>JAUTXW010004324.1:0-425000 GCA_030620095.1 Kuschelorhynchus macadamiae | reverse complement strand
TTTTAAATTTCTTCCATTTTGTAATATAAAGTACGGGGTTCATTTCTTATAAAGAGGGTTGACAAAATTGAGGAATTATCCATGAAATTTTTATTTTTTTTTAGTTATTATTTGGAGAGTAATTACGTATTTTCTAGTAGATTTGATGTTTATCTAAAGAAATTTACTTTTTCAAGATATTATTTAGCTTTAATTATTTTTTTTATTATTAATTTTAGGCATTATTTTTGTAGAGTCATTTTCCATTTTGTTTTCATTTTGGTTAAAAGATTTATAATTGTTTTCTAAAAATAAAAAGTATTATTTAAATATTTACAAACATAAATACCACTAACATCACCATGTTTCCTGTTTTTAGTTTAATATGGATATATGAAAAGAAGAAATCTTCACAGTTGTAGTGTATTGTGGTTCGAGACATGTACAATGTATATATATTATTGAATATATTTGTTAAACCAGATATATATTAAATGGACTTCTTTCTTGGGTTTAGGTTTATTGGGAAAATCAAAAACAATGGAGTTAAATTGACGTTTCGCCTAGTATAGCAGGCTTTTTCAAAAATTAGTCATTCCTTTATTTTTTTTCTATTCCTATCTACAAATAATTTAAAAAACATTTAGTATAAAACTGTAAAAAGATATCTATAATTTTTAGAACTAATTTAAAATTTCAAACTGTTTACAACAAATTATTATAAGATTAATAAAATAAGACATGTAACCTTGGGAATGGAAAACTATACAAAAAAAATAAAGGAATGACCAATATATTTATATATATATATTATATATATATATATATATATATATATATATATATATATATATATATATATATATATATATATATATATATAGCGAGAGGGTGGGTAGTTGTGACTAACTAGTTAGAACAAAACGTGCTAAATCTAGTGGGGCTGTAGTCAAAGAGAGGGGACCTTAGATTAAAACACTTTGTTGCTTTGCCAAGCTTTCGGCAACTGTTTATTGCCTTCCTCAAGACAGCCTAAAAATTGTTATTATTTTGTATTAACATTTATTTTAAAGAAAAAGTTGTTGTGGACTTACTACTTGGTTTTACTCTTGAAGAAACAACACTGAAAAATTATCAACATTGCTAAAGACCTATATACATATTATTTACACCTTTTTATCACTAGTTTTGACTTGGATGTTGTTATATTAATACATTTTAAAATTCTTAAAGATTTGGTTTATTCCAACGTGCAGACACTGTCGGCCATTTTACGTATTTTAAAGGCAAATTATTATTGTAAAATGGAGAACGTGTTTTTTTTATTTTTGCTCTCCGTCCCTTACTTCACACTAGTTGGTTTACGCGTTTTTTGTTTTTTAAATAATTGTCGACTGAGCACGAATCGGTAACGACGGTTTCCCAAATGTGTAGTTGGAAAAGAAAAATGTAGATGGCGCATTAGTAAACAGTACTCTGCAAAGCTGGTAACCCAATCAGCACAAATCTTACAAGTTCTGTAATTGTTGATTAAACGATGAAAACATTTTATATTCTGTAGTACACTGTGCAGCTGATAGAGGGACATGTTCCACCATCGTGCTGTGAAAAATTTTTTTATATTTATTTGCTATGATTAGAAAAAAGGGGGGAAAAAACAAATTACGTGAACAACACAACACCATGATTGAACTTTTCCTGAAACAAAAATGAAAAGGAAAATGGAAAATCATATATAAATGCAAATAATCAATGCACAGTGCCCTACAGTATGAATATATTAGGACTAAGTTATTCAGAGATTTGGACAGCATTAGAGTCATTAATAGAAACAAAATTGTCCCCACTAATTCTTAACAGATATGAATATATTGTGCTTAGATTATTGATATCAGTTTTCTTATTCATTGTGTTTGTCCCTTGGTTGTGTATATGTATCATTTCAAGGAAATTTCTTTTATAATGTTTTTTTCTTTAGCAAGAATTTTTGCCTCGGTGAATCGAATGCTGTGTCCTGTGTCTATGAAGTGTCCTGATAATGCACAAGATGCGGCAGTCGCTTTTATGTGAAGTAATTCTGCCTGACAAATTTCTAGATGTCTGACCTACATATATTTGATTACAGTTGTTGCAATTTATGGCATATACAACGTTATTATTTTCAAAGGAGGCTAAAAATTTAACAACTTATAACTCAATAGCCCCGAGGTTTTATACATTACCAAAAATTCATAAACCAGTCCTAAGCATGATACCTATCACCTCTGCCATCGATGCACCCAATGCCCCTCTCGCATCTTTCTTAACTAAAATTTTGACAGATGCGTATAACACTAACAATGAATTTTATGTGCGAGATTCTTTCAGCTTTAGTTCATTTATTAATGATTACCAACTTCCCGATAACTACGAAGTAGTCAGTTTCGATGTTGTCTCTCTTTTTACGAATCTCCCATATGAAGTCATACAAGAACGTTTAACAGCAAAATGGGACACAATTTCCCAACATTGTAAATTATCATTTGAATCCTTTAAAGCATTGTTGCAGTTTATTTTTGATTCAAACTATGTTAATTTTAACAACAGTTTTTATAAACAAATTTTTGTTAGACCTATGGGCTCTACAATCTCTCCTATTTTAGTAAATTTTGTTTTGGATGACTTAGTCAGCTATGCTTTAGAAAATCTACCTTTTAATATCCCTTTTGTCAAGAGGTATGTGGACGATCTTATTTTGGCTCTCCCTAAAAATAGAGCAGAAATAGCACTAGAAATGTTCAATTCATACAACCAACATCTGAAATTTACGGTGGAATATGAATCAGACAACAGTATTCCCTTTCTTGACATGAAGGTAATCAGAAGCGAAACCAATGTTTTAAAAACAAAATGGTATCGCAAACCGATGTGCTCTGACAGATTCATAAGTTATCATTCTTACCACCCTACCAAAATGAAAATAAATTTAATAACTGCTCTAAAAAATAGAGCTATTAAGCTCTCACATAAAGACTACAAACAGGAAAGCTTAGATAGGCTCAGAAATATACTCCTTGAAAACTCTTATCCTCTGAATATCATAAATAAGTTTTTATGCAACACAAATGAAAATCCAATACAACTAAATACAATCCATAATATAACGACAGAGGAAAACACCAGTCAGCCAACACAAACAATAAAATATTACCCACTTCCTTTTATTCAAAATTTAACTGATAAATTAATAGACGTTTTCAAAGATTGTCCAAACCTAAGGTTTGCCAAGAAACAAATAAAAACTGTCTCACAACTTTATGCAAAAACTAAGACTCCACTTTCCACGTTTGAAAATAATAACGTTGTATATGTCATAAATTGCAACAACTGTAATCAAATATATGTAGGTCAGACATCTAGAAATTTGTCAGGCAGAATTACTTCACATAAAAGCGACTGCCGCAGGTTTGTAAAATCTTGTGCATTATCAGAACACTTCATAGACACAGGACACAGCATTCGATTCACCGAGGCAAAAATTCTTGCTAAAGAAAAAAGATATTATAAAAGAAATTTTCTTGAAATGATACATATACACAACCAAGGGACAAACACAATGAATAAGAAAACTGATATCAATAATCTAAGCACAATATATTCATATCTGTTAAGAATTAGTGGGGACAATTTTGTTTCTATTAATGACTCTAATGCTGTCCAAATCTCTGAATAACTTAGTCCTAATATATTCATACTGTAGGGCACTGTGCATTGATTATTTGCATTTATATATGATTTTCCATTTTCCTTTTCATTTTTGTTTCAGGAAAAGTTCAATCATGGTGTTGTGTTGTTCACGTAATTTGTTTTTTCCCCCTTTTTTCTAATCATAGCAAATAAATATAAAAAATTTTTCACAGCACGATGGTGGAACATGTCCCTCTATCAGCTGCACAGTGTACTACAGAATATAAAATGTTTTCATCGTTTAACCAACAATTACGGAACTTTTAAGATTTGTGCTGATTGGGTTACCAGCTTTGCAGAGTACTGTTTACTAATGCGCCATCTACATTTTTCTTTTCCAACTACACATTTGGGAAACCGTCGTTACCGATTCGTGCTCAGTCGACAATTATTTGAAAAACAAAAAACGCGTAAACCAACTAGTGTGAAGTAAGGGAAGGAGAGCAAAAATAAAAAAAACACGTTCTCCATTTTACAATAATAATTTGCCTTTAAAATACGTAAAATGGCCGACAGTGTCTGCACGTTGGAATAAACCAAATCTTTAAGAATTTTAAAATGTGTTAATATAACAACATCCAAGTCAAAACTAGTGATAAAAAGGTGTAAATAATATGTATATAGGTCTTTAGCAATGTTGATAATTTTTCAGTGTTGTTTCTTCAAGAGTAAAACCAAGTAGTAAGTCCACAACAACTTTTTCTTTAAAATAAATGTTAATACAAAATAATAACAATTTTTAGGCTGTCTTGAGGAAGGCAATAAACAGTTGTCGAAAGCTTGGCAAAGCAACAAAGTGTTTTAATCTAAGGTCCCCTCTCTTTGACTACAGCCCCACTAGATTTAGCACGTTTTATATATATATATATATATATATATATATATATATATATATATATATATATATATATATATAATATATATATATATATATATATATATATATATATATATATATATATATATATATATATATATATATATATATATATATATATATATATATATATATATATATATATATATATATATATATATATATATATATATATATATATATATATATATATATATATATATATATATATATATATATATATATATATATATATATATATATATATATGCTAAGACAACTTAACAAGTAGTTTAAACTAGTTGTTAAGTTGTGTCAAATTTTGGTTGACTTCAAGCTTGCGAATCAGAATAGCGGCCTGATAAAATATTTTTAGAAATCAGCCTGAAGAAACTACTTATTAGATTGGTAAAAGAATCCCCCTCCAAGTTTTTACATAGTTTCAAGTTTTAGCTTTCCTAGATCCTAAATCAGTTTGCAGCATAGCTAAAAAGTACGTACACTATTGAATTTTGGTGAAAAATTAAAGGTCTTATGGGAATATTTTGGTCGATATTAAATATGGCGGAATAAAATGGCGGCCATGTGAAATTTTTAAATAGTTATCACTAAAAAACCAATTATCCAATTTATACCAAATTTTGCTAAAAAAAAAACAAATGTTACATAGAAATGAACTGGTAACATTTTGGTATGTATCCAAGATCGCGGCCTAATAAAATATTTAAAAAACCAGACTACCTATTAGATTAATTCCAAATTTTGGTACGAATTCAAAATGGTGGGACAATATAGCCACCAATGTTTATTTGAAGGTGGTAGACAATGTACAATGCTCGCTAAATTCGTTTCTGTCGGACTTTCATTGTCTTTATTATTTTGGTTTCACAACGTCTCGAATGGTAACTACCTCCAATCGTTTTCAAGTGTAAACTAAATGCTCTAAAGTCTCTGCACCTTGGTTATCTGATTTATGAACTTTTAGGGGCTCATTTTGAGCTAGACGCGGCTTCTATAAGTTTGGAATATCGACGCTAGGCTTACTGAAAATGCCTTAATTCCTTTCTATGAAAGCTACTTCTATAAACTTTCATGCATCAGTGCCCCTCCCTATGCAAAATTTTAAAGTCCGACCACTGCATCCGGGGTTGGTTTAACCAGAAGTGTTCTACTATGCTCGGTTTTGACTCTCTTCTGAGTATGATTAAAATAATGCTCCTTGGCTCTTGTACCAAGAGGGCATTTTGCTCTCCAATATACGATTCACCACATTCACACGGATTTGTTAAATGTATTATTTTCTTGTCGATATTCTTTGGCTCAGGTTTTGACAGAAGGCTTCTTAACGTATTTCCCGATTTAATAGCGGTTTTCATGTTAAAATCCCTGGCTGCTCTTCGATTTTTTTCAGATATTCCAGGGTCGATCGCCCTCTTTTCATCGAATTTCAGCAGAAGTCAGTTGACTGCCATGTTTAATTAGATTTTTTTTATGATTTTGTGTCATATAAGGTAGCAATAATGTCGGATTAGTTCACAAATAATAATGATCTAGTTTTATTCTTCTGTATATGGAAGGAATGCAGTCGGAAGTTCAACTAGCTGAAATATAAGCCAGAAGAACAGGTGAAAGATTCTTCACAGGACGCCATTTTGTGCAGGTGTATCTGACATGTGATTTTTCTTTGTTTCAGGCTTTTAATTTCCGAATTTCTTTTTTTATAAGGATCTATCAAGTTCTTAATAATGTTGGAACAACCAAGTTCTTTTAATTTTGAAACAACCGATTTTAAAATTTTGGATGAAGCAAAATTTTGATTAAATACCTTCAAGAGTTCTTAATTTATATTTGTATTAACTCAAAGATTTAAAAATAGCGAAATTATTATGATAATTTTAATTAAATTATCTTGGATTGAAACTGTATCGGAGAAGATTTTTTGGATGTTTAGGAGAAGCTGGGATAGTTTTTCTTCTGCCGTGTGGAGATTTGCTGTTCTCCTAGACGTTTTGTGTTGAGACCTTGTGTTGAGATTCAAGAGAACTGCGACTACCAAATAACTATATGTATATATAAGCTATGTTGTATGTGTGTGGCGCAATCCTTTAAATGGAAAATTCCGGGTAAATGCCATGTTACCGATTTTTCTAGATATAATTTCAAGACTGTTTTAATGAACACCGTTAATGCGCTGAAAATACAAATTACACGTGCCTTACATTTTTTAAAAGTATAATTAATTGTTTATCACAAGAAATTTTCTTATAAAATTTTCGCAATTTTACAGCAAATAATAAACATAGATAGACGCCCTTGGTGGAAATCCAACAAGTGGTTTTAGCATAAATATTCCTTTTAACCTGTGTAGACAACATGCCCAGCTTCAATACAATCGTAGAAGAAATATGCAAAGAATCTTGTGTGTTTAAAATTAGAGTCTTTCCCGCTAATTTCAAACACACTGAAATGTAGATATTAAATTAAAAATACATTTTTATAAGAATATGTACTCAAAGATTCACCCAATAAACTCTCACTTTACTTGTGTGACACCCTGTTATTTTAAACTTCGCATTTTAGTATGCGTCCATTTTAATATTGGTAAACCTACAAAAAAAGCTTACATGAAAACAATTTTAATTTTAGTAGCAAAATGTTGGCAAAAAAATCATGATGTGTAATCTTAAATACCCCCAAATAACCATTTTCAGTCAACTGTTATTGACATCCTCATTATGAATATATATTACTAAAAATGTATAAATTCTACTCTTAATATCGATTTTTAATCAAATCTGTATAATTGTTAAAACTTGTTCGGAATCTTGGCATCCCTACTCTCATTTTTTAAATATTTAATAAAAATGTATGTTATGCATTCCTGAATACCCTCAGATGCCGACTTTAAGTCAAATCTACACTAATGTTAAAACTTCACAGCCATGTTGGTACCGCTATCTTGAATTTTTAAATGTTACCAAAAATTCGTGATGTGCAATGTTAAATACCCCAAAAACGCTGATTTTTGAAACCTGCAAAAATGTTAAATTTAGTCTGTCATGTTGGGGCCGCCATTTTTAATTCCCAAATATTAACTAAAATTTGATAACTTTCATTCGTAAATTCGTTCGCTAAAGTGGCGACACAATTTTGAATTTTGTTGTGCATTCTTAAATAATCCGCACAAATCCATTACAAGAGTTGAACCAGACATATACATTAAATCAGAAGAACAGTGAAGCCAATAAAAGCGTGTTAAAAACAGCTATATATATATATATATATATATATATATATATATATATATGCATGTAAGAGGACGAAAAAGATATAAATTTGTTCATTCATTCAGTCTCATGATTTGCAGGGTCACTTCGCGAATTTCGTTAGCCAAAGCAGGCGTAAGAGAAATAATCTCGTTAAAAAACCCGACATCCGACCAGCTAGCTGGTCTTACTGTCGAGTATAATGAGCAGATAAAGAAAATGTGATGAAAATTTTCGAGTACATACATATTGTAGACCGTACAAAATTCTTCACTATTAAAGCTATATGAGAGGCCTTTGTACAAGAACTTACAAACTAATTTTGTGCTTATAACTCTGGTTGGGGAAATAGAAATATTGTTAAACATTAGGTAATTGGCTGGACTTCGAGTTACATTAAAAGAGCCATGGAACCGCGTATAAGAGGCTCTGTTAACAAATGCAGCATCCGATTCAAATAGTTTAGTCCTACATTTTTCTAGTAATGTGCGTATGTAAGTTTTAACTGCGGAGTTAAGATATTCCATAAGTCTTGACAATCTATTTCCTTGAAAAACGATTTTAATTAAATCCCAGTTGTATCTGCAGTCAGTTGCCACCTAGAGGAGATAGGACAGGCGAGAAAAGCAAGCAAGCAAGCTCCAATATTGTAAATGCAATATGTGAAGCACCTGTTTCTAATCGTATTAGAGCGCTAGAGGTATTCTTTGGTAGTAATAGAAAACGCTTGAAAAATGACGTTTGTACTTTTTCTAGAATGTTCGCATATCCTAGCCCGCATACGGGTAGAGATGTTAATGTATTTAGTACGAATGAGCTAAATAGAGTAGTGCTTGTATTTCAACAGTTGCACCTACTTTGCGTCAAAAGCGACATCCCGGATCCTGAGGCCTGTTGACATTTTATTACAGATTGTTCCGCCATATCCTAGAAATGCGCAGATGTAGAAAAGCGTACTTTAAGATAAGTGAAATTTTTTTTTTGAAATATTTTTCTTTAGAATTATTACTTTGATGAATTCGAACTAATTATTGTTAAACTGAAACTCAAGAATCGCTGAGAATATTTGTGTTAATTTTGCCACCTAGACATTTGCCAAAGTGCTTCAAGCTAATAGGTCTAAAGTTTATTAAAAATATAAATTGTTACCGGTTTGTCAATCCATTTGGGTATTTTATTTCCTTATTACTACTAACTGCTGAAACCTATTAATATGTTTTATTTTTTTACGTCTTTATTCAATACACGTAATACATTCTGGCCTTTTAAAATTTAATTTTCACTTATTTTAACTAAAATATCTATTGTAACCTAACACTAAATTCCAGAATACTTTTTAATCCATTCCCGGTATGCAGAGATTCTGGTATAAATGGTTGGTTTTCCATCTTCACATTTGGTACCTCCAAAAGACAAAATCCCTATTAATTCATTATCTTTTACTAATGGTCCTCCAGAATCACCATAACATCCACCTACATTTCCTATTAATGAATCATACCCCATAGTACACATTAGCGTGGAACTAATATATATGTTACTATAAAATTTTTGGCAGTAAGTATTTTTGGCAACTGTTAAGTATACTTTTCGAAGAGATAATGATAGATCTGACTCATCGGACTTAATTCCTAAAACAAAAAATAAATGTATATTATGTACTCTTAAATTATGTTTAAGGTATATTGTATATAATATTAATAAAATGTATATTTCAGTTTTGCCAAAGCTTAAAATTGCATTGTGATTGGATTCTAGCATTGTAGTTGTTAAGTGCCGTATGCTACGTAGCTAGGCGCCTACCAATATTTCGAGATCGCCGCAGATTTTTGAAACGTGCTTCGATTTCTTTATAGAGTTGTATTAAAACCCTTTTCTCAAGACATGTAACTTAAATATATTATAGGAAAAGGCTAACCATTTATTTGATTAGCAATTCAATACGGTTTTATGAAAAACACTAAAATTTGTTTCATAAATGTCGACATACGTCCTATCATTTGGATGACTACCAAAAAAATACGAAGAATCGACAAATTTACAATTTATTGGAAAAAGTAGAAAATAATGTTTTTCAGTCAGAAATAGAATAAAAGTTCACTAAATATACTTTCTCACAGATATCTTTTTTGCCAACGAACTTAAAAATTTGAAGTTATTAATTTTTTATATGAAAACCATTTATTTTTGTTAGAACAAGCTATTAAATCAGGTCATAGTATAACTAAAACGTTATGCGACTGGTGACGTAACATCATTATGACGCATCTCGATTTTCAGATCTCGTACCTTGAAAGCAAAAGCTTGTAAAAACCTGTACAAGATACTCTGAATATTTAAAGGTACTGATAGGCTTATATGGCAGAAATTGCGAAACGTGGGACAAATTACCTAAGAAATAAGGTATTCAAAACTTGACAGTCCTCACATGAATAACAAATGAGGACCTTTACAAGGACACAAAATATGAAAAAAGAGCGGTGATATACAAATATTATGAATTTCGCTTAGAGCTAGAAAACGGAATGAATGAATTCAAAGAAAAACAAAAGCCATAAATGCAGTCCAACAAGCAGCAAAATTGAAATTGAAGTGGGTTGACCACAATAAAAACCTTTAAGATCAGATATGGAATATAGACATTGAAAAATGCCGACCATAACAAGGAAAGAGATAACAAGACACGTATACCGGATGTAGCAGAGAGTAACCCAGAACAGAGAAAGCTGAAAACAATTAGAGGAGGCCTATAGCCTTTTTAAAGAAAGGAAGGGGATTTTTATCTTTACTAAATATCGAACTAGTAAATTTCTTGGTTCAAACTGAGTTTTTTTCTAGTTAAGCAATATTTTAAAACAAAACTTCTCTGATTTTTCTGACCTTTTAATTATATTATTATATATACACAGTATTTGTTTTTTCGTCGACAGATATCAATTGTTTTATGTTAAGTTGGACACCCTATATATTATATTAAATAACACAAATTCAACGATTTACATTAGTGAGTTTCGGGCTTATTGCTTTTTAATTCCTGAAACTAGCAATTATCTAGAAACTGCTAACTGTACTACAAAAGATAGGAAATATTTAATTGTTTTTTCATTTTGATATCACATATTTTACAAGCAGTGATCGCTCAAAAGATATGGGATAAATTTATGCCTATAGCAGAAGTTCTTCTGCTCAGGGTGGTTGTTAAATTAGAAATGAAAGCTGCAACGAAAAATCGAAAAATATCGCCTTAATTCGTAATAAAATCTGCCAGTAATGTATGACCAGCATACAACTTTTCCTTTAAAATAAAAATTGATCATCGTCCAAATTTACACCAAGAAATATTTCATAAAAGCAATTTTAGATGCAGAATAGATTGCTCGCCGTGTTTTGCCACGTTTTGCCGTATGCTTCGATACCTTCGTACTTAAATGTAGTTCTCTGGAATATAATTTTCCGAACATTGAAAAAAAGAAGCCAGAATATCCTATACCTCTTCATGACTATTTAATAAAACACTTTTGAATAATAATTTTTTTTTCTTTTCATGACATTCTAAGAACCTAGTTAAAATTCACCTTGCTCGACAACTGTGGGGGCATTGTTTACAAACTGCCATCAACTAATTAATCAGATTTTTTTAGCAACTTGGAAACCTCACTGTCAATTATTATACCCATCGTTTATCATGCTTTTTGCCTTGGCGACTTTAATGTTAACTTGCTGAATACTGCTAGTGCTGAGACTAATTTCATTTCCGATTTTCTAGAGGGACTTGGTCTTTATCAAATTGTAGATACTCCAACCAGAGTTACGCATTACACAATGTCTCTTATTGATTATATATTGTGTACTTTAACAGACAACATATTGAAAAAGGAGTCGTGTCTGTAAATTTTTCTGACCATAGTTTAGTGTTCTATGCAGTAAAAGTAAGTAGTGAAAAACCAAAGGTAGAATAAAAAACTGGCCGCGATTTTAAATGTCTGAACTATGACCAATTTCAAATGGATTTAAGGTTAATCCCTTGGAATAATATTTTTTATAAACAATATTGATAAGAAAATGTTTTTGTATCCGATACTATTACTGTCCCCCATGCTCTATTTGACACATTTCTCACTACAAAAAAATATTCCCCATGGTTTACAGAGGGCTTAAGTGCAATGAAAAAAACAGAGATAAGGAACTTCCCAAATTAAAAAGAACCAAATCGCAGGCAGATTGGGACAACTACAAAACCCTTCGAAATATACTGATGCCGTTAGAAAAGGAAAGAATAATTAAGATTACGTAAGTTCATGTAACGTTAAACAAAAAAAAATGTATTGCTGAGCACCTTGTTGACGTTGAGTTGATTAGTAGCAACTTTATACATTCAATTCTTAAATTAAAAGTACATAATGACAATGTGAGTTTCTACCACAATAAGAAAATCTCAGACGCAAAATTTAAATTTCATACTGTTAATGAGTACGAAGTGTTCGAAATATTAACTAAGATTATATCAGCGGCAACGGGATCTGACGAACTGAATATAAAATCTCTAAACTTGTATCTACTATTTATGCTACCGTACATAACACACATTTTTAATTATTGCATTGAACGTTAAGTTTTTCCGTCTACTTTGAAAAGGGCATTGGTTATACCAATTCCGAAGGTGGTTGAGGTGGCTTCAGAAAGAGACATGGCTGCGGCACAGCCGTACTGATTGTAGTAGATGACATAATTGCTAATATAAATATAGGCAAATTAACCATTTTAGCGCTATTCGATTTTAGTAAGGCTTTCGACACGTTATGTTATGAGATAATGAGCTCAATATTTCATTATGTTGGTTTGTCTAAAGAAGCTGTATTATTTTAAAAAAATTTTGGCAAAATGAATGATAAAGAAGGATTTATAAAAAAGTATTCACTTTCTGTTGTTATTTATAATGAATAATGAACTTCGATTTTAAGAGCATATCAACAAGCCTCTTCAAATAGCTTATATAAACCTAAAAATGATATTTCAACACCGTCGCGTTTTAAACAAACAATTGAAAACCGCATTAGAGGCTTTTGTCCTCTTCCAACTTAATTTCTGTAATACAGTGCTCGGATTGTGGGTTTTTTCGCAAAAGGCCCCCCTATCTCTACAACAAAATTCAACCTTCCTGAGAACATCCCTCAAGTGTCACAGAGCAGATTTCGCAAGTTTGTGCAGAACAAGTTATTAGTTAGTTGACAGTTTCACATCTTCATAAAAAATAATTATTCTGTTTCTACGTTTTAAATTTTACCCACTTGAATATTCCGTAAATTAATTAAATTTTTTTATATTAATTTTAATTACATAAGACTCGTAGAATTGTATTTTTAGGCATTAGGTTTAAGGTATTATTACTTATTATTTAGGACTTAGTTGATTAGCTGACCTGAACTCGTCATTTCGTACATTCAACTTTTTTATGATTTTTATATTAAGTCTATGTTACCAATAATCTGCAAATAAAGACCTTTATTATTAATAATATTACTATAATTATTATAAACTCAGTTTGGGAATAATTTACAAATCACCTATTATTAGTTATAAATGTTTTTCTGTGTAAGAAGATTTATTTCCACAAATATTCCTTTCAGTAAATAAACCCATTACAACTGGTGACTTTAATGTTGATGTTTTAAATAAAGCCATCGATGATTACTATCTAGAATCATGTTTTGATTTAAAACAAATAATTTAACGATTCAAGAAGCACTCAAGAAGAACTATGCTTGTCCCAAAAATAATTGATCACTTGCATATAGATGAAAATATTAATATAAATGATAGTGGTATTTATAACGTTAATAAATTACTCAACTACAATGGAACATCCTTAACTGATTATGGAATGATGTTTTGTAATATTATAGTTCAATCTAACACTCCTCTCAAATGAAGTATTTTAGAAATTATAATAATAATAATTTAGAATTATTTAATACAGATTTGGCAAACAACTGGAATGAAATATCAGTTCTTGATAAATTTGAAACGAAAGTTGAGCCATTTAATAATAAAATAATCCGTATATTTAATCACCACGATCCACTTCAATTATTTTAAAATAAAAAATGTCGTTAATGGATTACGTCTAATATAAAAAAAATATCAAAACCGCAAAAAGCAATCCAGAAATAGCATTAACAAAAAACTAAATCATCAAGGAACTATTATGTTATTTTAAAAAATTGTCTAAAGCTGTAAAAAAGTAGGAACAAACATTTTTAAATTATAATCAAAATTCAAATAACTCCAAACGCTCTTGGCAAAATATTTGAAAATATAACGTTAAGTTGAAAGAATCGAAATCTTAAGTGAACTTCCTTCAGCTCAGAATGTAAAGTTTGAATTATTCAGGTAATTAAATGCTTAAACAAACTTAATTATAGTTTACTCAATAAATAAATAATTTAAATAAATAACTTTTTACTTTAAATACGGTATCAAATTATGACATTTTAAAAATTACATCAAAAGAAAATCATGTAGTTTTGATGGCATTACATTAGACATGTTCCCCCGTTTAAGAGTTAGTCGAGGTCTAGTTGCCATGGTACTTAAAATCCTTAGTTCGCCAGTTATGTCACTGTCATTTTGTAATTGGGCAATTTAGAAAAAGTATTTGCTCAATTGTTGAAAATGTCATCTTATACCAATAACTGTCAAGGTAGACCTGGTCCAAATTTAAACCTTTTTAGTGAATATTAGTGGTTATGTTTTTGGTTACATTACATGCTCTTACACGTATTATCAATATGTCAGTATTAAATAATTAGAAAGGGAAATAAATCGTGGGCATTCCGTAAAAAAAAAGAAATATGGTAACTACTAGACACGTTTTTCTGTCTTATCAGTCATAATCAAGTAACGTATAACCAAGTTGAAAGTTGTTAAACTTGGAGAAAAGTCATAAAAAAACAAACGTGGAGTCACTGACAAGGGCCAGCCACACATTTATAAATTCGTACAAAAAAGCCCAAAATTTTGGGTCTACATCTAACGTCTCTAAGGAGGTAGCCTTTATCACCTACCGTGACATATAAGCTCAGAAGAATCAATAAAAAAGAGAGTTGATTGTGAAGATGAACTCTTAAAAAGAAAGGGTAATAAATTACTTTTTTTTGCAGAATGCCCATGATTCATTTCCCTTTCTTTTTAAGAATTCATCCGCACAATCATCTCTCTTATTTTGAGAGACGTCAGATGTTAACCCTAAATTTTGGACTTTTCGGGCCTAATTTACAAACGTGTGGCTGGCCCCTGTGAGTGACACCACTTTTTTTATGATTTTTCTCCAAGTTTCTTACATCTTTCAACTTGGTTATACTGCTACTTGATGACGTCTAATAAGACAGAAACACGTGTCTAGTGGTTACCATACTTCATTTTTTTGCGGAATGCCCACGTTTTATTTCACTTTCCTTTTAAGAATTCATCCGCACAATCATCTCTCTTTTTTTGATTAAATAATTATTTTGCAGATATATGGAAATTAGCACCATTGTCCACTAACAATAAATAATTCATATGGAGTATACGATTTTTTTCCTGTTGCATTTCTTTCAATAATATCTAAAATTCTTAAAAGAGTTATATTTAACCAAATTTTAGATCATATTAATATCTTAATATTAATCAATCCCGTTTTAGAAAATAATTTAGCAGCACTACATTACTTACTAAATTAAAATTAAAAATTGGGATACTGGATTTGCTACTAATGTAAAATTATTTGATTTAGCTAATTTAAATCATGCGATGCTTTTAACCATTACATAAGTTTCAGTGACAAAACATGTCAATGGCTTAGTAATTACCTTTCTAATCTATCAGTTTGGTAGAGTTTTTAACGAATACATATCTGACACTTATAATATGCTATCGATATGCAAAGGAGTATCTCAAGTGTCTCTACTTGGCTTATTGCTTTTATTATTTACATATTTGATTTTCATTTGTCAATCAAACATGGAAACCTTTTAGCATTTGCAGACGACACTCAATTTATTCATAAAATTAATTTTAAAAATATAATACATTATGTTACTATACGATATGAATCGTCCAGTTTCTCCAATATAAATATCACCACAGGAACAAGGAATTTTATATACTCCTTGCGTTTGGAAAGGAATAATGTCTTTTGGCGATCGCAAATATTGTCCAATTTTCTTGTGTGTGTTGAAAATCGTACGTACATTGGACCGGCGAAGTAGCCTTGCAATCTTGTGTCTTGTTCCATGTATAAATGGAAGAAATACACTTCCTATCGGTAATTCCTTACTGGTATCATTTCGAGGAGTAGGATTATTATATTTTCTAATTGACCGTCTAATGTCCTTAGTGCAATATCTATTCCGTCTTAAAGTTTAAGTCAGTTTCTCTGTTTCCGTTTGTAAAGAATTTTGGCTACAATTCACAAGGGCTCTGTAAACCAAAGAATTAATTACTGATTGCTTTTGTGCTGGATGATGTTTATTTATTTATTTATTTATTTATTTATTTACAAATACCTGCTTTACAGGACAAAGTCCCAATTACAAAGCAGGGCAAGCACTTATAATTATAATATAATATTATATAACATAATCAAGAAAAACAAAGAAGATGAAAAAACTTAAGTTAAAACTAAGACTAAAAACTACAACATGCGTCTATATGTGGAAATAATGTCAACGCAATAGCGATCGCCGCACATCAGAAGCATTAGCTATGGAAAAATCCAAGTGATAGCTCTTGTTATATTTATTACACATTAAATACAGAGGTGAAAATTTTAGAGTGTTTGTGCGCGGTTTAGGCAAATAGAATAAATTATGTTGTCGTGAGTTTAAACGAGGTACACAAAAATTCAGTTTTCCTAGGAAATATAAGAACAATCAATTTTATAATTAAGCAATTTAAATAATGTAATTAAACGGTGGTAGTCACGACGATTTTTTAGAGAATCATATTCTAAGTTGTTAAGCAGCTGCTCATGCGGATAGTCCTGGTGGGGATATATACCGTCTTTCAAAAAACAAGCATATTTTAAAAATCCACGTTGTATTCTTTCTAGACTCTCTATGTGTGTATTGTACTCAGGTCCCCAAATTATTGAGCCGTATTCCAGTTTTGAGCGGAAGTAAGAATTGTACAATAGCTTTAGTACACTGATGTTTTTAAAGTCCCTCGTACAGCTTAAAATGAATACATACATTCTGGAAGCTTCGGCAGTAATAATATTCATGTGAGGGACGAATGAGAGTTTTGAATCAAATAAAACTCCGAGATCGCGAAATGAGTCACACCGAGAAATAGCCTTATTTGCTACGGAATAGTCATATTTACAAATTGACAGTTTATTAGAAAATGATATTACATTGCATTTCCCTATATTAAGCATTAAGTTGTTAGTAAAACACCAATTATTTATAATATCCAGACTCTTTTGTAGCTCAATGCAATCAGCAATCCCACTGATATTGGTATAAATTTTGATATCATCAGCATACATTAAAAATTTTACGTTTAGGTCACAAGCAATATCGTTGATAAAAAGGATAAAAAATAGCGGTCCCAGTACAGACCCTTGAGGTACACCATAAACTGCAACGTATTTGCTAGAAGTATGTCCATTGAGGGCATACTGTTGACGTCCCGATAAGTACGAACTGAAGAGTTTTATTAATCTGTTAGAGAATCCAGTATTTTTAAGTTTAGTAAGTAACATTTTATGATCAATTCGGTCAAACGCTTTTGAAAAATCTAAGTATATTACGTCTGTTTGACTGCCTGCATCAATTGATTCGGCTATATCATGCGAAATACAAAACAAATTGGTAATTGTTGATCTTCCCTTAAAAAATCCATGCTGTTGAGGTAGAATGAGTTCTTTAACTAGAGGAAAAAGAGAATGATGCAGCAAGATTTCAAATACTTTACAAATATTACAGATAATGGACACCGGTCTGTAGTTTAAGATTTCATTTCTGTCACCTTTTTTGTACACTGGACAAACCCTAGAAACTTTCCAAAGCTGTGGTATCGTGTGTTGTTGTAAGCATAAGTTAAAAATAAACAGAAGGGGCTTTAACAAGACTAATTTGCAATCATGAATAAGAAAAGCAGGAATTAAATCCGGTCCAGCTGTGTTTTTTTTAAGGCTTTTATAACATCCTCTTCGGAGAAATATGGAACGTCAATATTTAGATTGGAAGAAATGTTAGTCACCTCTACAAAATTTGTATACGAATTAGAAAACGATTGTTCAAAATAGGAAGCAAAAGAATTAAGAATATCTAAAGGGTCACTTAATTCATTATTATCATAAAACATATTGTTAGGCATGCTATAAATTTCTTTTTTACTTTTTATAAATGACCAAAAATTTTTAGGGTTACTCTTAATATCTGTCTCGATTCTCTGTATATATAAGATATAACTATCTTTAATGTCTGTTTTTATTTTTGTCCTAAGGTTCGTAAACAATTCCAAACTTTCCAAACAACCATATTTTATGTATTTTTTATGACATTTATCCTTTTTCTTTATATTCTGGATGATTTTAGATGTAAACCATGGTGGGACATTTTTTTATACTTCGGTACACATAAATAAAAAATTTCATAGATTTTGTCATAAAACAAGGCACATGCACTCTCTACATCATTTGTTCAAGAAATGACCAATCAATATTATAAAATGTTTCATACATCACCGGAAAATTTGCTTGGCGAAAATTATAATTGTTTTCAAGATTTAAAGCCAAATCACATTTACGGTTTACAGATTGAGAGTATTGAAATGATATTTCCAAGGCAGGGTGATGGTTATCTTCTTGTATTAGCCTATCCAAGGCCCTATTAATCAAACATTGCGGATTATTATGTATCACTAAATCTAGGACTCGGTTGTTAATATTTCTTACGCTATTACTTTGGGTGAGATTCATATAGGATAAAAAATTATTAAGTAAACAAGCACATTGGTCTCTGGTTTCATAATCCAAAAACTCTGAATAAGCCGGTAAATTGAAATCCTCAAGAATACATATATTTTTGCCAAACATATTATTTAAAGAAAGAAAAATATCAAATAAGTTTTCCAAATTTCTAACAGAGACTGGAGGTGGTATATAGACTAGAAAAAATAAGATTGAGAAATAGTTAAAACTTACCTTAACGCCCACAATGTCAGTACCAAGCAGTAAGTCACCCCTGTCAAAACTAATTCTACTTGATTTATATGACTGATGAACACAGAGTAAAACACCTCCACCTCTGGATTTGTTAGTCGCAGTGAAATCTCGATCAGCTCGATACACATTATATTGATCACATATTACCTCACTACTACAAACAGATGAATTAAGCCAAGTTTCCGTAAGCGCTAATACATCAAAATCACAATAACACGAGCTGTTAAATATTTCGTTTAATTTTGTTAAAAGTCCACGGATATTTTGGTAGTATACTGAGATGTTTTTATTTTGAATTTGTTTGGTGGCAGAAGCTAACACGTGGGTGGGCTGAGTTAAACTGGCAGTGGGAGTTGTGAGCTGGGGCGATAACTAATTGCTATTCACCTAGAATATTCGCTTTAAGTTTGGCGCATGCATTTTTGAAGACGGTACATTTATTAATATCCTAGGCCGCATGATCAGTACTAACAGTGATGCCAGTACTACCACCATTTAAACTAGTACAATTAGAACAATTTAAAACCTGCGCTTGACATTCATTAACAATATGATCATTGCCACACCTAGGACAACGACGTTGATTACTGCAATTTTTTGCTGAATGATTAAAACCATTACAATTAAAATATCTAGTCACCTGAACACCGTCATAAACAAGACACGGGTCATACCCCACAAAAACATGGCCCACCATCATAGCCCTATCATAAGTTACTCTATCTACCTGCAAAACTGCTTGATACATATTTTAGAATGTTTCTTAGTCTTAACAATTTTTATAACCTCATACAAGGAATCTTTAAAAAATATATCCGGGTTTAGTTGCCTTAAAATAGTTGATAAGTCACCATCTTTATAAGATTCGGTAAAACCCACGATCTTGATTCTAGAATTCAAGCCCCGGAGTTCTTTGATTTCATAGGAATCAGAGAGTTTCTCTTCGGCAATTTTTTTAAATCGCTTGTTCTCCTCAAGTGTTTTACAATCTATTAACACACCTCCATTATTGGTTGGTTTAACTTTATCAAGCTGTAGATGAGATCCAACAGGATCGATTTGCTCCGACACGTATTGCTTTGTTGTGGTAGTCGATTGCGACTGATCTTTTGGTTTGATCAGTACAGCAGGTCGGGTATTGTTTTTAACTATTTTTGCATAGTTAACTGGTGGATCAGGAGACTTCATTGCAATGTTACATAATTTAGCAGCAATCAGCTCAGTAAGGTCAGATTGGAGACCCTCAAAAACTGCTTTAAGGCTCTTCAGAGCTGTTTGAACCTGATTATCTATTAACTCCTTGACAGACTGCTGATTAACTGTAATGCAATCACGTACACAATTATTGCACTTCCAAGACAAACCACTGACCTCCTGCAACAAGCTGGAAACATCGATAGATTTATGAACACATGTACTATGACTGATCTTCCGACACTCCGAACAGCACAGTTTTTTGTGGTGACTGTTTATTCATTCCTTACAAAAAACACACGTCGAACTCATGTTTAACTGCGATAAATTATGAGAGTATGAAAGTAAACGCCGATTTAGGGGATTAGCTGATATATATTCAGAACGAGACCTAACGAAATAAACACTTCTTTATGCAAGCACTTGACTTGCAAATTTTTGTAAATAGGTTCACAGAAATAACTCGAAAATTACAGTAAATACAGGAGCACATCAGCACGCGTCATACCAAAATTATTTCCTTATTATTATGTTGCAAATTTGCACTTAGATATCTGTTCGTTTGTGCTGGTTTACTATATACAGAATGTCCTAAGAAACCTTTCCTTTGTACAAGAACATCTAGAAAGGCAATCGAGCCTTTTGATTCAATTTCCAGTGTAAATTTTATATTAGCATTATATTATTAATTCAGATGATATCTACATATCTGAACCACGATTTTGGCTTTAATGGAGACAATTCTAAGGGTTCTTTCTAAAAAGCTTCCATGAAGATATTGGTTACCACTGGTGACAGCGGAGATCCCATGGCTGCTCCTGACGTTTGTTCATAAAAAGTACCCTGAAAAATATAATAAGTTGACGTGAGAAATGCTTCAATCAGATCTAAAATTGAATTGTCAAAATTATTTTGGAGAAATAAGTCTGATATTATGGAAATTGAATCATTTATATATATTTATTTATATTCGTATATAGCGATTCTACATCGAAACTGACTATTCATATATTAAAAACTGAGTTGAATGAATGGGTTTTTCCTGTAAAATTATTAAAAATATTTGAAACTTATTTACCGTTATTATAAATAGGAGATTCTATTCCACTGACGATAGGTCGAAGTGGTACATTAACCTTGTGTATTTTAGGTAGTCCGTAGAACCGCGGGATCCCTGAGCTGCTTAGCTTTAACATCTCCTTTTCCTTTGCTGGTAGGTTGGATGCATTTATAAGGTTAGTCATCCGTCTCTCAATTTTATTGGTAGGGTCTACTTGAATTACTCTGTAGGTGCTATCGTCCAAAGGTAGTTATTTTCTCTACGTAAGCTGTTTTGTCCATGACGACACTGGCATTTCCCTTGTCTGCTGGAAGGACCAAAATGTCTGTACTGTTGATTAATCTTTTTATCGCCATTTTAAGTCATCCGTCTCTCAATTTTATTGGTAGGGTCTACTTGAATTACTCTGTAGGTGCTATCGTCCAAAGGTAGTTATTTTCTCTACGTAAGCTGTTTTGTCCATGACGACACTGGCATTTCCCTTGTCTGCTGGAAGGACCAAAATGTCTGTACTGTTGATTAATCTTTTTATCGCCATTTTCTACGCGGCTGATAGATTCGACTTTGGCGGAATAGAATTTGTGATGATATACGCTGTTTCGTACCTTATTACGTCAGCTTTTTCTGCTGGTCTTCTAATTGTTGCTTTAACGGATAACACTATGTCTTCTACAGGTATGTCCTTTGGTGTAATTGGCGAAGTTTTGGCCTTAAAGAGGATGGATTGTTCTGCGTCAGTAAGGTTTTTTAAAGATAAATTTATTACGGTGTCCTGTGGAGTTTTTATTAGTCTTAAGTTGTCCAGAAGTCTTTCGAAATTTTCTTTTGCTAAATGGTAACTGCTTGATGTATCCTTTCCACTTTTTTCAAACGAATATTTAATAATCTTTGCCCATGCCATACTGGCTCGTTTGTAGATGTTCCTTGCAATTCTTGATGTTATGTGATGTTTTATCTGTAGATATATTGGTATGTACGTCTTCATCTCGGCATCTAAGGAAAAAGGCTAGTTGGTAAAACTTCTAGCTTCTTCTTGTTGTTCCTGAGATCGCCAAAAGTTTTGGCAACCTTCTTTATTTCCACCCCATAGAGGCTAGCTAACATAAAACGAAAACTTTCACGGCTGTGGTCAATTAAAAAATCATGGTTCTTGGGATTAGATTGTGTCAAAATGGAATTACTTTCCGAAGTTTCGCCGAGGCATCTTTACTTTACGAGATCGGAACACTGAATGTACTCGGAGAGACCTACTAAAATATTAAATATTCATTTAAAATTAGCTTTTATACTTGAACATCAAATATTCAGAACTCTCGATGACATTATCAATCCGCAAGCAGAAAGCATACACTTCGATAGACTTCTGGACAAGCAAAAACCAATAAAACCGCCACAGGATAACGTAATAAATTTATTTTTCTAAAGCCTTACTGAAGCAAAACAATCTGAAAGCCAAAACTTTGCCATTACGCCAAAGAACATACTCGTAGAAGCAATAGTGTCATCCGTTGAAGCGACAATTTGGAGACTTTCAGCAGAGGAAGCTGACGTAATAAGGTATGAAATTCAATCAGAAAGCACAATGCCCCTTCTAGATGTTCTTGTACAAAGGAAAGGAGATGGTTACTTAGGACACTCTGTATATAGAAATCCAACGCATACGAAAATATACCTAAATGTAAATTCATGTTACCATCCAGCACAAAAGCAATCAGGTATTAATCCTTTGGTTTACAGAGCCGTCGCGATTTATGACAAAATTCTTTACAACCGGAAACAGAGTAATTGACTCAAGCTTTAAGAGTGAATGGATATTGCACTGAGGATATTAGACGGTCAGTTAGAAAATATAAAAATCCTATTCCACGAAATAATACTAATAAGGAATTACCGAAGTGTAGTTCTCCCATTTATAAACGGAACCGCATACAAGAATGCAAGGTCAAACATGCGTACAATCTTCAACACACAGAAGAAAATGGACAATGTTTGAGATCGCCCAAGAACATTATTCCTTTCCAAACGGAAGAAGAATATGCAATTTCCTGTGGTGATGTCTATATTGGAGAAACTAGACGATCTATATCGACTAGGCTTAAGAAACATGGACGATGTATCAGAAAGAAACAAATTGTACAATCTGCTGTATCTGAATACCAACATTTCACTAAACATGTCATAAATGTAAAAGAAACCAAAGATCTTGCATCGGTTTCGGGATTCTATAAAAGGAAAATTAGAGAATCTATTAAAATTCATAAGCATCCTAACAATTTTAATTGAGATACGGGCTTCAGCCTACATCGTACGTGAAAATCGATCATTACACCGGGTCATGGTCAGTGTTTCGATCTCGTGATGTAAAGATCCCTAAAGATGCCTCGTGCAATTGAAGGCGAAAAAATTCCATTTCAACACGGTCTAATCCCAACAGTCATGATTTGATAATTATATGTAAAAACATTAAAAACCAATGTTTAAAATAATAAAAATAAATCTAAATTATTATTAATTGGCCCAAAAAATTTACTTACTAAAATAAAAAAAATTCTAATTTTAAAAATACTCATGAAAATTATAATCCTTCCTAAAAAATTATTTATTTTAAACTAAGAATTTTATAAAATTTAATTTTTTTTTAAATACTAACACTAAAGTAAAAGGCGTGCATTCTTTAATTCGAAGTGGTCTTGGTTATTGTGATTCAGTTTATCGTAAAAGTATTAGATATGCAATTGGATTGGATATATAACCATATATTAACATTAGAATTTAAGACGCAAAATAAACAAATTGTCCAACTATTTATATGAAAAAATTCAATTTCGAAATAGTATTCATAATTTGAATACTTAAAAAAAAATCTCAAATTTGAAACATACAAAAACTATTAATCGTGAGGTAGGATTGAAAAACTGATTACTCAGGAGTCAAAATCCTAGCTTTTGTGCCAACTAGTAGCTTTTCACCTAGTTTTTGTTAATTTCTATATATATAATATATAAATGTAATATTTTTATTGTTATGTATAGGTATTTCATTTACCTGGCACAAATAAATCATTTAATAATAATCTTACCCCAACCAGATAGAACGACTTGATCTCCAACGAAGCTATGATAAATTAGGTTTACCAATTTTATCGGTTTAATATAAGATGTTAGAACTATAGGACCTAGTTTAATCAAAGATATATCGTAATTTTGATCTCTGTCATTAAATTTTTCGTGGTTAATAATATGTGACGATTTATAAATTTCTTGAGATGCTTCATTATTCAACCATTTATGTGCTCCTAGTATTGCTTGTACATGTTTTGCCCTACAAAATAAAAAAAAAAGTTTAGTAAATTAGGTAAATTTTCAAATAGCTTTTTCATATAGCATTCTTAACAGCAATATTTAATTACGTTAGTAGAAGTAAAGTAGCTGCATGCTGGCTCACCGGATTACCGGCCATTTCCGCGTATACCCTTGCCGTCAAAACAAATTAATGATGCACTTTTATGCCAATATTTTGGAGGAAGTTAAAATAAAATAAAAGTAATGATTTTAAATACCTATAGATGTATCAAGATATAAGTATTCAATAAAATTTTTAGGTATAATTAAAATCATTTTAGCTAGTAAAATATAATTGTTAGGGCTTTATGCTCAATTTCTTTTCTATCGCTCGTTCATTGATATTGTCACATTTGCCTGCCGTGTGGCAACTCGCGTGTTTGCTATTGCGGCGTTTAAAATTTAAATATTGAATAAAATGAGCTGGTAAATGTTTAAATTTTGACCACTTTGAGTTATCAAGGATAAGCCAACAAAAATCGGCCAGAGTTTCTGAAAAAAAATTCTTTACGAAAGCTCTATCGCCAGTAGTTTCGACTTTGCTTCTCACAACTGGAGTTCCTGTCGCATTTCGCGTTTTTGTTATTGCAGTGTTTAGAATTTAATTATATGTATAATTAGTTGTTAGATATTTAAACCCAATCTGAAAACTTTATTGTCGTATCAGAAAATGGACTGTGTAATTTAAGTCTCCAAAATGAAATTTAATATCAATGTCTTTTTTTAAATCAACTTATCTCTAGATATCGATCATTTCACCAATATTTTTTCAACTAAACTTACGCCTTTAAAAATATAAAATATGTTTTTTAATGACAGGATGCCATATATAATTTGGTAAGTTCGAACTAGCCAAGCAAAAGCTCGTTCTTGAACTGTGAACTCAAGAAACGCATAGTTTTAATTCCTCACTCAGTGTCGGGTGACTTATTGTGTCGTATTTAATAAGAGTACAAAAAACCCAAACTTCTAATAACTAGTTACGTATGAACAATTTATTACATATAAATAATTTAAACAACACCACATGGGATTTCTCGATTAATCGATCTGTATTATTTTACTATTTACGGATGACATGGTATCTGTCTATCCTTTAAGTATAAGGTTACAGTACAAGAACAATGATTTATTAGTTCAACAAAGCCGTAAATGTAACCGTTCTATGCAAACATGAGGATGTTTCCTAAATATTCAATCCTTTATTGGCTAAAAAAAATTTTAGGCGCCCTAGTATCAATAATCATAGCATCTGCCTGAGTTTGCCCACGATTTCTAGCTTATGACATATAATTTTTCAGAGATGTTTGTGTCGTTGTGGGCTAAGCCTTGTGTTCTTCAAAATTACTGAGGTACACAGTCAAGTATTTATTAGGGCAAAAGTTTTAATGAGAATTGAATACCTAATACTGCAAACATAAATTTGAATATTTATGATTTACGAAATTTTTAATAAAATAGTTATTTCCCAATTCTTGACAGAGCGAGGTCTCAGCACCATTTTTCGTTTATTGCTATTCCTATTCGTTATGTGCTATCCGAAAGAAGAACTATCTCCAAGTTTTCCTTAAACAGTACGGCGAGATCATCTCCGTAACAATTACGCAGAATTTTTTAGAGTTGGTAGTGCAAGTGCAATAACTTTTTCTATGGAATTTCTAAAAGCTATATATCATATTCTAATTGATAAAATTGACACTATTTTTGTACACACTTAGGTGTTCTTTTATGTTTCAGTTCAAATAATGCTTATTATTATGTTCATATTATTTCCCTCGTAAAAGGGAATTATTGTAATCGTGAAAAAATCACCCCAGGCCGGCCAACAAAACGTTTCAAAAATTGGTATGAATCTAAGATAGTGGAAAAAAATGGCGGCCGTTTAAAAAAACAGGCTGAAAAATTGTTTATCCGATTTTTGCAGAAAAATCAAGTATGACATAAGAATGGAATAGTATTTCAGTACTTGAGTGTCTTTGTTCAAAAATTATGAGAGTACAAGAGTCTGCACATATTAAGTACTTACTTGTACGTACAATGAGCTGCTGTAATAATATATCGAAATGAAATTATAGCACCGCCACAAAAAGAATTTTCATTTATAATTAACGCCGCCTGGTATGGCAGAGAATGCTCCTTAACTTCGACTCCTCCTATGATTTTAAGGCTAGGCAAGTTTGATGTAATTTTATTCGGTTCTACCTAAAAAAATAATACTAATTTCATTAAAGTAAAGAACAAGTATTAAACGAAATATTTCATGGATCTAAAAAATAAATTTCTAGGAAACATTATGTTCATTTACAGGCTAAATAATCGCGAATGGCTTAAAAAGTAGTAAACACTTTGCTAAAATGGGAGATGTTTGTTCTATTGGCGTTAAAAAGGTAAAAAAGATTTCACCGAAGGAAAAATAAGAAACAACTTTATTATTAATACTAAACTTATCCGTCTCGAATAGGGTCTTAGAATCGACGCAAGTAGCGAAATCAATTGATTGATTTGTGAGTATAATTAATACACAAGTTTATCAAAACTCTAACAAAACATGGCACACCAATATCAAAGTTTAATTTAATATTTCCTCAAGAAATATCTTACAAAATTAATTTTTATAACCTTCAGCTTTCGGTTGAGAAAACGCCGGTGGAAAATGCTTCAGCTACGCGTATAAACAGATGCAAAAATCATATTAAAAACATATTTAGTACCAAAGGTGAAATTAATTTTAATGGCAGTCTAGAAAGTGTATGTTATGAAAATAAGCTCCAGCTGAGCACGCGGAGGGGAAATAGCTTTCAGCTAACCTTTAGTCATATGACTAACTGGCCGTGCGATTTCGAGCATCTCACGGCACAGCTGAAGACTTTACCCCCTCAAATAAGCCAGCTGTAATTTTGCAAAATTTAAGCTTTGGTAGAATAAAAAAGTAAAGGTTTTTGCAAAAATTCAATTGTATAAATATGCAGATTATTATTCAGCAAAAATATATGTAATTTTATTAAATTAAGCTTTAGTAGTATTAAAAAAAATCACTGTTTTGTGTAATATTTTCAAACGGTATTGTCGCATTTGTCCTAATGTTCATCTGTCCTACCACCCAAGTGGAGCTTTATCTGACAAGGATAGAAGATGAGATGGATTTATGGACAATCAAATGTGCTGACGTGTCGAATATAAATAATGTGGGGAATTTTTTCAGAAGTGGTTTTTACCAATATAAACATGATCTACCTAATTAGTAACTACTACTAACTACTAATTACTGATCATATTTATTGCTACAATTATTGATTGTGTATTTCTTACGAATATTTGCTTTATTTTAGATTATTTTTGTACAAGACATTCTCAAAAAAGTGGAATTATACTAATTTTTATTTTGTGAGCATAATAGGTATCGGGGACGCAAACTGAAAATGGATCGATATCACAACTTGCTTTTCAAGGGTATCCTACACCATTTTTTTGTAATCGTTACTTTATATTTAAATTACATTCCACCTAATTCGGGAAAGGATAAGTATGATTGTCATTGTTCTTCAGTTTTTAAGATACATGATGAACATCCATGCCATCTCTCAAAAGCAATCTGGCCTAGTAACTCTACTACTAGAATCAGGCAGCAGTGTAATGCGAGGATTACCAAGGTCCCAGCTTGAAGTGTGTTTCCTTTTCACTGTTTTCCAATGTAGCAAGTATTGATGTATATCCTGCTTTAAAAAATATCTTACCAAATAATTATTGATGATGATAAATTTAGTCAATATTGATTGAGCAAAATGTTTTAGAGATCTGAATACGACCTTGGCTGCAGAAAGACTGAATCAGATAATCTAGGTGGGTTGTTCCCTAAAAACACATTAAAAGTTCTTCATTTTTGAGACGGTTTAATCCTACATCGAAACATCTTATCTGTGAGAAAAAGAGAGTGCCAAGGAAGTATATGTCAACTCGATTCCACTGGGATTATGAATCATTTGCAAACCTTAGGTTATTGCGTAGGGAGGAGCATGATATATCTTATGCTGTGCATATTTGTGAAACATTACAGCTCAGTGTTAGATATTTTTCTTAATACTGTGTTTTCAGAGAGTAAAACTGCTGCCCTAAACTTTTATACACTTTTAAATCATCCCCAAAAATAATAACCGTGGAAGGTTTTATGATCCTTATTGTCATTCACAAATAATGTAAACAACATTATTCGTGAATGACAATAAGGTATATGATTTAAAAGTGCATAAAAGAATCCAGGATATTGATGACATTTTGTTGCTCCAGGATGATTTGGATGCTCTATGGGACTGGTCGCAAACAAATAACTTACAACTCGACATAGGAAAAAGCTGCTTTATCTGATTTCATAGGGGGCATAAAGTTTAACTCAAATTACAAGCTACACAGTGTCAACCTCAGTTTCTCTGAATCAGTGAAGGACCTTGGAGTATGTGGTTCATGAGAAATGTAGCTTCTTTCAGCATATTTCCAATATAAGCTTGCAGGGCTCCAAAAAATGCTTGGGATTATTACTCTCAATACTTCTGAACTTCCACTGAATATTCTGGAGTATCATAGAATGGAAATGCTTGTTTAGACTTTGATTGAGCACTTTTGAGAGAAGACAATTACTTTTCGACTTTGCTATATCTATAAATTTCTTTACGGTTTAATTGATTGTCAACAGTTACTTTCTAGGATTGGTTTTAATGTCCCTAAACGTAATCTTCGACACTTTGAACTTTTTGCTGCCTTTCTGCTATGGTAGGCAAGCACCTATCGATAAAACTCTTCGTGTACTGGACCATAATAGTAAAATATGGCTGCACACTGTCTGGTTTAAAAAACAGAATAACAAATGTAACACAAGATACTATAATAATATATGGTCTAGTAACACGGGATGTAAAGGGCAGTATTTGAGTATTTTAGTATTTAGAATGTTTTAGATTTTTTTCTATATAGTTAATTTTTGTCATATCATTGATAACTGTCATGTGTATGTTGCCTCCTGTACAAGGCTTTTGTTATATGATTTCTACATGAATACTAGGAAATACTACACTGCAGTTTTAATTCTCTATGATTTGTTTATTGAAATATAAAATGTAAATTTAGTTTTGATTTAAATCGGAAATAAGAAAAAAAATGTTTTAAAAAAACCTAAAAAAATCACTGAATGTTAATAAAATACAGTTGGGGAAACTAATGTTCATATTTAAAAATTACTTTTCCCTGAAAATAAAAAGAATTTATATTATGAATATACTCTATATTGAAACTGACCAACAAATTATCCTTTAGAGTACCTACTTTATTAAAACTTTGTATGTTTGGTTAGTAGACATTTTAAAAGCATTGTAGGTATAGGCTTGATGAATAATGCTTTTCTTTTACAGGGAAATAATACACCAGACTAGGAAAAATTTATAAAATATATTCATATTGCTTACACTTTGCACATATTTTTATTAGAAAAACATAAATTTTTTTAGCTAGAAAACTCGAGAAACCAGAGTTAGAGGAAATAAATGAACAACCACTTGAAAACTTGTATTTGGCTCATTGCTTTTTAACATTGACTGGCAGTCTTTTTTCTTAACTTTAATTTACTGCTCTGCTACTTGTATACCTGTTCATAAGGCAGTAAAAGAAGGAGGGGGGGGGCTTGCCAGTCTTCACCTGAAATTTTAAAAAATATAATAAAACACTTGTTTAATTAAATTATATAAATAGAAAATGTGAGATTTTATACAGAGAGTTCCTTCGCAAGGTGTCGTTTGGTTTTCGTAGACTATAAACTACTAAAAATAATTATAAACAAGCATAAATCATATTTAAAACAGGTACAGGTAAAAATCAAATCGATGAGAAAAATTAAAGGTAAGTTTTACAGAAATAATAAACTGTATAAAAAATTAAAATTAAGAACATTTAAAAAAACAGGTAAAATAAAATATAGTTAAACCCTCAATTACTTCAATTTAAACATCGTTAAAAGTCTTAATTACTGTACAAATGTACATTAACCTTTCATATCTGCTGCCACTCCAAATGAAAAAATATTCTTTTTAAACTAACACCTATAAAGATTATATACAACTTTTTTTGAGGAAAGTAGAACCTTAAATTAAAATAGGTAAAACTTCTTTTCTATTAGTAAAACTCTTTCCAAATGACTCCACTAGATAGAACCAAACAAAAATCTTAATTTAAAATTAGGAATTGTAAAACTAGTATAGTGTACTATTCTCAAGAGCCATGATTAAGGCACTGAGTACCTACTTGGTATAGAGTGTATATCCGAATTATTAAATATATACTTGTTTTTCAACTTTTTTTAACTGGTGGAAGAAAAACGCATACAAAAAGAAAGTCAAGCCATTAAAAAAATTAAAAATGAGTTGAAGCTTTGGTTTAAAGATAATGCTGTATTGATTGAGAACAAAATTGGTTTTTTTGTAATTAGTCTTTCAGAGTTCTTGGACAACATATCAGCAAGGTCTTTCAGGTCTTTGATTTTGTATTCAGACATTTCTAAAGAAATGATACACACATTTTCATCGTGAAAACTAGAAGTAGGTACAGACATAACTGCTTAGTATATAATCAAAAATAAAAGTTATAAAGATAAAGAATGAAGGTTTACAGATAAACGTTTTGAGGTTAGTTACCTTCAAAAACTGATTGTAAATTATGTTGAAATTATGTATACAAAAATATTTACCTTATATCAAATTTTGTCCTGCTTTTGTACAAAAATCCATCTTGGGGAAAAAAGTTGTCCAATTCTCGGGGATCAATTTTTCAATGGAGAAAAAATACATTAATACAAGTCTGGAAAATAATTTAGTTTCGAAATTTTGCCAGTAAACCAAGAAAATTGCGAATACCATTGCCACTCAAAATAATATCAAGTTTTTGCAGCGCTACCATCGAAATATACAGTAATAAAAAATGTATCGAAAGAAGTAAATCCATCGACATCAATATCCAAAACAAAGTAAGTTGACAAATTATATTAAATAATTTTACTAGTTTTTTTATTTTTGCATTTTCCGCGCATTTTGATAGACATATTATAGGTACATTGGTCGTCTGTGTGCGCATTTAAGTAGTATTCTAGGTTATTCTGCGGGTTATTAGACGAGAGAGACTTTTCAATTTGACGAGATGTATTTCTGAAAAATTATTAGAATATTGTAGCTTTTAAAAACTTTATCGTTTCATCTTATAATATTTTAAAATATTTGCAACCTAAAGTTAATATTTTATACGATTTTTTACATTATTATAAGTAATCGGTTCTTTACAATTTTGAACATGAAATATTGATAATTCTATGAACTTAATTATTTATTTGTTTATTTATTACATTGATAAGCATCAACCCTAAATAAAACAAATTGATATTTTTATTATTCATTTATAATACAAAATTTAAATAATATATATTATAAATATTAGATTTTTCAGTTGTTTTTAACTAGTATTTTAAACGTTTAAATATTATTAGTAATACCATTTCGTAATCTATCCCATCTAGATGTACATTTTAATAAAGTTGACTTTAAACATTTTGTAGATTTATAATTTAATAAAATAATTTCATAAACTGATCTCCGGCTTTCGGGCGAATCATCAAGTAGCGGCGAACCATGCGTTTGCATCAAATCTTTTGTTTTTTGTGTGGAGCGTTATAACATGCACTAATGAGTGTTGAAGAATTTTCTGTTTTTTCTTTGAAAAAAATGGCAAGCTGAATTTGTTTTTTGGATCTGTGTTGCAAAAGTATCGTGAAATAATAAGAGTGCAAAATAATTTAGCTTCGAAAGAAGTAATTTTGCCAGCAAAAACGGAAAATTGCGAATGCCATTACAACTCAAAATGCTATCCAGTTTTTACTGCGCTACCATCGACATATAGAGTAACAAAAAATGTATCGTAGAAGTAAATCCTTCGATATCAATATTCAAAGGAAAATTAGTTGACAAATTATGTTAAATGATTTTACACGATATTTGATGTTTTCAATTTCCCCGTATTTTGACAGACATATTATAGGTACACTGTTCGTCTGTATGGGCATTTATATAGTGTTCTGGGTTACTCTGCGGGGTATTAGACGAGATTTTTCAATTTGATGAGATTTATTTGTGCAAAATTATTAGAATATCGTACCTTTTAAACACTTTATCATTATAATATTATCTTAATTTTTTTTTAATATTTATAAGCTAAAGTGAATATTTGATACGATTTTTTTATATTATTATAAGCAGTTGGTTCTTTACAATTTTAAACATGAAATATTGATTATCATATAAAATTAATTATTTATTTGTTTATTTATTATATTGATAGGCATTAGCCCTAAATACAACAAATCTATATTTACATATCAAATCGAATATACAAATAATATTATTCATTTACAATAGAAAATTTAAATAATATATATTATAAATATTAGAATTTTCGATGGTTTTTAACTAGTACTTTATTCCATCTAGATTCTAGTAATTTTTTTGGATAGATTTATAATTTAATAAAGAAAATGTATCAACTGATCTCATACAGTAGGCAGCAATTTTTGACTTAAATTTAAATTTATAATAATTACTAAATTGGATATTTGGAATAAGTCTTTTCACAAACATGGTCATTATAATAATAAATACTTTGAATTTTGAGCATGTTGAATAAGCTATAATTTTTTATTTAAATTTATATTTATAGTAATAATTAGGTTTAATTGTTGGATTGGGGATGTGAAAAATACCTACTGAAGTTCACAAATATAATGTGCCGAGGGCTCACATGTAAGCCGTCTGGTTCACAGACAAAAAAAACCAAAAAAGTCGCTTATGTCCAATATCTTGCAAAATATTAGAGAGAACAAAATTATTTTACAAAGAAATGAAAGGCGTCATTACCTACAAAAAAGGTGATAATGATTTTTTCGGAAATGTAATATTTTTATGTAAGAATCTGCCCTACATTTTTCAATTAAATAGTTTTGCTCTGTCTGCGATAATTTGAAAGATATTGCTTTTTTTGAGTCCTTTCCTCCCTGAAAAGCAGTGGGTTCCTGGCCTGAGACGTTTTCTTAGGGCGATAGCACTATGGGCTCCAGTGAGCCTAAGTGCTGCCCTTGTCCAGCTCCCCATCTATGTTTAATGTCTAATGTCTTTTTTGAACATTTTCTTTTGCAATCCGAGCGTCCTCCGTGTGAAAACTGTACTGTAAATTCTTAACAACCCTCGAGAGGTACTATTAGCGAAAAAAAAACTTATTAATAATTATTCTACATTATTTGTAAAGGTGCATATAAAAACCAAATTTAATATTCTAAATGTAATATATTAATTTAGTTCTTATAAATGCATTGACAGTCTGATGTTGAGAATATGATGCTAGCAAATAGATCCGTAAATAGTTTTATTATCAACAAGCATTACAACAGATGTAAAATATTACATCCTATAGTATTATTAGTACTTCAGTTTTTAATTTTGAAAGTTTTACTCGAGTAAACAATATCGAATTCTCAAATGAAATGAAAAAATATCTATCAGATTTTACGAAAGAGATACGTGAAGGTATGATTTTAAATGAAGATAAATTTACAAATGTATTTATTAAATACGAACAGTACAGACAAAAACACGCCAAGGAGAACACGGACGGAAAAACAGCTCAATGCTTTGTCATATAATATAGTGACGGCGCGGGACCAGATTAAGTCTCCATAAATCTCATCTCGACTTCGTATATTAACCTACCGATTAAAGGTTAAATAAATACGATCACTGAAGATGAAATTTTAGCTACAAATATCCACACTATATCAGTGAATCGCAAGCATTTACAAATTGTTACCAGACAGACCAGTCAACAATCTGTCTTCTAGAATTTTAAACAAGACAATTTGGCATATTAATGGGAATTAAAACAGCATTCATATCAAAAAATACACTAAGAAATTTGTTAACTAACACCATGTCAAATTTAATTAGTGATCGAAGGTAGCGGATTTATCAAATCTCTTCGCAGTGATATAGGTGAAACAAAGCGACCTCGTGATATAAATATTTCTGAACACCGAAAACACAAGCTGGGAGCAAATACGTCAAAATCGGATATTGCGGAGCATGCTTGAATTAAACACCATAAAATTCAATGCTCCGAGATCAAAATTATACACAAAGAGCAACACCGGTGAAAAATAAAATTAAAATAGCGGCAATTGTTGAATGTAACAACAGAATTTTGAGCGAGCCGAGTTAGGGTATTGTATTTAGACCGAAAACAATGGGTAGAGTCTGAAAATAAAAAGTAGGGACTGTTCCTGCTGTCTTCCGGTCACCATCTTGGAAAATGCGTCTGTCGCTGTATTTCTGTTCTTATTAGGTTTGTCGGAACATTTATTAAGACCAAAATTGTGGAAATCTTCTTCTTCAAGTACCGTACCCGTATTTGGGCGTTGGCGATGGTCAGTGAGTGCCTTGAAACTTATCTTGTATCAAGATATATTTGGTTTCTTGAATCCACTACACTAGACCATTATATTAGGGAATGTGTTCTACGTAGTGGTTTCCCGTTGCCTTCTACGCAGTTGTGTCGTGTAGTGTATGTGTCGAGTAAGAGGCCTTCTTACTGTTCGTAGTCGACCCCTAGTCTACGTACAGAGTCGGGAAGGTACCGGACTAGGCATATCGAGCACTCCTTATTATATTAAAAAGTTCTGGCTACGTCAAGTCTCGAACCCGCGCCTTCCGAGTGGAAGACCAGCACTCTTAACGTTGAGCTACCGAGGTAGTAGAAATCTATTAAATCTTTAATTTACATCGCTATTTCATTTTGTATTTTTTATTTTATGGTAGTAAATAGAACTTTCGGTTGCAAAAACTAAAATGAAAAATGTTAAGGATGAACTTAACTCTAATTTAATTGGTTAACCTTTGCGTCAACACATAAGCAAGTAGTCTTAAGATCGGCTTTGAATTTGCCCTTGCTAACTATTAAAGGTAATACACTTTTGGAATGGCATGTCCTGCACAAACTCTGCTCTGATATCAAAATGAACAAGAGGATGGAAACGACGCCCAGGTGGAGGTTCCCGGTAACGAAAATTCCATCATAGATGAGCCTGGAATTTCCACAAAAGTACAACTCAAAAAATGTTAAAAATAAAACATTTCCAGTTTTTCTTACACTTTGCAACTTACTTTTTATCTCTGTATTGTCAAAAATTATTGATTTAACTATCGCTAATTATAATATTGTCAGTGGCGTATATAAGTTGGATGGGGGTTGGAAGTTAACACCCCCCCCCCCCCAGAGCCAGTTTACCTAGAGTTAAAATATAGTATTGACCTTTTTTTTGGTTGTTCATATTTACGCTCCATTAGGTTTAAAACAAAACTGTGAACCTTTTTATGGTCTTAATCCCCCCCCTCCCTTCCGAAGCAATGTCTATTTACGCCAGTGATATTATATTTAATTATCGATTTTCAATAAATTAAACAATATGTGTGTTATAAATAAATAACAATTATTAAGAAGTTAAGAATTGTTATAAATATCTGTATTTCCAATTCCAACTATTTTCTCTACGTCACATACATATACTGCATGTTATAAATAGAATACAGTCCCGCAGAAAGTTTTATTAAAAATGAAAAATGTCCCATGTCCCCTTTTTACAAAAAAAAATCTCGATACATATACATTAATATTTCAAAGTCAAAATATAGCTTTATTATCAAATAAAGAAAGTGTTGACAAAGCCATTAATTATAATTAGAAAAAAGTTAGACTAAAAGAAAAAGAAAAATACTTAACATTAGAAAAAGATCACATTTGGTCCTGTTTAAAACTATATAAGCAACTGATATATATATATATATATATATATATATATATATATATATATATATATATATATATATATATATATATATGTTGATTTTTACTCCTTCACGGATGGAAAAATACAATGTGTTTTCATTCCGGGTGTACATGTACACCCGGAATGAAAACACATTATATATATATATATATATATATATACACATACATACACACATTCAAATATATATATATATATATATATATATATATATATATACATATACAATTTACAAATTCAAGCAACACGAATATATCATATTCATATATACATAAAAGGAAAAACTTACATATTTATAACAATATACTTAGACCTAGTCCAACCTCTCAGCATAATATTCGTCAAGGCTGTAATTTGCCTTCTGAAATAATAACTTTTTCGTTTTTTTCCTACATTTAATAAAGCATGACTCGTTTTTAAGGTCAACAGGAACATGCTTAAACAATTTTTTACCACCATACACAAAAGAATTTCTAAATTGCTTAGTTCTTGGCGGTGGTAATATTAGCATATAAATTTGGCGAGTGGTATAATTGTGGATATGTTGATCCAGTTCATGTCTGAATTTTTGGTAGATTAAACATGTCATTTCTAAAATGTAAATACAATATGAGGTTAACACCGAATACCTGAGAAAGAGTGGACGACATGTATCACGTAACCCTGCTTGACGCATATATCTAAGAGCTCTTTTTTGTAGCACAAAAAGTGACTTGAACATATAATTTGGGCCCCCTCCCCACAAACAAATGCCATATCTCAAGTGTGATTCAATCAAGGCGAAATACGCATCTCTAGAAATAGAGATACCTAGACGATTTGAGATAACTCGCAAAGCATAACAGCCTGATGAAATTTTCGCATCTAAGTTAATTATATGGCTATGGAATCTTAGAGAGTTGTCTATCCATAATCCCAGGAATTTTGATTTTTAAATCAGCAGAAACATTCAATTTTAGTCTCGCAACATGTATCGTGCCAAAGAATGGTAGTGTAGTAAAGTAAAAAGAGCAGGGGACCAAGCACAGAACCATGTAGAACACCCGCATTGATGGTCAGTTCATTTGAGTTTTAGCTGTTGAAAGAGACAGACTGAACACAGCCCATCAGATAGAAACGTAGCCACTCCAAAGGGGAGCCTTTGAATCCATACATCTCCAGCTTCAAAAGCAAAGTTCAAAGTTAAAGTGACCCACACAATCAAATGTTTTTGAGAGATCACAAAACACTGTCGTTGCCACCTCACCAGACTTTAGGTGGACTTATAGATGCTCCAGAAAACCGAAAACGGAATCGTCCGTATCTTTTCTTGCTTGAAACCCGTATTGCTGTAACTCAGGAGGCTGTACCTTTGTAAAAAGTAAACCATCCTTACCTTCACGAGTTTCTCTAGCAATTTCGCTAGTGTAGGTAACAGGGCGACAGGTCAAAAATTAGAAGGACTGTCATGATCACCACCCTTAAAAAGAGGAACAATCACTGTCCTTTTGAGGCATGAAGGAAAAATACCCCTACAAAAGGAATCGTTTATGGCCGCTACCAGGACATTCAATACATTAATTGGGAGCACTTGAAATATTTTTTTAGAGACAGCTTGTTCCACCCAGAAGAAATCGAATTTTTGATTTGACTAAACAAACTCCTAATCTCCACAGTACTTGTGGGCATGAAATAAAATGATTCGGGAACTGACACATGGGTTAGGTAAGTATTAGGATCTCGGACCTGTGTTAAGTTTTGAGACAAAATACCAGCTATACTACAGTAAAAGGAGTTTAATTCATCAGCACTCAAACTACTGTGGACAGGACTGATGTTCTGTTTGCCTCTCAAATCATTAACAATTTTCCACGTTTCTTTTGATTTATTAGAAGATTTTGTAATTCGATATCTAAAATATTTTTTTTTGTTTTTATAGTTTTATAGTTTTATAGTGTTCTGGTATATTCTACGATAGGTATTAAAATAATTTAAAAAGTTAATATTATTATTTGCATATTTCCTAATATAGTGTAAAGAGCGCATATTTTTGCCAGATATACTCAACCCTTTAGTATACCAAGGTTTTCGCTTCTTTTTTTTAATATTGACGATAGGAAAAGTTTTGTTAAATACAGTTGTTAATACAGAATGAAATGCTTGTAAAAGACGTCGTCAGTGCCCATAACATTATTCCAGTTTGTCCATTCACAGAATTTTACAAATTTGTAATAATTTCTCTTGGTAAACAATCTACCACGTCTAACACTAGACCTAACAGTCTTACTACTATTCTTAATAGGAAAAGATCAAAGGACTGCTTCATGTTCGGATAATCCGGCATTAAGCACTGAACATTGTAATAAGAGGCTTTCTTCGCTTTTTTAGTGACCGTTATTAGGTTACACTAACTATCGCAAGCTTCGTGGCTAGTGGGCAGGGCTCACGCATTACTGCACGCACCTAACACATAAGCAAGTAGTCCTAAGATCGGCTTTTAGTTTGCGCTTGGTAACGATAGCATCTTTACTACACTAGTTGAAACGTTGTTAAAAAATCAACAACAAAGGCGCTTCGCGTCCTTTGGGTCAACGGGAGTCTCGTGCGACAAAGTATCACTTTCCGCACTAGTTAGGAAAATAACTATATTTGATTTTTTGAACACATGGCCTGGATGCTAGCCCCTTTGAAAACCTTTTGTTTGAAAATACTTCTAACCCTTTGTTTAATAAGTTTGAATAGTCACACACGTAATTTATCACTACATACAACTTTAGTCTTTACAAAATAATCGCAATTTTTTATGGCATAACAGTGCTGACTGTAGACTATCTATCAAAAATCTTGCCGAGTGTGTACTTCAATATGTTATGCAAAGAAGAGCTTAGATGATTATTAGTTCGTTTTGGTTACATGTTATTAGGTTTTTGTATGTTGAAAATTGAAAGAATAAATAGTCAGTTAAATATAGATTTTGGTTTTGAAAAGTTCGAAAAAAATAAAATTATTAAATAAAATGCAATAAGGGGGTCACAATGAACTAAAAATACTATTTAGTTCATTGGCGGGTTATTATTTTCGGTTTGCCGCTGTTGAAAGGAAGGCTTTAGATTTGTATATATTTTTTAATCAAGTGCTTTAAACCATCTAAACGTCAAATTCGATATATTTATTTTCACCTAGTGTGGCTAGCTAGCAATGTTTGCGTTTTATATTAGGATATGTAAAAAAATGTTTACCCTACTCTTTAATTTGACAGATTGTAGGATTCCCTAATTGACGTTTATAGATATTATTTATAAACTTATTTACTGACAATGATTTCAAACTTATAACTTAACGAATGTTATGATATGTAAAAACTTTGTTTTCCAAGCCCGATGACATAACCTCTTTGATTTGACAGGTTATTGGATTCCCTAATTGATGAGTATTTCTATGATCTACTATATTTTTTCTGAAGCGAACACATGACATAGCTGCGCAGACGAGACTCAAATTTAGGCTCACTATTATGCTGACGAGCGCACCTTATTTTCTTTTCACCACATGTCCAGTGAAGCACACAAGACAGAACCAACTTTTCCATGATTCTCCTCGTAGTACCAACTAGGGTTTGCTTTAAACATTGTTTCTTACTTGCATTACTCCAGCTGTGACTAATTATTACTTAATATATACTAACTATTATTATTTAAATACACTAGGTATATATGGTTTTATTTATAATACTTGTAGAAAGTACAGGCTATTCCTCGAACGCTCGTAGGAAGAAAATTAAACGATGGACAAATCCTTATGAATATGTTTGAAGACACTTTGTCGCTCATATTTGCTAAAATATCAAGTGTTACTGTTCTTATAGATATTAGTGCTCTCTAAACTAACTTTACTTAATACATAAAAACCCAATTTAGTCTTAAATTTGCTTATCATTGGCAACATCGCATTCTAATGTTGCAGAAAAAATATAATCTCCAAATATGAAAATATAACCTTTAAAAAATGAAATTGTCATTCATATTATAAACTAAGGAATCTCTCATTTTATATATAGATACATTTACACTTGCATATACCGCTCGGCATACACCTAGTATAAAAACAAGGTGGGGATCACTATAGGAAAAATATTGGGTTTTTATATTTCACTGTAGTTTTTATATTAGAATTCAGATTCCTCTAAACTAGCCGTTTCGTATGATAAAATGGGTAATAAAAGAAATCGCTAACTTGATTTTGCCCGGATCATACCTCGTAATAAATTATTTTCTTTATCAAGGAAGGAAAGTATAACGCTTTTAAATACCACACAAAATGATTTAGTAATATAAAATAATAAAATTTTAAAATGTTTCTTTTAAGGAGAAATGGCTGAAGTTAAAAATGTTTACAAAGTAGTCGAGAAAAAATCGTAGTTGGTTTCCTATTTTAAATCTTCCGTATAGTATAACTGTCCTTTATGTTAATTCTTTACATTCGAAGAAATTATTACTAATCTTTTATTTCAATTATAGTTATAATTAGCAATCAAATATGAAATGTTGAGTTTTAAAACAGTTAAATTGAATTGCCAGCCATGTGAACAGATCACCTCTATAATCATGATATACTTTTGCTGTTCGTGTATCATTTAATTCCTAATATAATTGCATAACAAATATATTCTTATTTGCTGTTTTCAAACATGTGGAAACACACTTATTTAAGATTATTACTTAATATTAACGATCTAATAGACTATGCAATTTTGCGCTGCAGAAGCGTGCTGCTAATCTTAAAAATTTTGAAAATGATTATGAAAAAGCAAAAACTATTTTTAAGTCAACAAAACGATTTACTATCACTCACTCTATTCCACGACTCTATGTAGTTCTGAAACTGCTTTAACAGGCATAGCTGGTGACACAGTTAGGTAGCGAAACATATGATATGGGTTTTAGTTGCTTCTTACCATAGTAAAAAATTTGATAAAATATATCGTTTTATACTTAATTCTTTACTTGGTCAGATTTAGTGACAGCACGGTACCTACACTTTCAGCACTTCTACATATCACCAGGTTTATTTATATACAGTACATTGCTCAAAATGTTTTTATTAAAACATTTTATACTGCAGCTGCAAATAGCTAATCCTGTCAGTAGTCATTTTAATAATCGAACTTTTAATAATCGAACTCCGATATGCCAATGTAAAAACAGTATATTAAGCATTAAAATCAAAAACATTACTATTTCATCTAGTTGCGGTTTAAAAAGTAAAGAACATTCATTCTACAGAGTTTATAAGATTGTTGTTGATATAATATGGAGAACTCAAAGAAAGCAAATGTTCTTTAATAATATTGCAAGTAATTTTAATCATATAGTTAACAAATACTTTTCGATCGCTTACAGATTAGGTGGACTAATCTTGACTTGCTCCATATGGAACTGGTTATTCGCTTTTTCTTTTATACTCTCTCTCTCTCTCTCTCTTTCTCTCTCTTCCGCTTTCTGTTAATCAGTAATATTATTATTATATGTAAGTATAACACAAGAACTTTAACTAATATTGTAATAGTTTAGGTCAAGTTATCCTTAAATCAGAAGTATACATAAATAGGGATCTCAGAAAGTAATCAGAATTTGCTGGTTGCTTTTTCCTTAATATTTTTTTAATTACCTACATTTTTTAACCCATCCGTCCAAGCTAAGTTCACACAGTTAAACAACACAAAGGAAAAAGATAAAAGCGGATAGAGTGCACACATTATTACTTATGACTGCGAAGGTGTAGTAAATCCCGTTTCACCAAACAAATTGTACATACTTGATTTTGGATTATCTGCTGTAATTAATCGGCAAGATATACCCAATCTGAAACATTTCAGCATAATCCAGCGGGAAAGTACATCCGCCTATTTTATTGTAAATTAACTAGTTTATAACAGTCGGAATAAACCTCTACTTTTATTAATACACAGTTAAATAAAACAGATAAAGATAAAAAGGAATATATTGCACGCTTTGTCCTTTATGAATAATATTGTATAATATATTCATCCATCGAAGAAGCATAAAGTACATTATTCGGAAAGTCAAATTTCAACAACATGTAGAAGAAAGCTATTTGTTTGAATGTAGCTCTTTGAAAGCTCTTTTAAACCGGTCAAAGTTTACAATTATACACTCTCCGCAAGTTAAAAAAAATTTAAAAATTGCAAAAATCTTAAAATTATGAATTCATCCAAAGACTAAACTTGTAACCCTAACAACAATTATTAATCTTTTGCTCTTTAAAAAGTTTATATAAAAGAGGGAGTCGAGATACAATATATGATAATTAGTTTTTAAATGTAAACTTTCTGAAATATTGAAAAAATTGTCTGATTGTTTTACCTTTTTTGGTGTGTAATCGTCTTTTTATAATTATTGGTCTATTTACTATAAACATGTGGTACTATCTTTCCTAGATGACATTAAATAATAGTATTGTACTGAAAATCATACTTTGTTTATGTAGTTAATAATCATTATCTTTGATCATCTTGATTTTTAATACTTTCGCGGGTTTTTCGAAAATCTCATGATCGACTCAGCAAATAAAAACTTTAAATATTACGATACTCTTTTTTATTTAATACCATTAAAAAGCACGAGACGTTTATTTTTTAATATGTTGTTTGCTTTTCCTTAAAAGTATTCCAATTTTTAAGTATCTAAAATATCCTTCACGACTGTTAAAATGGCACTTTCTTCTTAAAAATTACTTCTTTCTGTCTATAAAAATAATCTTAGACAGAAAGAAGTAATTTTCCTTCCTGGTGTTTTATATACGAAATCAAAAAGGAATTCACGATTTTTCCATTCATGACACCGAACATCGACTTTTGTTTACGTGGCCTACATAAATCAACTTCTAAACTGAATGAGAATGGTTCAAGCGTCCAGTGCCGCGTGGGCCCAATTTACAGGTAAAATCTAATGATCACATGTTGTTGCCCTGCATTTGAAATTCATTTTTAAACGTCAAAGAATGATAATTTTTGGAGGAATTATTACAAATTTTGTCTCCAAACGCCCTCACAGTTTTTAGATGTTAAACTTCACAGAATATTTTAGATTCTAATCATTTATCATTTTTTTTTTAATTTTCAAAAACATTTTTCTACCAGATATATCCTGACCTTTATTCTATATAATTGCTTTAACTAACATTTTGGCAGATATTGGCAAACAAATTAACTTTTGCTTTTTGCTAATAAATTTTAGCCTAGTAAACCACTACTTATGTTTAATCTCTAAATTGTACCCTAAAATAAAGGATTATAATATAATGTGTTTTTCCGATAATTGTGTTAAATAGTTGTAAAATCTATTTATCGTTTAAGTGAATTTATTATGGGAAGTAAACTATGAAATAGGACTTCCAACAGATGCAAAATATAAAACTTTTAGCGAAGTAGACGTCACTAACCAGTATATAATAATAATAATAATAATAATAATAATAAAATTTCATCAGAGCCGACATTGTTGGAGACGGAAGTTGTCTGTTCCGATCAGTCAGCTTGCACATATACGGCCATCAAAACAATCATACTAAACTTCGAGAAGACGCATTGAAATACCTACGACAAAACTGGTCGGAACTTCAGATATTTTCGTTATTTCACGACTACGACATGAAGGACTTCGGCAACTATTATAAGTTCTCGAGCAAAACAACTACATACGGAACGAGCCTAGAAATATTTGCTCTCTCGGAAACCCAGAAGCACATCTTCCATATTTTCTCAAAACCAAGAACAACAAGAACAAAACAGATGTGCATTAAAGAGAGACCAACAATAATAGGCAAACAAACACACAATAAAAGGATCTACCTTCTACTAACAGGTGATCCAATGTCGGGACACTTTGAGCTTCTAACACCACAAAACATCAATCCAAACAACAAAGCATCGGGCGAGCAGCGTAATGATCGAGGACGCTGCGGGAAAGGACAGTTCGACCGAAACGATCACGACCAGGCAAAGGAAAATAGACCCACCGAAAGTGTTTTGCCGGCTAAGCTGGCACCCACCAAGGCGGGAAAGGCAGGGTAACGCATGAATTGCATTACAGAATCATGCGCTGCCCAAATGGATACATAAATAAATCTGACACAGATGCTAACCAAACACAACAACTTGAGTTCATTACAACAGCGGATATATCGCAACGTCTTCCTGCAACTACCAAGGCAGGTAAACCAAGGAAGAGGTTAAAATGGACAGATGAAATGAATCGAACGGTGATGCATTCATACTACACCGCTACCAAACTTGAGACAATTTCATCAGGATACGGACATAAACTGCATACACTGTTCATAGCACAATATCCAGAATACAAATCACTTATCACAGAACAGAGAGTAATAGATCAAAAAAGAGTCATCACTAAGACCAGTAAGCTCACCCCACTCGCATTGAAAAACATCAAAGCTATGGTAGCTGCTGAACTAAACATTCATTAACCAAACATTGAAGACAGTGGGGCAGATGCCGAACCGATCCCGCATACAAACCAGCCCAACTTTGTGCAAGAGGATCTGCAACCTCACTCAATTCTCAGTAAGGGCGAAGCACCCAGCAACAACCCACGACAGATGACAAGCACCATACAGCACACAGGACAAGTCAATCATTCGCCCAAAGCACCATACACACAGCTACACCTCGGACCGTCTCTCACACAAGCAATCAAAGTAGAAATAAAATCACATCTAAACAAACGGTCAGGCTCCGATCCTACAACAAGAGATCCTGTTCCTCGTGTAATCTTCAAACGGGACACACATAAAATCCATCAACGAACACATAATTCCCGAGTACATAAAGAATGCGAGCACGATTGAGGACATTCATACAGTGATCTACGCAGCAGCTATAACCACGATAATACAGAACAATCAGAAACTCCCCCCACGACGCAGAAACACCAACAACATAAAACCAAAATTCAAATGGCAGATAAGGATCGAAAACAAAATTAACAAAATTAGAAAAGAATTGGGATATTTTACCCAATCCATGAACGGCAACAAGTCAAAACGTATTACACAAAGTGTAGAGAAAATCAAATCTGCATCTCCTGATTACACGCATACAGAAATCCTTGACACTCTGAAGCAAAAATTATCTATGTATGCCGCAAGACTCCGGAGATACAAAGAATCAAATGAAAAAAAAACAACCTGTTTCGAAGAAACGAAAAACAGTTTTACCAAAAAATCATGAGCAATGAGGAGGCACGAGTAATAGAATCACCGACCAAACAAGAGGTCACAGAATACTGGAAAAGTATTTGGTCAGAACCGAAACTACACAATAATAACGCTTCGTTGATTAAAGCCAAAGAAGACAGACGCAAGTGCTTAGAGGAACAAGAGGACTTTGCAATGACAACACAAGAAGTTGCAGAAACAATCAAATACACGCATAACTGGAGATGTCCTGGAATAGATAACATTCATAACTTCTGGTATAAACAGTTTACCTCCACACATGAAGCTCTCACTCGCCAAATTAATGAAATTATTTTAAAACCTAGCACACTCCCCAGTTTTCTTACCCAAGCAATAACATAACTTTAACCAAAAAATTCAGACAATAAGGACCCGTCAAATTTACCGACCTATTACGTGCCTTCCAACCCTATATAAAATCATCACAGTCACAATTACCAGGAGAATAGAACAACATCTAGCACACAAAAACATTCTAACGGAAGAGCAAAAAGATTCCAGGAAACAGCCGAGGATGCAAGGAGCAGCTCATTATAGACAGCGTCATCATGGAATAAACCAGGAAAAATTATAGAAACCGTCATACTGGTTACATAGATTATAAAAAACTCTTTGATTCGATACCCCACAATTGGCTAACCAGAGTGCTAGAATTATACAAAGTCAATAAAAACATCAGGCAATTTCTTACGCAAAATCAACCTGAAAACACAAAAAGAGCACATCGAAACAGAAGAGATCTACATCAGACGAGGTATATTCCAGGGCGATTCACTCAGCGCTTTGTGGTTCTGCCTCCACATAAAGCAAGACCACATACATAAAAATCTTTCATATACGTGGTGACAAGAAGGGCAACTGTTGAAGACGAGAGATGTAGGAGATGTCACCAGCAGAGAGAAACGATCGATCACATAACGAGTGGATGTAGATTAATGGCAGAACTGAATACACCGTGAGACACAACTCAGTAGCGAAGGTCGTTCATCAAGCATTAGCCACAACATACAAAGTAACGGAGAACACAGACCCTTACTACCATTATACACCAACATCCATACTTGAAAACGAAGACTACAAGCTCTACTGGGACATTGATATCCACACAGATAAAACTGACTTGGTATAATCCCGTCAGTATAAAATACACCCACAGGAATACTGTGAGACAACAAGTCATAAAAATAATAATAATATAATAATAATAATATAAGTCTTTTATTTCAGCTATATAGAGTAGTACAAATTTCAGGTGGCGAGATCAAGCATAGCTGTTTATCTAACCACCTAAAGGTTTAATTTAATATTATAAAAAACTAAACTAAATGCCAATCTAACAGTTTTTTAAAAATAATTATTAAAACATTTGGAAATATGTAAAGAAATGATACTTACACAATAAGCAAATCTACATACAAATTTACGCACCTATTTACATACCCTTGTAAATTATATGATACTAAAAATTTTGGATTTTATAGTACAATATTGTATTATCTTTCAAAAATTAAAAAATAATAATAAAAAAGGAGATGATAAAGAAATTAAAAGCTTAAATTTACATTATTGCCTTCGAACATTTATAAATTCCTTCATTCTGAATTTAAATCTAGTCAGAGACAAGCATAACCTAATGGGGCTAGGTAAAGAGCTAAATAATTTAACAGTATTGTAAGTAAAGCATCTATTGAAAATAGCACTGGTATGTCTAGGCAACTGATACAGTTCACTACCTCTAACGAGTTTTTCAGCCAGATCTAACCTTACCTTGTATACCAACACAGCCAGATGACTTAAATATCTTTCTTCCAGGCGCAGCCATTTGCATCTCAAGAATGAGTCACTTATGTGGTCAAACTTTCTCAAATTATACGAATATATTACGCATGCGTTCTGTAGCTTTTGAAGACTATTTTTGGACTGTCAAAGCAGGCCGAAAACCTGACTGTGTAACTGGAAATAATGTATTACTTATACTTATACAAAATATTCGTTTAGCTGCTAATGAACTATTTTTTCAAGAGTTTTCGACATACAGCATAGGATGCTTATTGGACGAAAATCAGAACATGCTGACGGTTTTTTATTTTTTGGAACAGGAATCAAGCAAGCTTTTTTCCACAAGGTCGGGAATACTCCTGAAGTAAGACTTTTATTTATTAGAAATGTAATATGAGGTACAAGATATGGTGTAATAAGCATAAGAAGTTTTTTTGTCAAAACCATCAATTCTTTTGGCGTTAGATTTAATTTGAGCAATAATTTTACTTACTTTTTCTTCGGTCACCTCAACAAAAGCAAATCTATTGCCTAAACCCTCACGTTATTTGTTAGAATTTAAATTGCTAATAATGTCGTTGTTACCCGCATTAACATTCGGTAAAGAACTAACAAAGAAATCATTAAAACCGTTAGCATCTCCAAACTCCGCAGGCGATGCAGACATACTTGAGTTAATATTCAGATATTTTAAGGTTTGCCAAAAACTTTTCGGATCAGTCTTAAATACATGATTCAGATAGGCTTTTTTTCATTTCTTACTGTCATAATTACAAAATTTCTGAGTTGCTTATATTCAGATTTCGACAAATCAGTTTTTAGTTTTTTATATTTAGAAGAGAAAATAAATTTTATTATAAGTTTTAGATTATCACTAAGCCAAAGGGCTGTTTTTTTTGGAAATTTTGATGTTTTTAGTGGAGCATGAAAATTGAGTAATGATTCTAAATTGGTATTTACAAATTCTATCATCTGATAACATGTCCCAACTCATACAACCAATTCCAGTTGATATTTTGTAGGTCATTTTTAAACAGTATATAATAAAAATTTCTGTAAACTCTAAAAGTCTTAAATTTTACTTCTTTTTGTGGCATAGAAACACACGGAGTACATGATACAAGACAGTGGTCGGGCACATATAATTTTATATACATATAATTATAATATATATATATATATATATATATATATATATATATATATATATATATATATATATATATATATATATATATATATATATATATATATATATATATATATATATATTGTAAACCATTCGGTTTTTAAATTTTCCATCATTCAAAAAATTTAATTCGTTGTTTTCCTCTATTTCGTATGTAAACTGTATTTTTTGCTATTAAATATATTTTGAATGTTATCAATTGTTTGGGGGGATGGCTGTGATGCACACGTCCACGTATCTATAAAAACTAAATGGAAGTTTATGTTTAAAATGTTTAATGGATGTCTCTTCCAAGTCTTCAATTACTATTTGCGCTACGACACTGGAGATAAAAGCTCCCATTGTGCAACCCTCAATTTGCTTATATATTTTTTGATCATATAAAAAATATGTTGATTGAAGGATGAGTTCTGTTGCGCTTAGGAAGTCTTCTAGAGGAATTTCAGTATATTTCCTTATGATGTCCCACTTTTTTTTAATTATATTTGTGGCCAGGGTAATAGGTATGTTTGTATAAAGTAATATCGAGTGATATAGGTGAGTAGTCTTTCGTCATTTTTATATTTTTGATTTTTTCCTTAGTATGCTTTGCTACGCCACTATATAACAGCCATCTTATATACGATCAGCACGAGCTTGTGTTCTTAAAACTCCGCACAATTGGTACCTGTACTAAGGACATTTTGCTCCCGTTTGTGTTTTCCATCTAAATAGCTTGGAGAGGACAGTGGTGGTATAGATTGGTTTCTCCTAAGTAGGTCGGTTTCTGTGTGGTTGACGAAGTTGAATCTATTTATCTTTACCTCCACCTGATCTAACTCTGAGAACTTTAGAATACCAGCAGCGATGTATTTAAAGAAAGTTATCAACTTTTTTAAAAACTTCCAAATAAAACTTTGTTACAAACTTACTAAACAAAATCATTTTATTTACTGCATTATCCTTTTGCAGCTATAAAGTAAACTACAACTTAGACCTGATTTTACACAAGACGACAAGGTTTACACATCTCTTACATGTTTACATTTTCATGGAATAACTTCTTGTAGCTTCTTCATGGTGATTTTTAGTTTGACTCTCAGAGGAGCTAGTTATCTCTAATTTTTTCGATCCCCACTAACATGGATAACGTGAAAAACTTGGTTGCAGTTTGACTAATAAAGACACTGGCTTTTCACATGACCCAGGAGAACGCTGTTGGTTGGTAGAATATTTTCAATGGATCTATTCTGGTGGGTAAATAGAGTTCGTTTGGCTTTAAAAATATGTTCTTTTGCGCATTTTAATATGTTTTGGTTTCTCCTTGTTCGAGGAAATCGAGATTTTAATATATTTGTACTTTTTAATTATTTCATTATACATGCTAATTTTATTACAAATTGACATCGATAATCTACGAAAATCCTCATTTTTTTACTTGACTGTTACATACTTGCATTTTTGTTCATCTATTGTTTTCAATTTGAAAACTGCAATGAAATTACGAGTTTATTACATCCCCCGTAAGACAGAATAATTATTTTAATTCCAAAAAAATCTTTTCTAGCACCGAAAATATTTTCCCATTTTGGTATACGGCATAGCTCATAATACCTACTTACTCGATTGACCTCAAATTTTGTTCAAAAAATAAACATTTAAAATGTTAAACTAGAGCATCGAACCAATGTTTATTTGATTATTGTAAGTGAATATATGCATGTATGTATACCACAACTTTTATTTTTTAAAAAGTGTGTCATATGGGGATGACCTGATAACATTCTGGTTCAAATCCAATCGGATGACACAAAACGGTGCCCTAGTGAATTGTTAAAAAAATTATTACTATAAAATTACTTGATCAGTTTACCTCAAATTTTGCATACAGGTCAAGTATTACGTAGGAATAAAAACAATTCTTTATTAAAACTACTTACCCGATTGCAAATGTTGGTTAAAAATTAAGAGTCATATGGGGATGATCTAGTAATATTTTGGTTAAAATCCAGTACGGTGGAACAAGATGGGAGCCTAAAGGAAGCTTAAAACATTATTACTAAAAAAGTAAATTATCCAATTTATCTCAAACCTTGCACACAAATCAAGTGTTAACATAGTAAAGAACTGGTAACATTTTGATATGAACCCAAGATAGCAAAACAAAATCGCGGCCTAATGAAATATTTAACAAATCAGCCTGAAAAAACTATTTATTAGATTAATTTCAAATTTTGTGCAGGCCTTAAGTGTTATATACAGATAAACTAGTAAAGTTGTGGTACGAATTCAAGGTGGCGAATTGAAATGGCTACCAAATAAAATGTTTAGAAAATCAGCGGAAAAAAATCTTCTTATCCAATTCACTTTTGCAGAAAAAAATAAACGTGATATAAAGTGGTACTGTTTCCACGTAACGGAACAAGATGGCAATATTAAAAAAAATCTGTGTAAAAACTACTTATTTAATTTGTTTTAAATTACGCCCAAAAATCAAGTGTGGCATAGGTAGAATCTGATAAAATATTGGTACCAATCCAATGTGGTGAAACAAAATGGTGCCCAATAAAATGGTTTGAAAAGACAGATTATAGGTGTTATTAAATGACTATGCGCGGAACTAAATTAGTTCACACTTCACTATTTCTAATAAAAGCAACGATTCGTAACGAGGGAAGTTTCGGGTAAAGGAAATTTCCCAGTTTCATAGATTTAACTAAGTCTACTTAAAGACAGTTATTTATTTTTTCTTAAATATTTACTGCTTTGTAATATTTCTTAATTAACACATTCATTGCCTAGCCAAATTCACAACATTTTCGCACCACGCCGGCCATAAGAGAAGCTGGGCGCGGTGCCGACCTGGCCCTGAAAAAGGATAATCATTTCTACCTCACACCACGCCAGGGCGGACACACGCAGTGGACAATTATGCATATTTTAACACGCCACATCGGACATTTGAGCGGACAATAAGTGTCCGGGACAATCTCGTTATTGCTTAGTATGCTTCAATATAATTGAAAAAAAAATCCTAAAAGTATATTTTAACAAACCTTTTTAAGGTATTTTTTGTTTGTGAAAAATACATATTTTGTAGAGTCTTTGATTTTGGTCCGCCCTCGCGCCCCAAACCCATTTTTTTTACCTTCCCACCAGCCCCATGCTTACTTTTAAAAGTGTCCCATTAACACATACACTGCCATGACAAGATAGCGGACACAATTCTTAAAATCCATACAAATGTTCTAGTCAAAAAAAGAAATGGCAATCCATCAAACGACGTTAGAGGAGACAATAATTGACGAAAAATGCACGAATATAACTTCGTTTTTCACTGCCTAGTAAAAATGATTAAGTATGGCGGACACCGGTGGCCGCTCTGACGTGATCAGAATATTCTCAAACGGTGTTCGCCCCACCATGGCAGTGAATGTGTTAATGGAACACTTTTAAAAGTTAGCATATCAATTAATTTTTTCATCGTTTGAATCAAACGTCACCGTTTAATTTTTCTTCAATTTTTCTATATTTCCCTTTACCAACAATTTTAAAAATATAAAATGTCAGTATGTAACTATTAATTAAGGGCTATATACTAACCGGCCTTTTATTTTAGTTGACTTATTTAAAAGCATATGTTTACAGCTACAGACCTAGTATTATAACGAGATTCTGAGACGAAGGTGTAAAATAGTACTTTGTATTAATAAAAAAAATCGTATCTCGAAAACGAAGATCTGCATCACCTACGAATTTTACAAGCCTATGTTACTAGTTAGGTTTAAGCTACACTCCTAATATGATAAACTAATTCTGGAGATAACGGTGTAAAAGAATACGTGATCCAGGTATGAATTTTTTAATATAAAGTACTATTTACATCGTTATCTAGTGATTCTGGTTATCTATATTTTATCTATAGGACTATAGTTTAAAAATGAGTAGTGAGTTATTCCCTGAATCTGGTTAACATATCGAGAATGTAGCTTAAAAATGACTTAGTGAAATATGCTTGCAAAATTCGTATAATATGCAGCTCTTGGTTCTTGAGATATGATTTTTTTAATAATACTATGTACTATTTTATATCGTTGTATCCTAAATTTGATTATTATATTAAGACTGTAGCTTAAACATGACTATCAACCTATGCTTGTAAAATCAGTAGGTGATGCAGCTTTTTTGTTCCCGAGAATTTTTTTATATTATAAAGTATTGTTTTACTCCGTTATCCCCCAATCCGGTTAACATATTAGGATTGTAGCTTGAGCACTCGTAACATATATTTGTGAAATCCGTAGGTAATGCAGCTTTTCATTCCCAAGATATGATTTTTTTATTGTTATAAAGAAGTGTTTTACACCGTTATACCCTAAATCTTCTTATCACCCTTAAACAAGTAAGAGTTTCTATTTAGCTAATATTAATATTTTAAACTTGACCACATACCCTTCTTATGATTCTACAAAGGATACAATTATGGGCTTAATTACTGAAATACTTAAGTTTAATAATATATTCTTATTAGATGTGATTGCCGCTTCACTAAACTTTTGTCCCATATATATCAACGGAAATGTGGCTGCAGATTTCCTTGCTCTGCAATGAAAACGTTACTGGGAATTCTTGCTAACTTCACACCTATATTTAGGTGATAAATGACTTTAAAACTGGGGAACTTCAAAATACCAAATTTTTAGAAATTTTTGAAAACGCCGTACTAAGACGTTAATCTTTTTTTAACCCAACATGAGGATTAAACATTTTTAAAAATGTGTCCCGAATCCTGTAACGACGCGACATTTCCAAAGCAATTACATCGTTAGCGTGACGGTAACGGAACGAGCAAGCAGCAAATTAAATCTACCCAATAAATAAAACAGCAATTAAGTTTGGGTCCTTGAAAGCATTAGAACGTTCAGGACTTTATGGGGTTTAATTTTGAAGCAGTTCTTTGAAAGGTTGTAAACTAGCACCTGCGGCTGGTGGCAATATGTTTAAAACTTAAGAAGTCAGTAAATTACTGCTTAATAATGACACTTTATTCAGTTAATTAAAATTATATTAGAACGCTAGTTCAAGTTTTATACTAGGTATAACTTGACTGATGTAAGTATCCAAAATTATACATATAGATTGACTTGATGAGTTAATTATATTTTCTAGTGAGTAGGTTTTGCTTCCTAAATTAAAATAAATTTAATATTATCATTATATAAACAACTTTACAACATATTACTAAACAATTCTTACTCTAAACAGAGTGTCGGTATGTTTGTTTAAAGAAAATCAATAAACAAGACTTAAGGTCAAACTCTATCCGTCGTCCATTGCTGGAATTTATCTTCGGACTCTTGTTTTAACATGGTCGATTTTATATTATACCTCTTCCAGCGTTACGGAAGGAAATAATTATGTAAGCATCAAAAGAGCAGATTATTAATGTAATTTATGTTTTATTTTTAGTTGACCAAGCTTTCGATATAGTTTTATTTTCTCTTCAAGGGATCTTAAAATTTGAACATTTTAATTTACTTGCTGACATTAATAATATATGTTTCTGAACTATAACCACGTTTATAAATCTTGAAAAAAATAGTAAATTTAAGTAGAAAATTTGTACATGAAATTTTGATGTCGAATGTGAAATGACAGTCAATAATGTTTTTTTTGTTATTGAAGTATGGTAAAAATTAATACGTTTTAAAAATGACTTTTTTTTAATGTATGCAGGAAGAAACGCTGGTACATAAATTAGTATGTGAAAACTAATCATTAATTCCTGGAATTCGCTAGAGAGTGAAAAAGTTGGGTTAAGTTGTTGAAAAAGATATAAGTAAATGAAGTTTATAGATAAGGTTAACAGTTAAGCACTACAACGAAAGTTCAATTGTGTTCGAGAACGCTCATATTTAAAAGATAAGGTTTAACTTATACTTATTACTAATGCTAAAATCATGTTACATGAACCTACCTTAAGACAGTAGTTTTCATTTTTATGAGAAAATTTATTTTTGTTGTTAGAAGTTATGAGTGTATAATACTAAGATTATTATCTTTTTTCTAATTAAGGCATTCATTGTCAAGGAAAATCTCCACCATTTAGAGCAATTTTCATTTCTTAGGATTTTTTCTCTAGTTGAAAATATGTGACATGAATATTATTTATTAAATGGATATAGGAGTACTATTTAGAATTAAATATTTAAATTCGCGAGCATTCTATCTTCAGTGCTCTAGCCACTCTCCCAATTTAGTGGTTAATGATGGCAAAAGCCGCTAATTTCTTGAATATGGTCCAAAAAATATATTTATTTTTATCAGCATCTACTTTTCGTTGGACCAAACTTTTAAAAAATGTTCAAGGATTAGCTTTAATGAGTGACACTAGATGGGAAAGTAGAGTCTTAAAGCCTTTAAGATTTCATGTGGGGGATGTATACGACGCTTTGTTAAGCATTTTTGAAAATCAAAAACTTTAATAATAATTTAATAAGAGATGAAGTATCGTGTATATTAAATTGTATTAAACAGTTTAATACAATTTAATTATTTGGTATAAAACATTAAATTGCAATATTCCGATTATTAGTTAGCTGATGCAAATAAAATATTTTGATTTAGCATCTGCCCTTGATCTTTTACAAAGCAAAGAAAAATTATATAAGGATCTTCAATCAGATAAATCATTTAATGAATTTTAATGAAATTATTGTTGATGTTAGAGAACTGGCTGACGCAATCAACGTTGAGGCTAATTTTGAATCAACAATATCACGAGACCGCGTAAGAATAAAAAAAAACAACTCATACGAAACACGAGATGAACCGATCGTAGGTCCCAAAAAAATATAAAATTGATTTTTTTTTGACAATTCAACAGGAACTAAATGCATTAGATGCTAGATTTAATCAACTTTGTCAACATAGCAACTTTTTTTAATTCTTCTATAATATATCCGACTTAAAAACAATGTCTAAAGGAACACTATGAAAACACTCCAAGGATGTAGAAAGTATATTGGGTATTTTTTATGTTATTTTATTGGTCCTTTATTTTGTTAAAAATTTGCTCTCTTTGAAATTTCCTGCAGATGGTTTAGTTTCTGAGATATTTTCACTTTTTTACATCAATGTACCTAAATTAATTCCAATTAGACAAAATTCTTCTTACTTAATTAGTTTTGAAATCCGTTGTTCTAAAAGCTCAGATACTTTTTCTGGGATAAAAGGAAAAAACAGTTCTAATGGTACTAATGACGAGTGATCATGTTTATTTACCATAATTAGATTAGTTTGAAAAAGTAAAAAAGTAACTTGCTATTAATATTAACAGTCATTTTTATAACTACGCTACTTAACTAAAATTCTAAAAATACTTTAATCTTCACCACAATTGCTGAAAATGGTTACCGTTTACTACAATACCTTTTTGAGCATTCTCTAAAAGTTTTAAGGAATTGTTTTATAGTGTATGTCGATCAAGGGGCAATTCGCTGCAGGCAGCATCAATTCTAGCAGTAAGATGGTCAACAGAAAGAATTGGGGCAGAATACACTTTTTCTTTAAGATGTCTCAAATACCGCGGGTCGCTGTACAGGTGCATCTACTGCTCTTCTGATCCAATTGCGGGGGAAATTTTAACTTTTGATTGAAAGTTATTGTTTTCTTGGCACATTTGTAGATACCAATGACTAAAATCGATACGGAGTTCAAAATCGGTTGGTAATAATTCCTGTACCTTTTGCTTGTGATAGAGGTGAAAATCCAGTGCTTTTAATATTCGCCAAGTAGATGTTGGAGTAACACTGGTCTGCATTGAAATTCTCCTGACGCTTACTTCTGGGTTCTCTTTCACCAAATTCAGAATAGCTGCTTCATTTCTGACTGTCCTTACAAAAGTGTGCAGCAGGTTTAAATGGTCCACTCTCTCTAAGGCGACGGTGGACACCTATAAAAGTTCTTCTATTTGGTATATTTCGTCCAGGAGTTGATTTTAGATGAATAGAGCCTTACTATTCTTGCTGAGTTTCCTTGACATTTCCCAAGAACAAAGTGCATATCTGTATATTTCAAATTACTGTAAAATACCATACTTTTTAATATCGATAATCTTTCAACAGTTCTTTACTAGTTGTTTTTAACACTAAATTAATTTAAGTGAGAGTTCGACAGTTGATTCAGCTGTTTTGTTTCTAAACAGTATCATCATTTATGTATAGTCTACTACAAATAATTAACGCCTAAAGGCAAGAACATGGATCAGATTTTTTACTGACTTACATAATTTTAACCTCATTATTCCGGCCCTATTTAAAATTTGTTTAAATGAGGTTACTATTTTGAATTTGGTGGAAGTGAATCCAGGTACAAGGGTAAGGCAGTTTCAGTGCAGACCGGTATTATTAACTTGGCAAACATTAAAAGCAATGGATTTGCGTCCATATGATATGCAAAGCAAAAGGTAAGTACAAGAATTTTTCACCTACTGACTGGCACGTTGGAAGTATGGGTCCGGAGGTCGGTTCACCCCCCCCCCCATAGTTATGTTAAGGCAGCGGCTGTGCCCCCCGCCTGTTATACATACTAAAAAAAGGCGAATATATTTATACTGCCGTCGGGGACGGGAAGTTAATTTGCAACCAGATTTTCAACTTGGCCAGCGCAATATTAATTAATTTACATAAAATATAATCTATTTTACATATTAAAATGCACTTAACAATTTTAAATTTAATAAGCTTGAGAAAATTTATAAAAATAAGTTTAAAAATCAATTTCTTTTCGTTTTAATGACGCCAGTCTGCCGGAAATTTTTGTGAATGAAGATATGTTCTTTCTTTGGGAGTTTTTTATATGTATGAAAATGTTGATGGTATCATTCACAGAGGAACAAAATTCTAATGTTTTGAATCGTCCGATGACCGAAACACAAGATTTTTCCAGTTTTGTTGAATCATTTGAATTGGCGATTTTTTTGACAAAAACATGCTTATACGCTTATATTAGTCTGATCGGATACACAAAAATAAATTTCATTCCCTTTCAAATTTCCATAAACTGCGTTGCTTTCAGAGGTATATAAATAATTTACATTTCCTTCAGAATTTTACTTCTGTTCAGTGAATTTTGATATAAAACCTGTAAAAGGACTTAAGATAACTAACTTGTATTTTGTTTTTTTTAACAAGTTAAATAGAAATACTTAATTAATAAAGTAATTAAACTGTTAGCCATTCACAATGCCTAATTTTTTTATCAAAGTTTAAAGATGTAATTCAATTGCGAAATGCGATATCGAGATGCGGTTTTTCGAGTTCATTTGAGCGATGTGTTGGGTATGTGCATCTACTTGAATGACTGCATATAAGCATAAAAATATTATATACAACATGCAAGGCGTAAAATGAAACATTTTTTTTTTGCTTCTGACCAACATAATCTTTGATAGAATACAAAAAAAATTCTAGCGAATATTAATATTTTTGTTTCTTTACAATATTATGTACAGCGTTTTTATGAAAATTTTGACATCGTCATACAAGTGAAGCGTTGTCTTAACAACCTGTATACAAAATACATCTTTATTACATAATTTATGATCAGTAGTTCTACCCTTATAATTAGTATTAAGAAGTAAGTAGGATACAGGGTTTCACAAAAGTTAACTAAAATTAACCAAACACTAACTTAATATGCTCTGTAGATTTTATTATAACTTACTTTGAATTTTTGTCAGACCTGAGATAATTACGACATACCAGCTGTGATAAAACTTTTGTGAATTATGGTCTTTTTTGCCAGAATATTTATTTCATTTGTATTCTAGCTGTTTTATTGATTGTGACTTAGGGTACTTTTTTTCAAGAGTTATTCAGGATATAATAAAATAGAAATTCTAACACCTTGTATCTCAAAAAACGAGGGTTTTGCGGACACATGTTTATTTTTTAGCCCTAAAATGAGCTATGCAATTGAGCCCTGCATTTTCAGCCACCAAGTACCCTATAGCAAGACTAATAAAACACCCACAGTAAGAATGAAAAACCCGTTTTGTTAAAAGTTCCATAATTCACAAATGTTTGATTTCAGCTAGTTTGATATAATTCCAAAAGAAAATTATGATAAAATTGATAGAATACAATAAGTTTGACATTTTTGACATATCCTTTATATAAACTTTCTTAGGTGATAGAGACTTGTTTCGTAAACAGGTTGTTATTTAACCGAGAAGTTAACTTTGTCAAACTACAGGGGTTTCATTTCCTGCCCTGTAGGTATGATGTTTATGCACATATGCAGTAATGAAAGTAAAAGCACTTATCCAACAGATCGGCTAAACGAACGCCAAAAACCGCATCTTTCCGAATTTAAAAATCTTGATGCACTATTTATATCCAGCAGATAATTTTTTAGTGTAATTTTATAGAGAGTAAAAAAATCAAGTTTTATTCTTATTATTTCATAATCTCACAATAGAAGTTTTTAATACAATATGTTGAACAAATTGGTTTGTTAGTGATCTTTTCTTCGAAATGAAATTTCGCAACCCCCGCTACTTAAGACTTCTGACGTCCCTGTCAACCGATTAGTTAATTATGGTAAATAAAAACTTATATCAAATTATGAGTCCTAACGTGTGCATACCCTCGTTAAAATTTCAATTTGCTACCTTGCTTATCTACGGAAATAACAAAGAAAATACGGCTTTGAGCACCTACTACTTGTCACACCCCGTATTTTTTATAAAAGTGCGACTTTTATAAAAAAACGAAACTTTTTTTCATATTTCATTAAGATCTATGTACAGACGAATTTAAGGTACTTATTTCTGAAACACCCTGTATATTATACATTTAAGGGACGGCAATTTGCTTTTTTGTTCGGGGCAGCAAAAACGCTAGAGTGGGCGCTGAAAGTGAGTTCGTAATAAGCTAATTTCCATTCAAGTTGTGTACTATAGTTTTTCTACGACTATTTTTAAAATAACGTGGTGCATTGTTTAACTTTTAAATAATAAAAATAATTGTCACTGGTCAATATAAATAAAAAATGTCAAAAAATCAAGACAAAAGTAACGCGGTGCAGAGAAATCTCGCGATTTGAGCAGGTCAAGAGTAATTTGATTACCACACTATACATCATAACGCACAACTGTTCGCTATTATAATGCACAACTGTTTGCTATTATAATGCACAACTGTGCGCTATTATAATGCACAACTGTGCGCTATTATAATGCACAACTGTGCGGTATTATCCTTTACGCAAAATCGTGTGTAAGAATGCTTTTACTTATTAAGTAAATTGTACTCCAGAGAGTGTTTATTAACATAGGAGTAGAAAAAATATATATACGTTTGAGGTTTCTAACGTATAATATCTATTTATAAAATTTAAAGATAAACGAGATATATCTATAAAAGTACGATGATCAAAAACGTGATCTGTTGTCCGTACCTGATACGAAATAGACAGGAAATTGCTAATCCATTACTGCTCACCATATCAAAGTTTCACTAGGATGTAACAAATGATTGATCGGACAGTAAAGTGTCATTGAAAAAATGCGTTTGAATAGTGGGTGGGACTAAAGCCCATAAATAAACAGCGATTAAAACGACAAAAATTTTATATTTTGAATATTAATCTAATAATAAAATATTTTTTTATTTGAAGTGCTAAAACTTGATAAACATCATGTAGGTATGAAACCAATTAGATGAATTATTAACAAAAATTATCACTATTTTGCTTTTTATTTTGATTTGGTGATTTGAGAATGAGATAAGACAAACGAGGTAAGTAGTTGGATATTATATTAAATAAATGTATATTTTATTAAATAAATGTATATTTTAATTATTACTGCTGTAGCGGTTCGTAAAGAATAATTTAGATTTTTGAGGACGAGGATATTGATAAATCAAACTTAAATTTTATTTAAGTACGCAAAAGATTGCGAAGTTGTAACGAACTGCTAAAAGGAAAAAGGAAAAAACATAAGACCAACCAGATTCTATACAAGCTTAATAATAACCAAGGTAGGAATATTTAAAAGATTTGAAATTCTACATGACAAAATACAAGAAGATTTAGTCGAGATTCACTCAGAGTCCAAGAAGCAAGTCAGAATGACAATTGTGCTTTTTATTTTGATTGGTGATTAGAGTTACAGAATGAGATAAGACAAACGGAATAAGTTGTTGAAAGAATAATCTTGCTAGTTCCAAAATTTTTGAGCAAGATCTATCAACATTGCCTAAAGAATAATATAGATAAAAAAGAACACAACAATGATATAGATTATATAGGCTAAAAAAATATTAACCATCAGAAAAAGTAAAATGAGAAAAGCCAACTGAATCAGAATAAATTTACGTGAAACGCCTGCATTTCACGTAAACGGAAGATAAAGGCACATCACTAAAACTAGCGATATCTAACTACAGAATCAATATGTTATATATAAAAAATAAAACAATATTCTAAATAAATTTGCATATTGGTAATTACTCTTATTCTTGTATATTTAAAAAGAAACAATAAAACACATTTAAATGTACAAACATCCTAATTTAATAAAGTAATTTTAAAATCTTCCATCGACATAAATGTCTAACAATCTAAAGAACGACTTAAGGAAATGCAATATATATATATATATATATATATATATATATATATATATATATATATATATATATATATATATATATATATATATATATATATATATATATATATATATATATATATATATATATATATATATATATATATATATATATATATATATATATATATATATATATATATATATATATATATATAAATTTGGCTTACATGCATTGCTATCTCGTAAACCGCTATAGCTACAGGGTGGGTTAAATTAGGAAAGTTTTAGAGAATTTTATTACAAATTTGATGACGTTTTGAAGTTTAGGATATCTTTTGTGGTTTTCAAGATAATTGGGAAAAATCAAAATGGTGCATTTTCAACTTTTGCCTGTATTCTAAACGACTCGTATTATGGTTTTATGGTTTATACATTATTAGGGAACTTTTATTAGAGGAACATTATGCAGCTAAAACGAAGTTTCTAGCTTCAATTGTTTTTGAGATATTGGCATCAACTTTTTATTTTCTTACCGACGCCATATTGGATTGTTGTATTTTTGGAAAGATCTTTTTAAGAGATTTCCAATGATGTATAACAAGGTAAGATTATTATTTTTCTTGAGCTCTAAAAACCAAAATAATTGTTTTTTTTAAGTAGGCTTTGATTACGCATGGCGGCCATAATGAAACAAAAGAATGCCGCATGTCAACAATCATTTTGTGTTCCTGAATAGTACTTGTTATCATTTTCTCATTGTGCTGAGTTTTTACAAAGTTTATTTCGAGTTTCTTATACTACTTAAAATGGAGGGTAATTATTCCAACGAAGAGAATTTGGATATGATAGAACTTTATTTTAAAGCAAATAGAAATACACAAGCAGCTGCGCGTTCATACGAAGAACAATTTCCAGACCGACATCAACCAAGCCAAAGGCATTTCAGATTTCTAATTGTAAACTTGTTAGCTTATGGGTAAAAATATTAATTCAACCATCGATGTTTCAGATTTTCAACTAAGATATTATACTAACAGTGAATACCTAGTGACTAAAATGTAACTATCACACTATTGAAAATACCTAAACTAAATTTAAATTAACACATAAAAAAAATATAAGTTACACCACATGCCTCCCTCCATTTTCCACACATTTTTGACATTTCTCCAATACCTTCCGTGTAACCCTTCTTAAGGTGTTCCTGTTAATATTAGCAAAAACATCTCGGACTCTGTCTTCTAGCTCTCTGAGACTTTCTGGCGGAGAAAATTCGTAGACCTCATTTTTTGCGTATCCCCATAAATAAAAATCGGGAGGAGTAATATCCGGTGACCTTGCCGGCCAAGCAACAGGGCCATTATTAGCGATAATATTTTCCCCGAAAGTATTTCTGAGGACCGCCATCACCTCTCTGGTACCGTGAGCCGGACAGCCATCTTGTTGGAACCAAATATTTTGCAGGTCGTTTGGGGGAACAGAATTTATAACTTCTGGAATAATTTGTTCCCGTAATAGTTGCAAATATCTGTTACCCGATAAATTTTCTTGGAAAATGAACGGCCCAATCAAACGGTTATCTAAAACACAAATTGTTATGAGTGATTTAAAGCAGAAGTGCATTGTTTGGAATTACCTATAATGCCACACCACACATTGAACCCAAATTTTGTTTGTAAACGTCTTTCTTCTAAATTATGAGGATTCTCGGTGCCCCAGTAATGAGTATTATGTTTATTGAAAATTCCACAATTTGTAAATCGTGTTTCATCTGTCCAAAGTACTTTAGAATGAAAGTTGGGTATTTGCTGGCATTTGTTGATGAACCATTCACTAAACGTGATTCTTCTAGCAAAATCATTTACCTGAAGACCCTGTACAATAGTAGGTTTATAGGGATGAAAGTGAAGTTTTTTCAAGGCTCGTTGGACGGTTGATTTGGGAATTGCCGTTTGTTCTTCAATCTTTCTTACTGAGGTTGTTGGGTTGTCCCTGACACTTTCTATTATAGCTGCGTTTCTTGCTTCATTATCTATTGAATGGGTCTTTGGTTTCGGTTTCAAAAAAGACCCGTAGGCTAACAGGCTAACAATTAGAAATCTGAAATGCCTTTGGCTTGGTTGATGTCGGTCTGGAAATTGTTCTTCGTATGAACGCGCAGCTGCTTGTGTATTTCTATTTGCTTTAAAATAAAGTTCTATCATATCCAAATTCTCTTCGTTGGAATAATTACCCTCCATTTTAAGTAGTATAAGAAACTCAAATAAACTTTGTAAAAACTCGGCACAATGAGAAAATGATAACAAGTACTATTCAGGAACACAAAATGATTGTTGACATGCGGCATTCTTTTGTTTCATTATGGCCGCCATGCGTAATCAAAGCCTACTTAAAAAAAAACAATTATTTTGATTTTTAGAGCTCAAGAAAAATAATAATTTTACCTTGTTATACATCATTGGAAAGCTCTTAAAAAGATCTTTCCAAAAATACAATAATCCAATATGGCGTCGGTAAGAAAATAAAAAGTTGATGCCAATATCTCAAAAACAATTGAAGCTAGAAACTTCGTTCGACACACTGTGTCTTTGTCAAAAGCTAACTTAAAACTGGTGTTAGCTTTTGACAAAGAAGTGTCGAAACAGCTATCAGGCAGAAATAAATAAGTAGAAATTAATAAACTAAACATGTTTATTTTGTATACTAGTCTATGAAAACTAATTTTAAATAATTACCTAATAACTGACGACGAGTGGCTTTTATCCTTTCTCTTACTAATGCCATGCTGGCCCGTTTGTAGATGTTCCTTGCACTTCTTAATATTAAGTGATTCATCTATAGAGATTTTCATACGACGTCTTCATCTCAGCATCTCAAGAGTGGAGTAACTTCTTCTTTCTGTTCCTTAGATCGCCAAACGTTTTGGAATCCTTGATTTCTGAACCAAAGAGGTTAGCTAACATAGAACGGAAGCTTTCACGGCTGTGGTCAATTGAGAAATCATGGTTCTCGGGACTAGACCGTGTTAAAAAGGAATCAGTTTCCGACGTTTCGCCTTCGATTGGACGGGGTATCTCTAGGATCTTTACTTTACAAGATCGGAACACGGAATTATTTTTCATTTGACCACAGTCGTGAAAGCTTTATGTCTATGTTAGCTAACCTCTATGAGGAGGAGGAATTCAAGAAGGATGCCGATTTGGCGATCTGAGAAACAGCAAAAAAAATTATTCTGCCAGATAGAGTGTCACCTTAGAGACCGAAATGAAGACTTAGTACTAAAATATCTGCAGATGAAACACCACATAACATCAAGAAGTGAAAAGAATATCTACAAACGAGCCAGGATGGTGTTAGTAAGAGAAAGGATATAATCTATTTGTCGTGATTTGAATATAAATGTTAGTAAGTTATTAGATATTCATTTAAAATTAGCTTTTATATATTCATCAAATATTTAAACTCTCGATCAAAGTATCTATATGTAACCGGAAAGAATAAGTCAAAAGCAGTTACCATTAAGCAACAGAAACAGTTCAAGGAACTTCTAGGCAACCAAAACCCAGTGAAACCGGCTCAGAATACCGTAATCAACTCGTCATCCAAAGCCCTTACTGAAGCAGAACAATTCGTTCTCTCCACAGACCAAAATTTCGCCATTACACCAAGGACATGGTGTCGTTTTTTAAAGCTACCATCAGAAGACTTCCAGCAGAAGGAGCTTAAAAAGGTATGAAACAGCCAAGATCATAAAAAAATCTAAGCCACCTAAGTTGATTCTCTCAAAAGCGGATAAGGGGAACGACACTGTTGTCATGGACAAAACAGGAAATGTAAAGAAAATACAAATATTTTCGGACGGCGAGAGATAGATAACCAACCTTATAAAGTCATCTATCCTGCAACCAGAGAAGAAGAAGACTTTAAGACCAAGCAGCTCAAGGACCCATTAGCAATCCAATTAGATCTATATATCTTAGTCAGTTTTGATATAGAATCTTTATATACGAATGTGTCTATTAATGATCCAATTTCAATAATATCAGACTTATTTCACCATAGAAATCTTAACAACTCACTTTTTGATCTGATGGAAGCATGTCTCAACAACAACCAACACTTACGAATAGATACCTAAATGCAAATTCACATTTTTATCTAGAAGCAATCATTTATTATTTCTTTTGTTTACATAGCTCTTGAGATTTGTGACCAAAATTCTTTACAATCGGAAAAAAAAGAAACTGACTTAAGGTTAAGAGGAAACGTAAATTGTAAAATAAATCAAGGATATTGCACTGAGGATATTAGACGGTCAATTAGAAAATATAATAATCCTACTAAACAACAGGAAACTAACAAATAATTACCGATAGCAAGCGCAGTTCTTTCATTTATACACGGAACAGTAGTCAAGATTGCAAGGTTACTTCCCCGGTCCAACATAGTACAATCTTCATCACACAACAAAATCGAACAATCTTTGTCATCGCCAAAGGACATTAATCCTTTTCAAATGAAAGTAGTATAGGTATATGTAATTCCTTTTTTCTGTGGTAAAGTCTATATTGGAGAAATTGGGCGATCCGTATCTACTAGGCTTAAGGAACATGAATGATGTATTGGAAAGAAATAAATTGTACAATCTGCTGTATCTGAACTCTAGTTCTAATAGTTTTAATAGAGGTACAGGCTGCAGTCTATATCAAGTGGAATCCGATCACGGAAAACGGTCGCGTTTCGGTGAACAGGAGTCGGATATAAATAGTCGGCCTGAATCTCTCCAAGCTCATTCAGTGTTCTGATCTCGTGAAGTAATGATCCTTGAAGATGCCTCGTACAATCGAAGGAAGTAATTCCAATTTGACCATGATTCCTTAATTATTGACTACAGCCGTGAAAGCTTCCGTTCTATGTTAACTATAAAGATTTAGTTAGATAATAGATTATCATAATATAGAACATTTTTCATGCTTACATGTTGAACCTAAGAAGTTTTGAATTTTAATATCTGTTTTTATATAAAGGCAAAGACCGGAAAGGAGCTTAATTAGAAAGCACTTAACAATGTTTGGCTCTGTATTGCCAAGCATGATTTAGGTCCACTTTTTAGAAATACGATACAAAGATTATCCTTTAAAGAGACAAATAGTATGCCGCCTAATAGCATAAATCTGTAACTTTGAGTCTTGAGCTACGCACAGATATCTCAAAGAATCCCAACTAAATGAAATTCAATACAATGTTGGGATCTATTTAGAAGGTATTTTATTTTACTTTGGATGGACCGCCTATTTGGAACATAATATGTCTTTGATAAGAGTAAGATACAAGTACAAAAGTATGCATTTTTTTATCTAAAAGAAGTTATAGCACACAATACAGGCTAACAAAAAGTAAATATGTTCACCGACATGATGCAGGACTGTTCGCAAGAATATTTTCAATATGAATATGCTCTGAAATAGACCGCTTTTATTACAAATATTACCCCGAAAAGAGCAACTGTGTCGATTTAAGACATTGCAGTATCTGTGTCCCATAAAGTCCAAAAAGCCGAGAAAAGAAAAGTGACCAAACAGGACCATTTTTCTTGTTGTTAATATACACTTGGAAAAGTTCATATCTGGTAGCATCTAGGCATATATTTCATATAAAGTTTGATACGACGTCTAATTTTTGGAACTATGCGTTATTAAAATTTGTTCCATATCATTTGAATTGAAAAAAAGTGACGATAAAACTTTGGTCATTAAAAGCTTGTATGTTAAACTGCTACTGAAATAAGCAATTATCTAGTTACTTGCAAAGAAACTAAAATTTATTTACTGGTTTTTCGTACTAAAAAAAATTCGATATAATATTTAATGCAATTAACATTTTTATTTTTTTAACATCGGCCAATGTTATAAATTAGACATTTGCATTTAATTTAGTTTATAAAAATTCTTCTTGATTTTTTTACAAACCGAATACACACTCTTGTTTAACATCATTCAGGCATTCAAGAAATATAAGTTGTTTAGTAAAAAAGAGGCTAAACTTTCTTTTGTCGTTTGTTTATTTACGGTTGGTGTAGTCGCTGGTGGCCCTTCTAGATTACCTGTTGCGCATAAAAATCCAGTGCTATGAAGAAGAAAAAAGGTATCGTCTGGAATTGTGGCGACCTAATTTGTGAAATAAATTATTAGAACCAAATCTAGAAGAAATTGTGATAGCATGATTCCCAAGATAGAATATATCCCACGAAGTCTTCATAAGTAAAAAACTACCCCTTTGGGGAAAAGACCATTCAAGTTACTTCACCCCCTTAAAGGACAAGAACCCAAGAAGCAGCGGTGCCAGAATCGCCCCGTTACGTCAATGCCCTCTAGGCATTTTATCCCCAAGAAGATAGAATTTTGCTACCTTGCAGAGGTGGTGGTTATCATATCATTTAAAATTTAAAAAAAACTAAAAATACATGAGTTTGATAACGATACAAGAACCCCAGAAACCTTTTTAAACCCAATGATAAAGCTGATGTTTGGAAAAGTATAATAAAGGTATGAGCCATACTAAGTTAAGAGTAGCAGTGTAGGGTTTAAATTTAAATTGACGTGACGTAGATAAAATGGTGTAAAATTATATATATTATATATAATGTTATGTCACTACCCTCTAGGCATTTCATCCCCAAGGAGGGGTTGCTACCTTGCAGAGATGGAAGCCAATCGGCTCGTTGTGCCTATGGATCCATTTTCATTTTAGACCAAGAGAGCCTAAATTTATTGACATTATCAGGGTGAAACTTCACGCCCAATGTCAAGATAGACATCGAAAATACATTATTGCAATTGTATAACTTTCGAACAATATTGTCTATTGCTCAAAAGAGGACCGATGGTAAATCCTGCGCCATTCGAAAGGGAGACAAACTCTATGTGAACCTTCAAAAGAATAGCCAAATCGGCCAACGTCCTCAATCCTAAAATCAGGGTTAAAGAATCCCATAATGCTCAGATACATTGACCCCTGGCCTGACGCGGGTGCTTTTAACGAAGCTCCTGCTGAGAATACCATCCTAGAAATCGGTCCTAGTCCTCAGAACAATGAAACACAGGTGGATTATGAAGAGCTAGCCGGCAGACTCACGAAAACTGGAACAAGGGCGAACAGGCCGATGGTTGACACTCCCAATTGTCCAGTCCCTGAATATTCCCGCTTGTCCAAGCAATACCGTTACGAAGAAGAATCCCAAATGTTCGATCTGGCGACAAGCATGCCGACGTACCAGAGCCCGCCGCGCCGCCCTATCGAATGTCCTAACTCCCGGACATGGTGCCCGGTAGGCCACACTAGGCGGCTGTTCGAGTATCAATCTCCGTCCATCCTAACATGGCGTTCAACATCCATGTTGCACCATCCGTTATTCCTGGCAGTGAATAAATCTAGAATTCAAGGGAAAGTACGCAAATAAAAAAACTAAAAGTTTTTTAGATGTAACGTCTGGGCTGGACCTCAGACTTAAAAAAATTTATTTGAATTTTTGGAAACCACTCATTTCTTTCGGTCTATTCCATATGATTGTGCGACTTCTACAAAAAACTGGGTCAGCCGAGTTTCGGATTGGCCAAACACCATAAAATAAACTTTTAGTTTGTTTACTATCGCAGCTCGCAACTACATTTTGTGAAAATAGTGCTTACTCGTACTTCTACTGTGCGATTTTTCCCAGTAGTTTACTTTACTTGCATTTTGTTTTTATTATCGAAAACTTTAATAAAAGACAGCGTGTAGTAAGACCAGCGGTATTTGCTGAACATTTATCTTGTCATCCAATACGAAAAAATTAAATGAAAGGGACGGCCTCAACTCTTTCGGCACCTTCCTCCCAGGACTGAACCCGCCGTGGCAAGTCATTTATTTTGTAAAACTCTAAAAACTGCTGTCAAACAGTGTGAGAACTACTATATAGCGGAGGGTAGCAGTGTTTGAGGACTCAAGTCTTCAAGCGGCCCAATGTAAACCACCAATAGGGACCTTTTTTTAGTAATCCAGTTCTTAAGAGCCCAATCCAAAACAACATGGAGATCTTTTTTAGTTATCATCAGGTATAGTTTTCTATTTTTGGCACTGATTTTTCAAACTAAGAAATTTTTAGAACAAGGAGACGTATTCTTTTTGTTTAAGGGCCAAACCGAGTCTTGCAACGCCAGTTGGAGTAAGCTGTATTAACGTGTTTTTAACTAATAGTTATCTTTGTATAACCGAACTAGTTAAAGGATGAGTATAACTAACGCTAAATAGAAAGAAAACACGAACAAAGCAAAGTTACCAACAAGTAGCAAGCGGCTGATGCCTTGCAGTTTCCACAAAATATTCGACTAACCTTTTCAGCTAAAATTTTCTTACCAGAAGCTAGCACATACCACCTGTAGTCTAAATAATATTATTAAAAATGATAAAGGCGAAAAGGGGTGAGTGCGGCAATGCTGAAAAAACAGAAAGAAGTTGGTTGAGTTGCCCACTTAAACAACAATATTCATCAAACTAATTAAAACATAAAAAAAAAAACACAAATAAACCAGAAACACTAACAGGGAGCAAGTTGCTGATTTTTTGTTGGTTCCGGAGACCATTCGACTGATTTTTGAAACTAAAACTTTAGATGCAAAAATACCAACAATCTCATTTTAGAAATCAGTATTTTCAATAATTATGAAATATGACAGTGCCATAAATATTATCTTCCGTAAACCATTAGTACTTACATATTAATGTCTTGTCTCAAATTATTTTGGAGACCATTGGTTTTTAATTGATACCTGATATTTTAATAGTATAGAAAAAAATATATTTTGCTCTTCACTGCATTTTGCTTTTGCAGTAGTTTCAAATAATTTCATTTGATGTAGATACCTATTCAATAGTGCAGATATTTTACGTTATTATCAGTTAAGTTCGCTACAGTTTAAATAACTGCTGACTAAAAACATGGTTTCTTCTATGTTTTTTGCAGACTTCTAGTATTGAAGTCATTCTTGGTGTTCACAATTTTAATTACGATGAAGATACTCAGAAAGTATTTAATAATTCTGCTGCAATAGTGCGTGTAAACTACACGGCAGCATTATTTAATAATAATATTGCTCTTCGGAAATTTAAGTGAACATTCGGAATTAACATCAACAGTAAAACCTGTTCGATATTTGGGAGACGACTCGGAAAACTCGGTATGTTGTACCGGTCTTTTATCTAGCTAGGATAAGTTTTTATTATTTTATTATATTTATTATACTTTCTTTACTTTTAAATTATTGTTTTGATTTTTATTATTCGGTTATTAAATGATCTATACTCTAGGGTTCAAATATAGATGCGGAAATTAAATTATTGCGAATTTTTAAAAAAACTATTTTTAAAATAAAGATGGGTTCTCCGTAGCTGACAAGCGCATCTGCAGGGATATTTTTTATTTCAATCTAATTATACTTTTATACCTCAAATATGTTTCCAATATTTCTTAGTACCATGAGTTTTTCAGGATACGTGGCTACCTCTTTCCACTTTTGAACCAAAATTAAGACAATTATATCTAACCAATGATCTAAATTGAACCTCGGTTTACGAGTTTACTGTCTTACAATCTCACATTTGTACATCTGGTATTGATAATATGGATAGAAAAGTTGGAGCATGTTTTGGAGATTCCGGTAGACTTCTGTTAGTAGCAAATACGTTAGTTGAAATAATATCACTTGGATATCAAATCTGTAAAGTAGGTTATATCACGGTATACACCAGGATTAATTACTACAGGAACTGGATTGCTAAGCACCCTGAAGAATAACAGCAATAACACAATTATAATTACAAATGATTAATAAATATAAAGTTAATTAAACCATCCATTGATTGTAAATTTTAATATTTTTATTTAAAATTTATAAAAATGAAATTACAAAAATTGTGAAGCATTAGATATATAAACCTTTTGATAACAACAGTCAAATAAAAATAAAAAAAGACTGATTCAGTTTTTTTCTCGAAATTGAAATACTAGAATATGAAAGTTAATTTCGAAAAATAATACAATCCTTATAATTATATTGCTATAATAAAACGCTCCAACATCCAGTGAAACTTAAGTTATACTCAATCGCTTGTTCACAAGCTCTTAATAAACTAGGACTGTCTGTTCAAATGTAGATCTAATATTGAATCCACTGCCTAGTGCTTGCTTTAATATTTTATAAATACAGGACCTACAGACGATACAAATGTATAATTGCATTAACTTTGACTCTAAGCTTGACAATCTTAAATTAATTTTTATTCACTTCCAAATTTCCTTTGCTTTGAAATGTGGTGTACATATAAACCTCGATTATATTAGATATAGGTCCGATAATATTACAATAATTCTATGACCTTGACTGAGAAGTTGATCATTCTTTGATTTTAGATTTTATACACCTATAAAGGGCTTTTGAATTAAGATGGCAATTGCCAATCTCCACGCGTTGGGTACAAATTATAGTGCTATGATTACATGAGGACTTGCTGCCTTGTGGGATATAAATTCACAACTTGCCTATTTTGTGGATTTTTTGGTAATAACGGTCTACGGTATTTACATGGAAGGCAAAAGTCAAATTAAGTTCAGAAAACTGTTGCTTTTTCGTAGTCCTTTATAATTTGAAATCTAGTCGGAATTTCACATGTATCAACTGTAAAGTGTCATCAAACAATGTCGGCTTTTACTTTTCTTAGTACAAAATTTTGAGAAAACAACATTTTTTAACCAACGGGTTGTTTTATTGGTAAAAAGTTGAAATATTTGATATTTACAAACTCCTTTTTCATGTAGATCCCAAAAATAAGCAAATTGATCTCGGGAAACTATTTTCAAATCAATTTGAATACTCTATGAAAACGTAGTTTCTAGACATCTCGTCTAGGATCTCGACCTATTACATACTCCTGGGAAGAGTCTCTATCTCTTTCTTGCAGAAGTTAAAGATACAATGAAACATCATTTGAATAAAGCCCAAAAACAACTAAAAACTTTCATCCTGGGGAGTTTAGCATTATCAGGCAATTTAAGAGCTAATCATGTCCAGCTTAACCATCATTTAGGCGTTAAATATTAAACAACAATAGTGTCGAGTGGTATCATATATAGTTAAATACCTGTAAAATTTCACACTCCGAGTTGATCCAGTTGTTTGGAGTTTAAGCCGGAACTGTTTTATTTTGTATAAGTACCAAGTCGTACTTAATTAAGTTCCTTGGTACCTAGACTTATATCCGCAGTTCAGAAACCAAACATGTGATATCTGGTGTGATATGTTTTAACCCCAGCGGTCGACCTTAAAGAGAAAAACACGACACTGATCGATGCCAGTCTACTACCCAACCTCATCAAAGATGGCAACTCATCATATTTCCCGGCAGAAGTTTTTAAGGCTGCTGTGTTCAACTGTGATTCCAGGAAGTTCTCTATTCAAAACCTTGAGAAGTTCTCCGAGGTAGAAAGTTTATAAACAAGTAATTGAATATGGATATTGAAATGGCCCCCATCCACCCCTATATGTCCCTAAATACAACGTACGCTCTCTAGGTACACATAATTTGTTCACCTTATTTAAATAATAAACATAACACCCTTAAATTATCATTTAATGATATTCTGTCAGATATTTGCCATTTCGGTAATATTTCTGATTATAAGATTTAACTGCTTTTAGAATCTTTAGTTTTAGCTGCAGAAGACCTAGACCAGAAAACTAGACATTTTTCATATATTGTGGCGAAATACCCATAATAATTTTCTTCTTTGAGTGCCACAGTTGAAATTAAAAAACAGGTCACGTGCAATTTAAAAAAGGGAACAAGTTATTGATTACGCCACGAAAAATATTTTGATAATTATCTAGTATAGCTCGGTCACGTAAAATAGTAAATTTTTACATGAAAATAAAAATCAAAATCATATGTTTCATGTAAGAACAATAAAATCGTTTACATACGTCATTACAAAATGAATTGCATTCAAATAGAATAAATATATGCTATAGCCATTCACTTCACATACTTTTTTTACTACAACATTAAATCACTACACAAAATATAAAAAATATTGTGAAGTAAGCACCATAAAGGATGAAATCAAAACAACCTAAAATAGTCATCAATGCTATAACATACGCTTTGAATTAGTAAGTCTTGAATTTTGACTAACATTTTAATTTCATTTGGTAAAACATTAAACAATTGCATATTGTAGCATCAGTCACAGCGAACACAATAAACTCTCGTAAAGCTCTCTATCTGCTCTCATTTGTAAGAAAATGATTGTTTAAACAATGCATCGCGACGTAAATAAATAACTGTAACTCGTTAACAAATCAAGTTACGCGCCCACACTTTTTTATACATATTAGCATTACCTAGGCTATATTTGTGAGAAGTTTTAATTCAATGTGTTACAAATTACAAAAGTTATTACAAAACCTAGCAACGATTTTCCACCGGAATATCTCAAAAATAGGGTTTTGAAATATCTACAAATGTTTTTTTTTTGTATGAGCGACCCATTTTAATCTAGCCTTGTTTGCCAAGTCAAATTCCTTATAAATCTAAAAATATTTGACAAAAGAAAAGGTGTTTGTTCTTGAATTACGGAGGAGGCTGAAAAAAAGGGTGCACGCACATGTACAGAGTTTAATGCTTAATGTGAATATCTGCATCGCATCTTCCGTCAGTTATGTGCGTGGTCAAATCAGAGCCCTGAATACCGTGCAAATAAAACTTCATTGTAGATTTTTCAATAAAATTTAAATGTATTTTGATTCTGCGAATTACAATTGAAAAACTCTTAGCATTGAGTAGGACAGGGCTAGTTGAGTATAAAGATAAGTTGGGCCGCGTTAATTATTAAACATAAACAAACAAAAGTTTGTCGAAGTAAAATTTATATGCCAATTTATTTTTGGTGACAATAAGAAACGAAAACCAGTACAAAACCAAGGTAAGAATTTTAAGATAAATAAAAATTTTTATAAAAAAAGATTAAATCGACTTCAAAATGCACTAAATTTTCCAAAAGAAATAAAATATTATTTTTCAATTACTAGAAATTTTTTTTCAACTCTGTTTTATTTTTTTTAATGACATTTTTATTTCGTCCTTTTTTTCAAGTGTAGCAAATAGCCACTGGATCCATTCCGTATTAAGTAACATCATTGTATAATAACATGTCTTATTATATAATATACAATGGTAACATACATACTTTTTCTTCCTTACAGAATGATTAACATATTGATGAACTCATAACACATATATTGTTCAATGTAACATCGAGCAAACAGTTCAAAATGGCGTAACGACGCCATTTTGAACTGTTCGATGTACATCCTACATAAAAAAATAAATTATAACATTTTCAAATGTATGTATAATTATTTAGTTTATAGTAACACTGAGGCAATTACAAAATTTGGCTAGTTATATAGTTACTGATTTTCCCACAGTGTTCTATCACCATCTTGTCGAATAACTCTACGAGTTGGATTTTTTCAAATTTACTTATCATACACTTTATAAAACAAAGTTAATAGAATCTTTATTAATAGGATGTTACTATTGAAAGTGACATATTTTGAATATATAATCAGTTTTAGTTAGTAAGATACTGGCCTTCTTTATTAATAAAAATAACAATTTTTTTATTTACAATAAAATATTTTGTTTTTTTTTTGTTTCTTCTTTCAGTCCATTTCACTCACTTGAATTATGATAAACATATTTACTCTCTTCTTTCTTGTAAAATATCAATTTAACACTTTGACAACATTTGAACTATTAGAAAGTTTCACTTTCCATAGCTTTTTGTTTTTATTTATCCAAGCTGCTTTTCTTGATGTTTGCTTTTACTCCTTTCTACTAGTGGCGCCAGCAGTGGACTCCACTGTAATTATAATTTTATTCAATAGCGTTAGGTTGGCATAAGTCCCTTCTGAAGTGAGGAAGAATTGTAAAGGGGAATGTCAAACTTCTTCGAATTTTCTCGAGTTGATTCTTTAGCCTCTTTCTATTGGCTCTCCTTGGAGGTGCAACATGTGTCCGGCTTTATAAAAGTGCCTTAATGGACCAATTTTTTAAAGTACTGAAAGTATGTCCTAAGTAATATCTTTTAAAGTGCAGTGCCGTTGAAAGCTAAGGCCTATTTATGGACATCATCTGGCCCTAAATTTTGGTCCCGTTTTGTTTGGTTCTACATTTGATGAACCACGTGGTAAGTCGATTTTCAAATTAGTTTCCTGCTGTGAGCTAATTCGCAATTATTTTTTATAAACAGTATGGCGTCCTGAATTTTGTTTTGGCTGTCGGTCCTTGAGAAGCTTTTCTAGATGTCTGAAAATTCCCTTTTTGGTGACCGTTGACATCGAAGGAGCCCTCTTCTGATTACTAGAGGTAAAGCAATGTCTCTGAATAGTTTTGGCGTAAATAACTTGTTTTTCCACATTTCGTGTCGATTTTATTTTAAGAGAAACAATCGTTTGTAGGGTTTCAGGTTAAGATTTCAACATATGGTTTTGGGATATAGTTACAAGTTCATGGTATAATTTTTGGGGTACATAAACCAAGAGTTCTACAATGGTTTTGGAGTTTCTTCCTGTGAGACCACGAGGAATTAATTCTTAATTTTATATTTATAAATTTTATATAAGGTAGCAGAAAGGAAGTAAGTAACCTATTTTTTGTAAAACAGCCTTGGCGAAATACTTTATATTTTTATAACTTTTTCATTGCAGCAGTATGGTAAAAGAAAATTCATGAATTTTTGATTCTCTGTGCGCCATTTAATTTAATTTTCGTATTTACATATTTGCGTCATGACATTTCGCCAGATGTTCACAGGTTGATATAATGGTAATAACTTATGATTATATTTCACATCTTTGGTATATTTTATATTTTTACATAGTACTTTCTTGATGTATTTATTCTTATTTCTTAACAACACTTAAATTGTAAAATGTAAACAATATAAAACTCAATTTATAAAAGAACTCTTTAAAAAAAGAAGACAAGAACAAGGTTATCATTAAAATTTGACCGTCTGCACTTTATATAGTATTTTATTGAAAAGCCCTCCAAATCTTTATTTTGTCTGCATTTAAATATCAATATAGATTTTTTCCTAATTGAGTCACAGTCAATTAGGTGGCGCCCATTTTAATTTCTAAAGGTGTACCCGAGAACCTGCAACCTACAGTTCTCCGAAAAGATGATTGGCTGCCGTTCGCATGTGTAAGTTCGTAAGAACTTTACTCCATAACATAGGATGGATTTGATAACCTCCTCTTTTTTTGAAGCCTGTTAAATATTATTGTACTCTTCGTTACTATGGTACAAATACAGAATAAAAAATTTAGTTTAGTAGTAACGCTTTATTTGATTTTTTAAAGATGCTATAATTTCAGTCCTTTTTATATTCTCTGGCAGTAAGTTAAATAGTCTGCCACCTAAGTAATGACTAGTTTTATTTAACATATTCGTGATTATGTTTTCCAATACAAGAATGATCTCTATTTCGTGGCGGATAAATGTGAAAGATGCCATGCGAAATTAAGCTGTCTTGATTTTGATATATATTCACGGAGAGTTTATATACATAAATATTTGTTCTGTTAGTATTTTTTCACTTTTAAAGACTTCCCTACTGGATGCGTTATATAAGAAACTCTTAAGATTCTGTTTTGTATAACTAGCAGTACTAGCACTCTGTCCGCGCTTCCCCAGAATGCCAAAAGATAGGACATGACTGGGTATGCATTAGCGTAGTAGACGGTTCCTAAATTAGAAACACTTAATGAGTTTTTTTAAAGATTTTATCGTACAAAAAAACATTTATTTAGTTTCGAACAAACATAATCTATATGCAGACTCCATTCAAGGTTAAACTTTATTGTGATTCCTAAAAGCGTTGAATTGTGACTAACTGGCAAAGTAATATTATTAAACAAAATATTTAAATTTATTTGTTGGCGCATTATTGTCTGAAATTCCATAGACAGAGGTTTTGATAGATTTATTATAAGGTTATTTTTCTACACCAATTTGAAAACTCAGACAGTGTTATCTTAACCTCCTCCTCCAAAAGATTCTCATTTTTGGTGGAGATATAGTTGCATCATCAGCGAACATAAAAACGATTCCGCATGAAATGTATTCTGTTAAGTCATTTATGAATAACAAGAAAATTAGAGGACCAAGGCTACTGTCTTGAGGGGTCACTAAGTAACAAATTTTCTGCCGTTCAAAAAAGATTTAAGCCATTTACTCAATAGTAATACCCACCCTTTCAAATTTTTTAACAACAGGGTCTCTGGTATCAAATGCCCTTGTTAGATCAAATAGTAGAGCTACAACTTTATCATTCTTATCCATTTGATTATATATACTTTGTATAAAAATATAAAGATTATAAATATAAATGGTTGATATTTTCGGAACCAATTTACTTAACATGAATGACCTTGGTATTAAGAAAAAATAGAAATTGTGACATAACAACATTGTTTTTTATATGGTTTTGGTAATCACTTTTATCTCTGACATTCAGTTTTGCTGATTTTTATTGTATATGTATGACCCTTACATATATAAGTTCCCTTGGTTCTAATATAATTGTGCATGTAATTGATCACAATAATTGTTATTTATATTAGAGGCAGTCATAGGCGGACGGACGACGACAGGAATTTTTTGGAATAGATATTTTTATCCTTATTTTTTTTCATAGCTATTATTCGTAAAATATTTCTCTTGGGGCCATTTTGCAATTTTCTAGTTGTCCCCTCCCTATACATTATCCGAGTTTGCAGTCCTAAATAATAGGATTAGCATTGACAAAAAAGTGAAGAAGCTTCAAAAGAATGTTATTGACAAAATATGTAAAAGGAATTACACTTTTTCTTTTTTTGTAAATATATAATATTTTTTAAGTGGAATGAGATTATTTTTAGTTTTTTTAATAAATTTTTCTGTATATCGAGGTAAGGAACTTTTTGCATTTTCATAGTTATACAGATTGTTCATCCTCCGTTAGAACACGGCTCAATCTAAACAATCAGCTTATTCTTAATAGGTGATAACATCGCCTATGAGAAGTTCTCACAGACTGACGATAATGACCAGCAATTTCCAAAAATTGATGTTTTGATTTACAAAGCAGTTTCAGACTACATATGAAACTGCTTCATCTTCCTGCTCATATGCTTATCACGGAAGAAAATCACACATACACACATATAGCGGGGAGCCTTAGGGTTCAAAACTAAGATGTGAACCCGCTTATGCTCACGCTTAAACATAGCACCTGGGACGACACCTTGGCTTTCCCGTGGCAGCTATCTAGAGACGTGTCCTATAGAACAAATATATTTACATATCCTGCTATATTATGGCACTAGGGTAAATCGCGGAGCATGTGTAACATACATGCTATTAAATATGCTTCATGTTTAAGTATGTTCGAATGTTAAGATGTCGGGAGGTAAATAGAATTTGTTTACTTTCAAATTTAAACCTGCATAGTGCACCGGTCAAGGATTTAGATCTCAATCTTATGGTATGTAGCTTGTTCTTCGTGTAAGTAATTTTTTGTTATGTTAATTACATCTGTTATAATTTTTTGTTGCGTTTAGATTTTGCAATACATTTTTAGACAACATTAAACGTTTTATTACAAAGTAGTTTTTTATGAAGTTCATTACAGATATTTTGTTACATCGTACCCTAGTACCGTAACAAAAGAACAAATATAAATATACAGCAGGTAGGTAGCTCCATTCCCGGCTGAAGTCAAACTTAAAATATTTAGAGTCCGCAGAATATTATGTAATATTCTACATAATAGAAGAGGTCATTATTATATCTTCTATAGCAAATTGGGGGAAACAACTGGGCTAAATTTACCAGAGTTTTTTTTATTAGGTATAAGAATTTTTTGACGTTTTTACTAATAATTAATTTTAGAAATACCATTGTACACGAAATAATACATTTTCAAACAATTAAAAAATATTTAACTAATTTATTTTGGTCTTAGTAAAACATCTCGTAAAGCTGTTTTTGTATATATAAGATCTTTTGGTATTAGCAACGTAAATTCACTAAAATTAATCGCCCTGTGTATCTGAGAAACAATAAATAGGCATTCGAATTCCCCTTTGCGCCATTGTTTGCAGGCTTTATAAAACACTGTGCTCCCACTTTACAGGCACTACTGGGGACTTGAAAACTCTTCAAGTTTCCGTTGGGTGATAGGGCTTAATAATGCGGACGACACAAAAATTTCGATGAACAGAAAAGGGCGGTTATATTCAGTCATTTGCAATGATCCGTCGGATGACTTATAGCAAATCTTGCTGATAGTGCTTTTTTACCACCGCATATAAATCACTATACTGGGCGAGGGCACGGTATAGTAAACTGAGGATTATTTATTCTGTTTTTGTAATTCTGATGACTGTTAGAAATGTAGAGCTCTATTGTATATCTTTGCATTTAGTATTTTAAGAAGTTAATATTAGGTAATTATAGAATCATTAAGATGTTTTTATTCTGATGTTGCCACTTAAAGTAAATGTATGTGTGCTGTCTTGCTGCTGTTACAAAACAAAAATTTTTGCTGCATAAATAGTTATTCCATAGCTGTTTTAGTTTAAATCCCTCTAGACTACACTCTAGCAGTGGGCAAGTAGAATTACTTTAGATGTCGGTTGAATACATATAGGCATCAACAGCGGACCTACACTCAACTCGAAGATATCGGACCAGGCATGGCAAGTATTTCAAAATGCCCGCCAACCCAAGATGGGAATCCACGACGTTTTTGTTAAAATGCAGTCGCTCTTAAACATGTGTCATTTAGGTGGACTTCCTTAAATTTGATTTATTTACAAATGTTCACCTATTTTAATTTTTCTGTATAAATGTAGAAAGATTATATTTTGGATTAATACCATTTGGTACGAATTAAGAATTTTATTATTTACATATATATATAGTAGTAATGTGTTTTCATTCTGGGTGTATATCCGTTCACTACTGTCGTTTTGAAAAGTACGTTGTATTTTTCTATCTGTGAAGGAATATAAATCAACATATATATATATATATATATATATATATATATATATATATATATATATATATATATATATATATATATTGTAACGCAAAAATTACTTATTGGAGAAAGTTTTTTTTTTGTTACTTTTTGGAGAGCAATGACCAAGTTGGAGCTGGTCAAAAAGTTTTAAAGTTAGCTCGGCTAGTGTGGATTACCTCTTATTTTATTGGCCAAAATTTATATGGCGCCATCTCACAGCATATATAAAAAATATATAAACAGTAATATATATATATATATATATATATATATATATATATATATAAGGAACCTCTTCGCCTGTAGGCTTTGGATTGTCCCTTGGTTAGCCTATATATATAGTGATTACATAAAGATATTTAAAGTTTTAGACCAGAATAGTGACTTTCAACTTCAGAAATAATTACAAACTTTTTTTATGACAATTAAATATAACTATATATATATATATCAAATAGAATAAACTAAAATTTAAAATTAACAAATAATTTTCCTGTTACTCAAGAACAAAATCACAAAAGAAAAAGTATATCTATGCACTAAAAATCAAATCATATATATATATATAAATATATAATACATATATATAAATATATATATATATATACAGGTATATATATATATATATATATATAATATATATATATATATATATATATATATATATATATATATATTGATGTTTTAATCCCGGTAAAGTACGCTGTTTTACAATTTAACATATTAAAGAAATCTTTAATTTGATTCCGATAAAAGTCGGTAACTGCGAAATTATAACTAGATATATATGCCGAAAATCGACAATATAATATACCAGATATGGCGATATATCTTTTTAATTTATAAATGCAATATTATAACGAAATGACTGTTTATTTCGTTATAATATATATATATATATATATATATATATATATATATATATATATATAAGAACAAAAAAGTAAATAACGTCCGTAGATAAATTAGTAGGAAGTTTAACGGCCATTAAAGGCTTGTCGGTATAATGGTCCATGATTTTTGGACCCTATACCTGAATAAGCTTATCAAAGGCAGAATTATTATATATATATATATATATATATATATATATATATATATATATATATATATATATATATATATATATATATATATATATATACATATATATATATATATATATATATATATATATATATATATATATATATATATATATATATATATATATATAGCATATATTTATCAACATTAACTTTGCGATATAAGACAGCAAGCGGACTAGAGATTTAAAAAGAATAATACTCTCCTTTTCAAAAAGGCTCCAAAAGCCCCTAAAATCCCACGAGTATTTTCGAAACCCGGCGTTGCTTCTGTACTAATTAACCAAAAAAAAGTGAGGAAAAAAAGATATTTTATCACATGTAAAATAAATTTTGGAATAATTTTAATGCTTTTTTTTATTTCAGTTTTAGTCACACAAACAGAAAGCAGAACGCTTAACTGGTTTTTTCATCAGTTAGTAACTTTCTTGTTGTATTTTATAAGTTAACTCTTTTAGTTTCCTAAAATATATTTAATAAACTCTAATAAGACTACAGCTTGCGTTTTTTCATAGTCTACAAATGATATCATTGCGCTTATATCTTACTAGATAGGAAACCCTTTTATTACAATTTTTTAGACCAGATACTGTCATAAGAACTAGTTGGGTACTAATACATATTTTTACCGGCTCATTCTACAAATACCAACTATTATATAATTTGAAAAGTTTAGCCATCTATCTAGTATAATAAATTATTTTAGTGTAAATTTGTATCTACAACTTTTAATAAGCAGGTAATATAATAATTAATACACGTCTGTTATTATTATTATCATCATCATCATCAGTCTTTTTTCATCCACTGCTAGACATCGGGTTACACCTCGCATATACCTAGGCGGTGTGTCGTAGATGTTTTTTCACAGCTTTATCACTTACAGTTTATCATCGGATCCCACCGACACTATTTGAGAGGAGAATTCAGCAAGTAATTACTGATGCAGCGCGCAACAGTGTAATCCTCAGTTGGCAAGCGAATTAAATGTATATAAATCAAAGTTTTCAAACGCTTGGGATTGGGCCCAGGACCTTGAGCCCCAGATGTAGACATACAGCCCGCTGCGCCATGCTCATAGCCTACTAGAAGTCGTTAATTCTGTAGATCTACGTCAAAAAGTGCTAAAATAATAAAAACTTTAAATAACAAATCTTTTATTTGAAACGACCATTTCGTTCCAAATAAAAGATTTTGTGGGCGGGCATATATCTATTTAAGCAGGTTACCCTGACGTGGTTTTGTCCTTACCAATTACTAGTTAATTTGATCTGTAACATAAATGGCATTTCTATCTTTTTGTCATGTTTTTATTGTAAAAGTCAATTTTAAGTCCAGTTTGTTATTCAACAATATTATATAACGCGATGTTTGTTAAATGTGTGCCTGAATTTTGCGAATAAGGCATGTTATCTTGTTTTAAAAACGTGGATATGCAAAATTTGGTGGTCAAAATATAAAACATGCTGCTACCGCCAATTTTTAACAAAAATTAATAAAACTCCGGATTTGGAACAGGTTTTGGATTACTTTATGCTGCGCTAAACGATTTTCCTCAGTGAGGCCACTAGGACACTGTTTACTCTTGTATGTTTAAAGGAAAACATGCTGACACCGATAATTTTTAACCAAAATTAATAAAACTTCATATTTGGAACTGGTTTAAGAATGAATTTACGCTATCATAAACAAATTTCCTCTGTGAGGCCCCTTAAACGCCTTTTACTCTTGTACATTTAAGGGAAAACATGCTGTCACCGCTAATATTTAATTAAATTATTAAAGCTTCATATTATAAACTCGTTTTAGGATTACTTTATGCTGCCATTAAAGAATTTCCTCTGTAAGGCCTCTACGACACCCTTTACTCTTGTATGTTTAAGAAAAACACAATGACATAATGTCACCTCGAATTTTTAATCAAAATTAATTTTTAGGATTACTTTACGCTGTCGGAGCCTCACTCAAAATATAAAATTTTAATAATTTTCATTAAAAATTATAGGTGGCAGTTTGCTTTAAACATTCACCTATAAAAGATATCCTAGGGTTCTCACAGAGGAAATTCGTTTATGACAGCATAAAGTAATCCTAAGACCAGTGCCAAATATGAAGTTTTCATAATTTTGATTAAAAATTAGCAGTTATAGCATGTTTTCCCCTTAAATACACCAGTGTAAAAGGTATCCTGAAGCAGCAGAGAGGAATTTTTTTATGAGAGCATAAAGCAATTACAAAACCAGTTCCAAATATAAAGTTTTATTAATTTTGATTAAACATTAGTGGTAGCAGTATGTAATGTACAAGAGTAAAATGCGTACTTGGTGTCTCACAGAGGAATTTCGTTTATGACAGCATAAGGTAATCGTTAAAGCAGGTCAAAGTGTAAAGTTTTATTAATTTTTATTAAAAATTAGCCGTGATAACATATTTTTCTCTTAAACATACAAGAGTAAAGGTGTGCTAGGAGCCGCAAAGAAGAAATGCCTTTGACAGCATAAAGTGATGTTTAAAGCAGTTCCAAATATGAGGTTTTATAAATTTTTATTAAAAATTAGCGTGACAGTATGTTTTTCCCTTAAACATATAACAGTAAAGAGTGAAATTCATTTAAGACAGCATACAGTAAACCTAAAACCAGTTCCACATAAATGGAGTTTTCCTGGTCTTGATTAAAACTTAGTAAAGTAATCCTAAAACTAGTTCCGAATATGAAGTTTTGTTAATATTGATTAAAAATTAGCGGTGACAGCATGTTTTTTATTTCAACATACAAGAGTAGAGGTCCTACGGGCATAACAGAGGAAATTCGTTCATGAAAATATAAAGTAATCCTAAAACTAGTCTTAAATATCAAGTTTCAATAATTTTGATTAAAAATTAACTGTGGCAGCATGTTTTTCCTTTAAAAGTTCAAGAGTAAAAGGTGTCATAGGGCGTCACAGACGGTATTCATTTAAAACAGCATAAAGTAATACTTAAACCAGTTCCAAATATGCAGTTTTATTATTTTGTTTAAAAATAAGCGGTGGTTGCATGTTTCCCCTAAATATATAAGAATTAAAGGCGTTCTAGGGGCCATACAGAGAAAATTCCTCACCCGAATGACTTCAAATTTTAATCAAAAATTAAGAGTTACATAGGGGCGTAATATTTTGGTAACTATCCATTACAGCGGAACAAAATGGCTGTCTATTGAAATGTTGAAAAAAATATTACTAAAAAACTATTTATCCAGTTTACCTCAAATTTTACACAACAATCAAATCAGGAATCAACTGGTAAAATTTTTGGATGAATCCAAGATAGCGAAACAAAATGATGGCTTAGTAAGATAATTAAAAATTCAGTCGGAAAAGAAAAATTTGTGTGTAAAAGGGTAAAAACTACTTATTCGATTTATTTTAAATTATGGCCAAAAATCAAGTGTGTCAAGAAACTAGTAAATTATTGGTACGAATCCTGTATGGTGGCACAAAATTGCGCCGAATAAAAATGTTTGGAAACAACTATATGTATTGAATAACTGAAATGAACCACTTGTTATGAATGACAACAAGGGAAGTTCCGGGTAAAGAAAATTTAGCAATTTTTTAATTTATTTTTAGGCTTTTAGTTTAGAGCAAAAACATGTGTCCCGGAAAAAATAATAATGCTCTGGTATACTTTAAATCTTAACAGATTCATTTTAAGTTTCAAGTGACATGGCTCTGCTGATCAAAAGAAATATTGGTGACGACACAACTTTCTAAATGCTAGAACACTTATTGTCAAAATTATCGAAGCTGATGTACGATGTACCTACATAGTATTTCTTCATATTTCGCCATCCATACTATTGGTTTAATTTTTAGAGATAAACAAATATTAAACATAAAAGTTATAAGGTTTAATATGTTGTATATAGAAAATTATTATTTATCTATGCAGGATGTCTCAAAAATGTCTGGCATTTTATTTATTTACAGGAAAAAACCTTTTTTACAAAAATCAAAATCAATATAATAATTTAAGTTATATTTATGAAACTATGATATAATAATTATTGAAATAAACAATCATAATTAACAATAAAACTCTCATTCATTAACAATATTAAAGACACTATTCTTCACTAAAATAGCACGGCGAACTTGGGACTTAAAATGATTCATACTACTGATAAAATCAAGATCAAACTGATTACCAACCCTTAACATACCAGACTTTGGAGAAAAGTAATCATAGTTAAAAGAGTGACTCGGTATTGCGAAAGTTATTTTTCGTCTAGTTGCTCTCCCTGGATCACTGAGTGAAACCAGTGATACCAACTCTGGACAGTCAGTCTACTCTATCATTTCGAATTTTGAATAAATGAAAAAATGTTCCATGATTTTCTAAAGTTTCAATTTTTAAGTATCTTCGAAGGTCATCATTATGTTTCACAACCTATATGGTCTATATCTATAAGCTACGTGAAAATGTATTCTGAACCTTTTCAACCAATACAGTATACTTATTATAGTATGGGTTCCAAATCAAACATTCATACTCAAGATTTAATATAACTGATGTTAAATATAACAATTTCAGAGTCAGTATCATATCTAGAGCCTGGCAACCGGAACGACCGCCCGCGCCAAGAGTGCAAGCCCATGGGCGCGCAATCCACGGCAAAGTTACTATATTACTCTTCTCCTACATCGAGTCCTCAATTTGAAAACAATAGAAAGAAGAGCAAAGAATACTGTTCGTTTACAAAAGTATCTAACAGATTTAAAAACAAAAAAAAAGGTAAAAAGAATGTTTCATAAAAAAGCGCAGGATGAGGGGCGTCCTTGATAAACTTAGATAAAGGCAAACATTCAGTTATATGATGTTCTCGATTCTATGATTGCAGAGAATGGATGGAGGTTTGAAAGCCTGTCAAATGTTTCATCCGACTTTAGTTTTTTAACAGGAGATCATCTCTCTAGAAAATCTGCTGAACATTTGAAGAAAACAGCAGCCGATTTAGCAATAAAATATAAAGATGACCTTGATGTCAACGAATTATATCTAGAAATTAAAAGTTTCAAGTATCAGGCTTGTTCTTTGATAAAAAATATAGAAAACGGTGTTTGACTAACTGTGTTCAACGTTATTCACGAATATAGATTGGTATCCATCTATCCCATTATAGATGTCGGTCTTCGCCTAGCATTAGCTCTTCCAGTTACGTCAGCTTCCTACGATAGGTTCTTCAGTAAGCTCAAACTTTTCAAGGCCTACCTGAGGTCCCAAATTGGTCAGGAACGTTTTGACAAATTTATCTGTTAAAGAAAAATTGACTTCGACACGGTAATAGATAAATTTGCCAATGAGAAGTCTAGAAGAGTTGCTCAGTAAACTACTATGACTTTTAAGATATACGGATATTAATCTAATAAAATATTTTTTGTTTTATAAATATGTTTTAATTCTATATGTAGGCAAGTAGTGTGTATACGTTAAGAAAAAAGATGTTTTTAGTTGCTTCTCATAAAGGGGAAGGGGGGGTGGGGGCAAATCAGAATCTTTTCAGGGGCGTCAGCGTCCTCAGATACAACTCTGCTCAGGGTAAAAACTGAGAAATCTAAGCTACTGTGAAATACAAGTCTCAATATTCTCATTGTCTTAGTTACAATAGTTTGAATACGTTGATCAAAATACAATCTGTGGTCAAAAAGAACACCCAAGTTTTTGCAATTAATTTCCTAGTTAAAAAATCATTCCCAATGGCAATGTAGTAATTATATTCCAAGGGAGTTTTAGACCTACTAAAAATAATTGCAAAACATTTTTGGGTTTTTAAATATCATAAATTTTTGTTACACCATGAAACAAACAATTTCCAAAAGTTCATTCTGTAACATTTCTGCATCATAAATAATACTAACTGCTATAAACAATTTTAAATCATTTTGAACCAGTTCAACATTTTACCACAGATACCTAAAGCGCTAAGTTTTATATAAGCATAAAGCAGGATACGGCAGACCCTTCAAACGCCTTTGAGAAGTCCATGCACATGGAATCCATCTGCACAGACCTCTCGAGGGCATTTGTGATGTGATAGTTATACAAAAGCAAATTTGAAGTGTTAGATCGATCTGGGAAAATCCATGTTGCTCTGAGATAAGCAGTTTTTTCACTAAGATATTAACTGCCACGGTCACCAATTTATCAAGGAGTTTTAGAAGATCAGATTGGATGGTAACCCCTCTTTAGTTTTCTACATTATCTTTTGCACCTGATTTGTGTATGGAAATTACAAAACTACTCTTCCAATAGTGAGGAAAAACACTTGTAGACAAAGGTAAATTAAATAAACATGAAATTGATTTAGTTAATGCATAAATACTCGTTTTTAAGAAATATGCTGGGATATTATCTAGACCAACAGCAAATGAGCCTTTCATTGAACATATAGAATCAAACACTTTTAATAAATCAGCCTTGTCATAAGGGGGTCATTTGGATTAAATCACTATAAACTGAAGAAAAAAAGTGAGCAAAGAGGTCAACAGACTGAGAACCATGACTAGCAGTTCTACCCTGATAGTATATGACACTGAATTTACATATTTCGAAAAGGATGCGGGACATTCACTACTTAGTCTCTTACACTGCGAGCTAAGTGTACAGAAATTTAGATAGTGTGTACGAGTTTTCTATTGTATAAACCTTTTATGAGCCTCTTTCTTCTGTAAAATTAATTTTTTCAAAGCTGGTGAAAACCCATTTGGGTTATCTTAAAGGTGTATAATATCTCAATGGAACAAAAGTATTCAATGTGTAGTCTAATAGGTTAAAAAACTACTGGAAAAAACTGGCTCATCAACCACAGATACTTTCAACTCAATATGACTGGAGAAAATCAGGGCAAGAAAAGTGTTACTTTGGTTTGGAATAGCGTTTATTTGAAACAAATTGAGAACTGCCAGATGATTTGATAATATGTAGGTACGCACTGGAATTGCCAGGGCAACGTATTTGCAAACATTGCAATCAGTACTTCAGTAAGTATCAGGTAGATTATAATAACAACAAAATTGTGAATTTAACGGATGAGTAGAGCTGATTCAGAGACTCGAGACATGCACAATGATGTTCATAGATATTGCTTGGTGAGTTAGGATGTATATATGTACAGCCAAAAATGTATTGAGTGTGTCCATATTGAATGAAGATATACAGATGTTCATATACATTTAGTGACTCTGTTAGTGCATCTTAGGTTGTTGGCATTTCAGATTATTCGTAAATGGAATAAGAACACCACCGCTCCTTGATTTCCCACTTTCAGGTCCATGTCCCAATAAATATTGAAATTTGGGAGCCTGAATTCAGCCTCAAAAAAATCATTGTTTAGCCACGTTTCGGTGATAAAAATGACACAATAGTCTTCACTAACAATACTGACATATAGATAATTTATTTTTGTTCTAGTACCACCAGGGTTTGGTAATAATCATGTAATGGGATTTGTTCTTTGTGATTTTGTGACATGTTGGTTATTCCTTCCAATGACAATGTTCTACAGACACAATGGTACAGAAAGCCATACTGTTCAAATAGGTTCATTAGGTATCACTCTTACCACTCGGTGCACTTAAAAACTAACCTCATTATGGGCATGAAAACTCATGGACAACTTTTTAAAAGTTTTTAATTTTAATTTTTGTTATAAAGTATATAATTTTAAATAAATAGAATGATGATTCGGTGCAACTAAATGCGTGTCTCCTTCATGGAATGTTTTTGTTTTAAAGCAGACCCACATTGGTGAGTTCAAACTATAATAAAATTATTAGTTTGTGTCTAACTTGTTTCTTATTATAATTATTAGTTTGCGTCTAACTTGTTAGACAAATACGTTTTTCGAGAATTTTAAACATGAAAGTGGAGGGGGCGTGGGTGAAAAAGATAGAAATATTATTTTTAACATGAAAGAAATAGAGAGAGTATAGTGATTAATAGCCTGAAACCACAACATAGAAGGATGATAGGTTGCTATCTTACAGTGATGTGTATATAATGCTCAACTTAATTCAATCTAATTTGTAAAAGTATATACAGAGCAATATATTTATTATATAATAATAAATTAGTTAGGGGATAAGTGTAAAAGGTCAGAAAACCTTAGAAATATGATAGTTGCCCCTCTAATAGTTGTAAATCAATTAATTATTAGAACAATAGCAAAGTAAAATGGGAAGGATAAACGTAATAATAATAGTACTAGTGTAGTAGAATGTTATAAATTACTCATCGGGAACGAGAGCGTACAGACATTAAAATTTGTTTTTATGTAATGATAAAATGTAACGGTATGTGGAACTGAGGTTTTGGGTGTCACTCTTTTTGTTTTGTAACCGGATCTTGAAGATTTATATGTATCTTTTCTAAGAAAGTGCGTTTATAGAAAGAGGAAGCTTTATCCAAAATCCCAGCACCACTCCAGTTAAGTTTTCTTTAATGAAATGTTCACTCGGTGCACAAGATGGAACCCCTCTCCAATGGTCACTCTTGTGTACCTTTAAGGCTTCTAGAAGTTTGTCCTATATTTGATAACTCACTCGTTATATGGTGTTTTGTAAACTATATTATAATTCTTTCTTTTAAGATATTTATATTTTATAGTCTAATAGTAAGGTTTTCAATATGTAAAAGAGAAAAAGAACAACCTGTTGAGAGGAGGATCCTCAATAAATGAGAGTTGTCTGGACAAGTCCAAAGCATGTTAATAATAGATTAAGAAAGTATTGGAATTGGAGGATCGATCTTGTTTATGACATTATGTTGAGTATGAAACAAAATTTTTAGCTCTAGTTTTGAAGGTTAAGAAGTTTCTACGAAAATATTTTTAACTTGGTGTAAGATCGAATCTCTTTTAGTTGGATGAGTTAGTTTGACAGCTCGAGTTTTGATGCCCATAATGAGTTTTTATGCGTACCGGGTGGTAAGAGTGATAGCTAATGAACCTATTTGAACAATATGGCTTTCTGTACCATTGTGTCTGTAGAACATTGTCATTGGAAGGAATAACCAACATGTTACAAAAATTACAAAGAACAAATCCCATTACATGTTTATTACCAAAACGCTGGTGGTATTAGAACAAAAATAAATTATCTATATGTCAGTATGGTTAGTGAAGACTATGGTGACATTTTTATCACCGAAGCATGGCTAAACAATGATTTTTCTGAGGCTGAATTCAAATTTCAATATTTGTCGGTAGATGAACCTGAAAGTGGGAAATCAAGGAGCGGTGGTGTTCTTATTGCATTTACAAATAATCTGAAATGCCAACAGCTTAAGATTCACTAACAGAGTCACTAAATGTATATAAACATCTGTATATCTTCATTCAGTGTGGACACACTCAATACATTTTTGGCTGTACATATATACATCCTAACTCACCAAGCAATATCTATGACCATCATTGTGCATGTCTTGAGTCTCTGAATCAGCTCTACTCATCCGTTTAATTCACAATTTTGTTGTTATTATAATCTACCTGATACTTACTGGAGTACTGATTGCAATGTCTGCAAATACGTTGCCCTGACAATTCCAGTGAGTACCTACATATTATCAAATCATCTGGCAGTTCGCAATTTGTTTCAAATAAACACTATTCCAAACCAAAGTAACACATTTCTTACCCTGATTTTCTTAAGTGATAATGAGTTGAAAGTGTCTGTGGCTGATGCGCCATTTTTTTTTGCAAGAGTTTTCATCATACATTAGATTTTGTTACATCTGAATACTATTACCTTGACTTCCGAAGTGCAATTTATGACGCAATTAATAATTTTCTTGCCACTATTTATTGGGATGTTGTGTGCTCTCATGGAGATATAAATAATTCTTTTGGATACTTTTATGATCTATTAGACTACACATTGAATACTTTTGTTCCATTGAGATATTATAGACCTTCGAGATAGCCCAAATGGGTTTTCATCAGCTTTGAAAAAATTAAGTGTACAAACGAATGAAGCTCATAAGAGGTTTAAACAATAGAAAACTCATTCACACTATCTAAATTTCTGTGCACTTAGATCCCAGTATAAGAGACTAAGTAGTGAATGTCCTGAAATCCTTTTCGAAATATGTGCATTTAGTGTCTATACTATCAGGGTAGAACTGCTAATCATGGTTCTCAGTCTGTTGACCTCTTTGCTCACTTCTTTTCTTTTCTTATAGTGATGTTAATCCAACTCACCCTCCCACTTTTTATTACGACAAGACTGATTTATCAAAAGTGTTTGTTTCTATATGTTCAATGACAGGCTCATTTGCTATTGGTTCAGATAATATCCCAGCATATTTCATAAAAACAGGTATTTATACATTAACTAAATCAATTCCATGTTTATTTAATTTACCTTTGTCTACTATAAGTATTTTGGAAGAGTAGTTTCGTGACTCCCATACACAAGTCAGGTGCAAAAGAACTTCTTGATAAATTGGTGACCATGACAGTTAATACATTAGTGTAAAAACTGCTTATCTCAGATCAATATGGATTTTCCCAGATCGATCTACCACTTCAAATTTGCTTTTGTATAACTGTCACATCACAAATGCCCTCGAGAGGTCTGTGCAGATGCATTCCATCTGTACGGACTTCTCAAAGGCGTTTGAAGCAGTGGCGCTTCTAGAAATTTGGTCTGGGGAGGGTAGTGGTAGGCAGAAGGGTGTGGAGCGAAAACACGTTTAGGCAAATTTTAAACAAAGGTTAGGAAATTAAAGAATTATTATCTAGCCGTACCTTACGAAGTCGTAGAAGGAACACATATACATATATATATATATATATATATATATATATATATATATATATATATATATATATGTATATGTATAGGGTATCCTAAACTGAAGCAGGCCGGGGCTAGTTCCTAAACCGTGAGATATTTTATTGGAACAAAAATTAGAATTTTTAGCTATGAGGATGCCTTAAAAATGACAGCATAAAAAATGTTTGTAAAAAAGCCATGCCAAATTGTGACCCTAACCCTAAAATTTTAAGTAATAAAAAATGTTCAATTGTATACCTTCGGGAGCAACGCAAGCCTCAAACCTTGTCAACAGGTTTCGCGTATATGTATAATATAACTATTATCATTTGTAACATTATTCTGCCACAGGCGTTTCTAACTCTATTTCTCAGATCCTCTACGTCATTGGGTTTACTTAGAAATACGATAACTTTTAAGATTCCCTAAAAGAAAAATCTAAGGGGGAAGATTAGGCTAACGTGCAGGCCACTTTACCACAGGAGAATAATTTGCGATGAAATTAGCCTCAAACCTATTTTGGAGGAATTCAGTAACTATGTGCGCATTGTGAGTAGGTACTCCTACAGGTATGCTGTTAACACATTTGCTGTCTTTCGGCTAATGACATTTTTTCTAGAAACTGAGGTAAAATGTGTTTTAGAAAAGTTATTTTTTAATAAGACCAGTATTATGGAGCTTGACTTCATCACGCCAGATTATTGTGGCTAAAAGGCAAGATCGTCTTTAAGTTTAACAAACATGCTTGTAACAAATTGCAGGCATCTGTCAATGGTACCTGGATAGAGCCGCTGAACTAGATGAACTTTTTGTTTGACACATAAGGATTAAATTGTACATACCCTGAAACATTTATTATATTTTCTTCATTACATATTAATGCGACTGCGAGTCGGGAAACATCCTTGCAGCAGCATGCGTTCTAGGTTCACAATTGTTTGGCATTAGATGATCCGGAAAACGAATGTGACACAAGTCCCTAGCCCTTATTCTGTTTTTTAAACACTTACCATAAATAAGAATCATAACTTATTCTTCTGCCGTAAACAAACTTGACATTTTAACACGAAATTAGCAAGAATACTATAAAACCTAACTTGAGTTATCTTAATCAGTTCTATTTTGGTAAGTGTCGAAAATCCTTGGATTTTGTTTGAACGAGTCATGGCTACCTTGATAGGAAGTTAAAATGTTCATTTCCTCATCTATTTATTTGCCGATTTTCAATCTGAAAAAAACAGTATTAAATAGAAATTTGAAAATCTTAAAAAGTTATATATAAAAATATACAGGGTGTTATTTAAAATTTTAGAATGAGAGTCCAATTTTTAGATGGATAATACTGTGTATATTCTTGATAACTATGCATATCACTTGCCAAATTAGTAATTTGGAGTCGAAACTCGAATTAGGAAATCGACAAAAATCGATAATTTACAGGCCGGGAAGATAATATAGAAGCAAATTTTGTCCCCAAAAAAATCTATAATCTAGCTTATAAAATCAACAATCTTTTCACGCACTGTAGTGAAGTTCACTCTAAAGTGATTGGCGCCTGAAATCGATTCCCTATCTCAACTAATGCATGCCAAAAAAATATTTGTAACACTAATAGTGACGAAGCTATTTAACAGAGATATCCGAATTTAAACAAAAATATGGCTTCAAATTCTTAACATGCCACTAACCTTCATCAGTGCCATTTATATTTCACAAATGTTGAAGTAAAAGCGAAACTTTCTTAATTATTTCGCAGGAACATACTTCTTCGCTAAATTCCGGGGAATTTTATTTATCCCAATATTTGTGTATATAATACCTGGCATTGAACCAAATCTTTTGGACTTTAAATATTTGCACAATTTTCTTAAAACTTCTTCCATAGCAAACTATGTGCCATTACCAGATTGTTACCAGATAATTATCTGAGGAACTCTATATATAAGAAAAATTTAATTCTCTAGGTAGTTGCAGATCAGTTCGCCATCGGCCTTTTTTAAGGCGTGCAAAAAATGAAAACGTGATAAACCATTCTGCCACTACTAGTAGGTGTGGGTTATTTGACTCCTTGTAAATGGTCTCAGCAAATCAACTGCGAAAACTTGAAAAGGAAAGTTAACAGACTTTTCTGAATTCATAAAACTTAACCTCAGCTAACCAAAAAAGCAGTCTAATAATTAAAATCCAAGTAAATATAAAATAAAAGTTGTCGATTTTAAAATATATCTGTACAGTGATCGTTATCATCTGCCTAGAATTTCATTGTAATATATATTGCAAAATCTATTTCTAATATTGACTTATCAAAAACTTTTCTGTTAATTTCACTTATAAAATCTCAAGAAAAAATCTGCTTTCGACGTTCCGTCGGCAGATCCTATACACGTTAAAGCTGTCATATTAGTTAGAAATATCCCTGAACCAGTCTTGACATATATTTAATATTGCAATTACGCTGAATATTTATGTAAAGTAAATTGGTTGTATATATCGGAAACATCTAATATATGTCAAAGTTTGACTGTTGTTCGTATTTTTGTTTGTTAATTTTAAGAATTGTCCCTTAGTGAAAATATACGAGCTGGCCCGGCAAACATTGTTCTGCCTTTTCCGAGATGGCGCGATGAGTTTCCAGTGGAATTATAAGAATATAAAGGGCATTCAACAAATCGTCCAGAAATATTATTGAAGGAAAACATATTGGTTTCGTAAAAAAAATACGCAGTAAAACAATTCCAAAATAGTGTTGAAAGGTATCGGTAACCAGACGATCATTTAAAAAAAATCATGTAAATTGGTACAGTACAACTCGCTCACGAACTTGCTGAAAAATCTGGCTTAGTGTCTTAAATATATAGATTATATTTTAAAAAGTAATTTGGTGGTCCACGTATTTAGATAGCGCTGCTAACAAGATAATATAGTTTTGTTATCGTTGTGAAGAAGAGATTTTTTGATACACTATCAAGAACTGAAGAATCTTTTAGACTTCCTTTATCGATCCTTCTTTGGGAGCTCGAAAAGTGTTCTACTCAAGAAGAAAAAGAAACAAGTGCTGAATTCCAGATCCCGGTTAAGAGAAGCTGTGGTTCCAGCTCCTGCCGTCCCGAACCAGACCAGCCGCCAGACGGAAGCCGTTCAGCTATCTGCAGATATTTTTTGTAGAAAATGTTTCAGTTTAAGCCTTATGGATTTATTCTTAATTATATTGTAAGTTATTGCTTGTATTGCCATTTATTTTGTTATAGCATATGTTACTATGCTAAATTTAAAATCCTGTGTCATAACTTAAAACTATTTTTTCAACGTTTAACATGAATTAGCTAATAAACGAACCTATCAGAATGTTATCCACTTCACTTTTCCTTCTCGATCTAATATCCCTTAATATCGAGGATGTTTCGGAAATGGGAGTAATGGATGCTAGAGTTTTAGATCATTTTTTAGTTTACATGAGAGTGAGTTTGGGTGAACTTGTTCAAGAATTGACGACCTGCGTTATAGATCATTAAGAAAAAAATAATATGAATAACTTTCAAGCAAATTTGGAGGGACTTTCTTGTGCTAATAGTTTTACTATTAATAATTATATTTTAAAGCTATTCGACAAGCATGTACCAGTAAAACAATTCAGAAAAAATAAAAATTATGTTTAGGCGTCGGTGGATTAATGATAACATAAAACTGCTTCAAAAACTAAGAAATAAAGCGTTAAGAACGTTTAAAGAGACAAAACATTCGGGGCATTTCGATTATTATAAACAGTTAAGAAATTACAGTATTTCGGCTATATGTGCATAAAAAAGCATTCTTTCGGATTTAAGTACAATAACCATGATATTAAATGGAAGTGGGCGAAACTTCGGGAACCTAATTTAACCAAATCTAAAAAACATATACTCCCTAAAAATTTGAATAATCCTAATCAGATTAATGATTTTTTGTAAACTCAATTATCGATAATAGTATTCCAGAGCAAAACAATCTGAACTTTTATAGAAGCAGGCGGCTTGCTAGTTGTGATGGGTTCAATTTTCAGTTCGGAGGAGGATGTATTCCAAATAATAAGAGGCATTACATCTAGGTCATTTGGGATCGATAAACTAAATATAACTTTTAGTCAAATATGTTGTCTTTTTGTTATGCCCTTCATAACATATTATTAATGAATATATTTTAAACAGTTACTTTTCTTTACCCTAGAAGCAAGCCCAAATTACCCCTTTTCCCACAGGATTTCGCCAGTTAAGATCAATAAGTATCCACCATACTCTTTCAAAACTTCTAGAAAAGGTTATGGATAGGTAAATGCGATCTTTCTTAAATCTAAACAATATACTACCCGCTAAAGAGTCAGGTTTTAGACCTGGACATAGTTGTAAAACAGCTTTGGCTGACATTTCAGATGATATTTTCAGAGCAGCCGATGAAAGCAGGATCAGCATACTGATTTTTCTAGACTTTAGTAAAGCTTTCGATGTGCTTAACTATGAGATACTTACCTCATTTCTTCATTATATTGAGTTTAGTGAAAACTCTTATCAATTTCTAAATTAATTTCTCTTCGATCGTACGCAGTGAGTGGTTTATAAAAACGAAGTTTCCAACCCTTCCTGAGCAGGATATTAATGAAGAAGAAAATATAATTAACACTGATTTATAGAGTTCTTATAATGCAGCTACTGGACACTCACTAAGATTACATTCTAATAAATCTTCGGTTGTTAATGTTAAGAATCATATGACAATAAAATTAGATTAGATAATACCCCACTTCCATTCTCCAATTTTTTTAAAAATTTGGGATTAATAATTGATTCGAAATTAAGTTTTAAAGATCATGTTGTTTGTAAAAATTGGCATCACAGGATGTACGAAAAATGCTTTGTCATACGTTGATTTTATCCCAAATTAATCACTGCTGTGTTTTGCAGTTTTGAACTTTGTCTCGATGGGCTGGACCGGTATCGAGTTCAGAGCCTACAGAATTCATGTCTGCGGCTAATATATGGCGGGAAAAGAAAGAACCATATATCACGTTATTTGGCAGCATCGGGGTAGCGTAATATGTTTTAACAGATTTAGGTTGCTCCGAGCTAGCTTGTAGTTTAACATAATAAAATCTCCTCATTACCTCCACAAAAAAATACTTTCCGCATTGATGTGTAGAATTTAAATTTGCGTAGAAAAGATACTCTTAGAGTGTCCTAACATTGAAAGGAGATATTTAAACGATCATTTACTTACAATATCAGTCGTTTGATTAACTTTTTAGATTTTGCTGATTTCCGCTGGTCAACTGGGACTTTTAAAAACACTTTTAGGTCACGTCTTCTTGCTGCCCAATCGTAAATATTTTATATATGCTTAAAAAGGACTCGTTCCTCTGTATCTGGGATATATCTACATATTTCTTTTTTTTGTCTTTTATCTGGGCTTTTTCTATTTCTCTACCTTACTATTATGTTTCTTTTTCTTTATTTGCTTGTCTCCCTCACTCTGTTCCGTTAGTCACATTCTTTCCTATGGGTCTCGTATAAATATTATTTTAAAACATAATTCAGCTGTACTATTCTCTAAAGTCTTTTATTAATTTGAGGCTGAACAGTATCTTGACCTGTGTCGAGATGTCTGCTTTTTTTTTGTTTATACAAGGCCTATTGTCAGCGAATAGCTTAACTTTCACTTGTCTATATAAATGTATATTTTAATACTGTAATGGCATTATAGTAATAAATGTATTATTATAATTATTATTATTATTATTATTATCTCGACTTGTTGTCTCACAGTATTCCTGTTGTATTTAATACTGACGGGATTATACCAAGTCAGTACAGAAAAAATAAAAAAAAAAAACAAAAAAAAAGAAATTTAAAAAAAAACAACTATTGCGTATTAAGAAATGATCTAACGATGCTACATGTTTTCAAAATGACCGATTCCTGGATGTTCCTGTGAATGTCTGTATTAAGTCCTAATTGAGCCAAATGCGGTGTAAATGTTGTTGGAGTGAGACCTGCTACTGATATGACGAGAGGCACAATGATGATGACTCTTTCCTGAGTGCACAGCCTTTTTACTTCCATTGCCAGGTCGGTGTATATGGCGATCTTCTCACTGTATTACACTTGGATGTTCTCCTCGTTGGGGACAGAACCAATAATGTCCCAGTAGAGCTTGTAGTCTTCGTTTTCGAGTATGGATGTTGGTGTATAATGGTAGTAAGGGTCTGTGTTCTGTGTTAATTTGTATGTTGTGGCTAATGCTTGATGAACGACCTTCGCTGCTGAGTTGTGTCTCCCGGTGTATTCAGTTCCGGCCATTATTCTACATCCACTCGTTATGTGATCGTTCGTTTCTCTCTGCTGGTGACATCTCCTGTACCTGTCATCTTCAATGGTTGTGTTTTTGATGATGTGCTTTCGGTAGTTTCTGGTTGCTATGATTTTGTCCTAGATGACAACCAGGAAGCCTTCTGTTTCGGGGAACAGCTGCCCTTCTTGTAACCACGTATATGAAAGCTTTTTATGTATGTGGTCTTACTTTATGTGGTATCTGTCTTTTCGAGTCGTGATTGGATGTGACTGTGTGCGTCTGCTGCGTGGTTCGTTTGAGACAGGTCGAGCGGTGTATAATTCTTGTCTGCCTTCACTATTGCCTTGTGGAGGTTAGTTTGTTTGTTGTGGAAGAATTTTCTGAGTTCCTACATTTGTTTTTTATTTAGCAATTGTATATCTATAATTCCCCTCCCTCCTTCTTTTCTCTCGATGGTAAGTCTTTCCTTGCATGCGTTGGGATGTAACTTCCTATGTTTAGTGAATTCAGAGCGTATGAGAATGTGAATGTGTTCTATGTCTGTGTGTGACCATTTAATGATACCAAACGAATACGAATACGTAAGAATAGATATGGCGAAGGTGTTAATTGCTTTCGTTAGATTTCTGGAGTTTTGTTTTCAGTAGTTTTGTAGTCTGGTTGTAAATTCCGTCTTAAGCTCTTAATTTTGGTTAATTAAATTAAGGCTAATTTTGGTGCTTTGATGGTAGCCTAGTTACCTGTACGTTTCTTCTTTGAGCATGTTATCTATAGTTTCATTGTTAATTGTTTCCTTCGTAGGGTGGTCATTACACTGTCCCTTGTTGATATGAAGCAGCTTGCATTTACTTATACGAAATTCCATGTTGATGTCCAGGGTAAACGTTTCTGTGATTGTAAAGAGTTCCTTTAGCTGTTCCTTTGTGCTTGCATAGAATTTTATGTCTTCCATGTACAAGAGATGGTGGCTTATTTTGTGTAAGTTATTTTTTTGGTGTTAATTTGGAATTCGAAGTTTGTGTTATTCAGTGTGTTTGAGAGTGGATTGAGACACAGGTAGAACCACAAAGCGCTAAGTGAATCTCCCTGGAATATACCTCGTATAATGTAGATCTCTTCTGTTTCGATGTGTTCTTTTTGTGTTCTCAAATTGATTTTAGTTTTCCACTTGCTCATGATTTGCATAAGAAATTGCTTGATGTTTTTATTGACTTTGTATAATTCTAGCACTCTGGTTAGCCAATTGTGGGGTATTGAATCAAAGGCTTTTCTATAATCTATGTAACCAGTATGAAGATTTCTATAATTTTTCCTGGTTTGTACCATGATGACGCTGTCTTTAATTAGCTGCATTTTCCTGCACCCTTTTTGCTCTTCCGTTAGAATGTTTTTCTGTGCTAGATGTTGTTCTATTCTGCTAGTAATTGTGGCTGTGATGATCTTATATAGGTTTGGAAGGCATGTAATAGGTCGGTAATTTGACGGATCTTTATTGTCTGAATGTTTGGGTTTGAGATATGTTATTCCTTGGGTGAGAAAACTGAGGAGTGTGCTAGGTTTCAAAATAATTTAATTAATTTGGCGAGTGAGAACTTCATGTGTGGAGCTAAACTGTTTGTACCAGAAGTTATGAATGTTATCTATTTCAGGACATCTCCAGCTATGCGTGCATTTGATTGTTTCTGCAACTTCTTGTGTTGTCATTGCAAAGTCCTTTTGTTCCTCCAAGAACTTGTATCTGTTTTCTTCCGCTTTAATCCATGAATGTTATTATTGTGTAGTTTCGGTTCTGACCAAATGCTTTTCCAGTATTCTCATTGCTCATGATTTTTTGGTAGAACTGTTTTTCGCTTCTTCGAAACAGTTGTTAGCGTCCTTTCTTTTATTTGACTCTTTGTATCTTTGGAGTTTTGCGGCATACACGGATAATTTTTGCTTCAGAGTGTTAAGGATTTCTGTAAGGGTGTGATCAGGAGATACAGATCTGATTTTCTCTACACTTTGTGTGATACGTTTTGACTTGTTGCCGTTCATGAATTGGGTAAGATATCCCAATTCTTTTCTAATTTTGTTAATTTTGCTTTCAATCAATCAATAAAATTAACAAAATTAGAAAAGAATTGGGACATCTTATCCAATTCATGAACGGCAGCAAGTCAAAACGTATCACACAAAGTGTAGAGAAAATCAGATCTGCATCTCCTGATCACACCCTTACAGAAATTCTTAAACTCCCGCTACGACACGGAAACACCAACAGCATAAAACCAAAATTCAAATGGCAGATAAGCTTTCAATCCTTATCTGCCATTTGAATTTTGGTTTTATGCTATTGGTGTTTCCGTGTCGTGGCGGGAGTTTCTAATTTTTCTGTGTTATCGTGGTTATAACTGCTGCGTAGATCACTGTATGAATGTTCTCAATTGTGCTCGCATTCGTTATGTACTCGGGAATTATGTGTTCGTTAATGGTCCTTAGGATTTTATGTGTGTCCCGTTTGAAGATTACACGAGGAATAGGATCTCTTGTTGTAGGATCGGAGCCTGACCATTTGTTTAGATGTGACTCCATTTCTCCTTTGATTGCTTGTGTGAGAGACGGTCCGAGGTGTAGCTGTGTGTATGGTGCTTGTCATCTGTCGTGAGTTGTTGCTGGGAGCTTCGCCCCTACTGAGCATTGAGTGAGGTTGCAGATCCTCTTGAGCAAAGTTGGGCTGGTCTGTATGTGGGATCGGGTCGGCATCTGCCTTACTGTCCTCAATCTTTAGTTGATGAATGTTTAGTTCAGCAGCCACCATAGTTTTGATGTTTTGGTTACTGGTCTTAGTGATGACTCTTTTTTGATTTATTACTCTCTGTTCTGTGTTTGTATTCTGGATATTATGCTATGAAAAGTATATACAGATTAAGTCCGTATCCTGATGAAATTGTCTCAAGTTTGGTAGCGGTGTAGTAGGAATACATCACCGTTCGATTCATTTCATATGTCCATTTTAACATCTTCCTTGGTTTACCGGCCTTGGTAGTTGCAGGTAGTCGTTGCGATATATCCGGTGTTGTAATGGGCTCAAGTTGTGTTTGACTAGCATCTATGTCAGATTTATTTGTGTATCTATTTGGGCAGCGCATGATCGGTTCCCTCGATTCTATAATGCGGCTCATACGTTTTGCCTGTTTTCCGGTTACTGGTCGAACTACGCTTTATGACTCAATTTTGGATGCAGTCTCAGACAAATTTTGACAATCAATTTCTCAACAAATTTTGGGTTTCAAGCCCATCCCGGATGCATGTATCAAAAGGAGTGGGCTGGTTTCTGTTAGTTCTATGTGTTGTCCTGTATGAATTTTCTCACTATGTGGCAAGTACTGAGCACATGGCCAGCTCCGCATATTTGGCCTTTTACTCTTGATATTTATCCAACACGTTGTTATTGTTCGGTACAGCGACATCTACCAAATAAGCTGTCTTTGTTTCCTTATTTAACAGTACCACATCAGGACGATTTTTCGTCACCCGTCTGTCGGTGATAATTGCCCGGTCGTAGTACAGTTTGAAGGCATTATTTTCAAGCACTGAACTTGATTGGTATTTATAACAGGGCACAAAGGTGTTAAGGCGAACGTATTTATTACCAAGCTTCTGGTGTATGATGTTACACACCTGGTTATGTCGCTGGGGGTAGTCCGTGTTTGCTAGGTAAGTGCAGCAAGATGTTATATGCTGTATAGTCTCTGATCTCGGAGGTCATTCGGAGAGTTGATGACCTTGGGTGGTGTGACTTGTATTTGGTCATCATTAGGCGAGTAGTTTGCTGTAGTCCCTCTAGCTCCGTGTTAGTCAATTTCAAGATTCCGAAACTGTAGGTCAGCACGGGCACAGCATAGGTGTTAATTGCTGTAATGAGATTTCAGGCGTTAAGTTCTGACTTCAGAAGAGCTCGCACTCTTTGAATGTACTGATCTTTCATCGTGTTCTTTCCTTGCTTATCCTGGAACAGTCTAGCTTGTTGGAATCCTAGGTATTTGTAGGTTTCTCCTTGTTTCATCGCATAATTGCCCGGTCGTAGTACAGTTTGAAGGCATTATTTTCAAGCACTGAGTTTGGTTGGTCTTTATAATAGAGCACGAAGGTGTTAAAGAGCCCGTATTTATTGGCAAGCTTCTGGCGTATGATGTTACACACCTGGTTATCTCGCTGGAGGTAGTCCGTGTTTGCTAGGTAAGTGCAGCTAGATGTTATATGCTGTATAGTCTCTGATCTTTCGCTACATTTTGGACACATATCGGATTTAACGGGCTGGTCTTTGATGATGAATTTATTGTAATTTCGTGTGTTAATAACTTGGTTCTGTATTGCCATCACAAATCCTTCTGTCTCTGGGAATAGTTGTCCATCCTTTAGCCACCTGTTGGATGCTTCCTTATCTATGTGTGGCTGATTCAAGTCATTATGATGTCGGCCGTGCAGTGCCATTTGAGCCCACTGTTCTTGTTTCTCGGGGTCTAAATGTGACTTTAGGATGATTTTGCGAGATTAAGTTCATCGCTCGAACTATTTCCCCATTTGGTAGGGCTACATCACCATTAATGACTTTGCCTTTTTCGATGTTTAAGGCTTTACATTTTTCCATTCCAAATTCCATATGAATGTCTTTCGAGAAGGTGTATGTCACGTCAATACGTTTTTTGAGTTTGTTATGGTTTCCACCATAGAGCTTAATATCATCCATATACAGAAAGTGGGATATGGGCCGGGAATCGTGTCTCTTGGCTTAGATGTTGAAGCCATGTCCTGAATTGTTGAGCAACGTGGAGAGGGGGTTCATCACTAAGCAAAACCACAGTGGATTTAACGAGTCTGCTTAGAAATTCTCCTATCGATGTGTATCTTATCGGTGGTAAGAGATTGATCGCCACTATAGATCATCAGGTTTCTTCTCCACTGGTGCTTGATAGTTGCCAGGAAATTGATGATTTTAGAATTTTGTATATTCCTAGTGCGTCTATGAGCCAGGAATGTGGTAAATGTCAAACGTCTTTTTATAGTCTATGAAAGCAGTGTGTATGTTGCGTTGTTTGTTCTTTGCATCATTGATGGTCTCGAATGCATCCCTTCTGTTCCTCGGCTAATAGGTTATGACTGTCAATATGATAATAGATACGATTTGCAATTAATCCTGATAGGATCATGGTGGGCGAACAGGTGATGGGCCTGTACTGGGACGGGTCTTCTGTCCTATTGCTTTTAGGTTGCATAGTTGTAGTGCCTAGTATTAGAAATACGGGGGTTGTCTCAAATTTCTTATACCAGAAATTGTGAATATGGTCAACTCCTGACGACTTTCAGTGGCTCGTTCCCTTAATAAAGCTGCTAACTTCTTCCTGATAGATAGGTGATAGAGTAAAATTTTATTTTTGGTGTTTGATTCTGCTTACGTTAAGATTATATCCATGTAGCATTTTGGTTATGCTCTTTTGGTTTTTCCCAGATGTTCGACCAATACTCGGTCAAATGCTCTTTGCTCGGCAGCATCTTCTCAGTATTGGTTTGATCTTTGGTGTTATTGATAATCCGACTTCCAGTTACTCGTTCCCTTAATAAAGCTGTTAACTTCTTCCTGATAGATAGGTGATCTTGGTTTAATTTTTGGTGTTATTGATAATCCGATAGAACTGTCTTCGATTGGTGTTGAAAAGTCAGTTCTGTCGTTTTTTCTTTGCTAGTTTATTGTGGTTTGGCTTCCATATTTTACATATTTTCAGTTATCGAAAAATATTTAGAAAACATACACATTTTGTGCATAAAAAATGTACAATATTATCCAAAAAAAAGTATTTTCTAATATAATGCACAATTTTGTGCTTAAAATGTTCACAATTTGCTTAAGAATTATGTACACACACATTTTGTGCTAAAAAAATATACAATATTATTCAAAAAAAAATCTAATGTGTTGCACAACTTTGGGCATAAAATGTTTACAATTTGTGCAATAATTATGCACAATATTGTTTGAAGAGAATGCATATTGATATTATTAAAATATTTCCTATACAAAATTGTCCAAAAAATATGCATTCTTTTGTACAAAAATCTTATATATTATTGTATGTCAATTCAACACAGTATTGTTCAGAAGATATGCACAATTATTACAACAAATGCAAAAGCATTTGTTGTATTTCTGCTGACGTTTCGATTTAGCTGTTGGTTTTTGCTTTGGTGAATCTTGATACTCATTTAGTTTTTGTTAATGGATGAAATCTTCGTATTTCTGAAGGAAAGCACTATAAAGGCCGGTCCGGTAGATGGTTAAGTCGGTCTCAAATCTGGTGATCTTATAATAGGAGCGCATTATGAAACAATTCATTTCTGGTATCCATTTCATACGCTTCCTTGGCTTTCCAGCCTTCATGGTCTAAGAATTGGTGACATGCGTCTCCTCAGAAACAGCGAGAGCTGGGCATGTGGCATCGGTGGTTGGTGCCACAAAGGAGGGTTGTTGCAGTAGCTATACTCGTCATCACGCTACTTCCGTCGCTAGTCGAGAGAGACTGTAACTCACTTAACACACAGGATCCTCTACCTAAATCCTGAGCACGACAAGAGGTTATGGTGGTACAATGTCGTTTACTCCGTAAATTGTTCAATTCATCCTTGACAGGTTTGGAAGGTCCTTTGACATGTTTTGAAGTATCTATAATTATGGTTTCTTTATCGGAGATTTAAAGGTTAGAGTCTTCTTGTCGGAGAAGTGGGACCCATTAACTAGGATAGATGGTCATCCGGTGTCACTGGCTGTGTTTTTTAAATATTGGCGTCGATGGATTTAGGACTTTTATCTACGTCACGTGGACCGGCTTTAACGTAAAATTCAGGTCTTCGAAATTCTTGCAAGCTACCATCTTCAGCGTCCGCCGATTTAATTTTTTTATATTTTGCAACTACACGAGTCTACATATTTCGCTTAAAACGCGGTTTTACTATACGCTTTCTATACACTGCACAAACAAAAATGCAACTTTAAACTTACACTTATTTTATGGATTATGGATATTAAGTCACGCTATAGATGACCGTTACCTGTACTTTAGTGTATTTTTGAGCAGCTGTTTCTTGTCCAGAGAGAAAGTGGCTTCCCATACAATAGTTTATTTTAAAGTATGGTGGGCAACCCTGTTTATAACTGATACCAAAGACAATTTTAATGTATAGTTTAATAAAACTTTGAAAGGTATAGCAAATAGAGACGATATGATATGATCAGGCAGGCGCCAGCAGCCGGGCGTGAAAAATCAATAACCGAGCCGGCCCTTGGTACCTCCTAGGCGAGGAAGGATACGGGGGACTTTAGTTGGCAAGCAATGGTTTCGTTTATAAAACATGCGTAGGTTTGCTCAATATAATCAGATTATTATTACCAAAGATGAGTGATTGTTTTATAAATTGGACATATTAAAAAAAATATTTATTAAAATCGACATCGTATAGTTTATCTCTTGCAGTTGATAAGACCAGTACTTTTTTGGAATTAGTTGCCTCCTTTACACACTGATGGCGCTAAAACTACAGCTACGATAATAATTTTCAAATATCAAAATTAGTTTTCTTGATATTGACACAATGAATTGAAGAAAGGACAACTGAATCTCTGGATTATTAGGTTAGTATATATATTTACGTTTATGAATTTGTTTTATTAAAATCCCAACTTGAAATGAAAATGTTTAACTGATGGAACACTGCCAATCCATTTTTCAAATAGAGTTTTTCTCTTTAAAGGTTTTGACGAACATCGATTTAAAATATAATTGGCTGTATAAACCCTTTCTGCCCAAGATTTTATAGGAAGTTTGGCTCCTATCGATAAACATCTTGCTTTTTCAATTAGCGATCTGTTTTTCCGTTCCGAAATACCATTTATTTGAGGCGTATATGGAGTTGAAAGGCGTATATGAAGTTGAAAGACGTCTTTTAATTTTACATTGCTCCAAATATCTGTCAAATTTTATTAATTACAATATTCAGATCTGTCATTGTCAGTTTGTAAAAATTTTATTCTTTTGTTGTGTTCATTTTCCACTCCATTTTTGTATTTTTTGAAATATTCAAATACCTCATTTTTATGATTAAGAAAATAAATTTTGATGTATCTTGAAACTTCATCTGTAAATGTTATAAAATATTTATAACCAGCTGGAGATTCTTGTCGGAATGGACCCCAAACATCCGATTTAATAATTTTTAATGTTTCTCTGTGTTTTTCATTTCTTTCTTGATTGAAAAGAAGTCTCGTAAATTTTCCTTTTATACATGTTTCACAGACATCTAATTTTTCTTTTGGATTAAAGTTTAAGCAATTTCTTTTTGAACAGCATTTTTTAAATCCATTTCATTGGGTTTAAGATTGCAACTTCCAAGTATCATAATTGTCTTTCTTCAAGGGCTCAATTCTCTAACTTGTAATCATTTGGCTCATTATTTTTGTACCTTACTTTTTCAACAGAATTATTTGGATTTATTAAAATGTGCCTGGGCCCATTAACTATTGTTTTATTAAAATAATATGGGACTTTGTTTTAATATACCTTTGACTTTTTAATGACAAACTATATAACATTAACATACCCTCTAAAAAAATTATGCATACATTCTGCACAATGGTGTAGATTTAATGTACAAATTGTGTCTGAATATGTACTTGGAACAGAAAATGTACACATGATTGGTCAGAATTAGTTGTATATATTTTCTGAATAATTGTGCATATCTTCTGAACAATACTGTGTTGAATTGACATACAATAATATATAAGATTTTTGCACAAAAGAATGCATATTTTTTGGACAATTTTGTATAGCAAATATTTTAATAATATCAATATGCATTTTCTTCAAACAATATTGTGCATAATTATTGCACAAATTGTAAACATTTTATGCCCAAAGTTGTGCAACAAATTAAATTTTTTTTTAATAATATTGTACATTTTTTATGCACAAAATGTGTATGTTTTCTAAATATTTTTCGATAACTGAAAATATGTAAAATATGGAAGCCAAACCACAATAAACTACAGAACATTTAGTCAAAAATTATGTCAAATAGAAAATTATTTAAAAAAAAAAATTGTTAATTCATCGTAGTAACTCCAACTGGATGTGGATAAACTTCTTGGTAAATCCCTTTTGAAATCTCGATGTTACGTAACTAAAACAAAACAAAAATCGGTGTAAAAGTATATGGTTTTTTAACGAGTAAACATAGTTCTTATCCAAAACACAATGTTTTGTAAGATTATTAAAGTTTTTTTATTTTAAAACATAACGGGTTACTGCAATTGCCATATTCTAAATTACATAAGAGCCACACATAATTTGCGTTTGGTGAAAATAAAGCGAGTTAGAGTTTTGAGGCATATTTAATACAAATTGAAGTTCTTTCACATTTTAATGTGTTACTCGGGAACTCATTATGTTTTAAAAAGGGTTAAGTATCATAAACTGATATATCTTCTTTGTTTTTATGTAAGATTTTATGAAATATTTCTATAAGCATTCAATAAGACTATACCATACAAATTAAACCTAAAAAGCAATACGTTTATTCAGTTTATTGTCTTTATGTTCAGAGTTATTATAACCTCTCAGAAATAGTGGTATTTATATATTATGTCAATAGGTATAAGTACGTACCTGTGTATAGCTTAGTCCTATTTGCCTTCAAGAGTACAAAACTGCAGATTCCACGGGGTAGAATATTTTAAACACTATGCCCCAAGAAAGTTTTTTTTTTTTGATAAACCTGCAGTCTATAAACCAAACAACCTTCTATGTATGTTGCCAGTATGATAATCTGACGTTTCTGTTGAATTAAATTTCCGAATGTCGACACCATAGCGACACAATTGAAAACGTCCGATGTCTGCGGTCCAATCAGGGCCTGGACGCGTAGTGTTAGATAAAATATAAACAAAATTGTTCAGAAAAAATAAATAATTTTGTTCTGAAGATTTTAACACGTGACGCTATGGTATTTTTACACAAGTTTTATTCTTAAAATCTGAACAATGTTGTAGTTTATTAATGCCCAGCGAATATTAGCTTTTTTAGCATCGCTTTGTGGATAAAATATGTACAATTTTGGTTAAAAAACGCTACACAAATGAAGGCATCTATTTTGAATACTCTTGTATGTATTTTCTGCACAATTGTATAACATTAATGCACATTTTTTTCTGAATACATTATTGAGAATTAATGAATAGCGATTTTTTACCGTGTAGTAACTAACTTATATGGTTATAAAAAATAACCAGGAACATCTTCTTTGGTCAGATGAAGATCAGGACACAGGTTGAAAACTTTTCTCAGAACAAATTCTTCTTCCCTTCGTAAAAAATAAACAACATTTATTCATCGAAATAAACATATTCGCTGTTTTCAATATTTGTATCATCTTAGCTACAAAAAGAAATAAAAAGTAAAAAAAAAAGATTTGTACTTATAAAGTGTGTAAATCCCAATATTTCGAATTTAAAAAGATCGATAATTCTATAAGAAGTATTTTTTTTATAAGAATCCGGTTAGGTAGGCTGTTAATTTATACTCAGAAGCTGAGAGCTGGTTAAAAATAAGAAAACGCCATCATTTTTAAGAATAGAGGGTGTTAAAATATTTCTTTCGCTTTTTATTTTTTATTTCCTTTATCTTTTCCTAAAGTAATATTTAGTATACAGTATATTATCAATGAGCCTGCTAAATAAATTTTTAAAAAATCCCGTTGTGACCTTTTTAACCCTCTCAAACCTTTTACCACTACGTTCTTGGAGGTTTTTACAATGAAGCTAAATTTCTTATTCTGTTCTGTAATTTTTTTTATTTCGTTGATTATTTAATTTTATTTACCTACGATCTTGAGATAAGACGCCATTACCACACTGATTTTAGTTAGGTAATGTTAGATATTACCTCACTAGTGCGGTAATGATTCCATTAGCTCACTAGTGCGATAACGATAATATCAAAATTAAAACAGAATTAAAGAAAATACGTTTAATTTTTTTAAAATACAGCATTACAAACTATTTATTGGAAATATTAATTACACAATTATTGCAGTTATTTAAATCAATACCAGATGTACTTAATGAACTTGACTTAACTTGCGATAAACTTGCATTAAATATGTTCAGTTTTTGGATACTAGTTGTTTCATTTTCCTTATTCCGAGTATTCTCAAAGCAGTCTTGTTTTCGTTTTCTTCCGAAGCCCCAAAGTATCCTTCTGCAACTGCATTTGACCGCCATCCCCCGTGCCTCTTTATAATCAAAATATCCACTTCGGTGTTGGCTAATAGTGATGCAGAAGATATTCTAAAGTAGTGGCCGGTATATTGTTCTGAATTGGATAATTTTAAAAACAAAGCAATAGTCTACATAGCATATCTCCAAAAGTGTTTATTCCCACTGGCTGTTATGTACATTTACCGTTCTTATAGCACACGAAGAAACGACAATAATCAACGTATTTAGGGCGTAACTTGATATAATTTCGGTCAATTTCCACCGTATCTAAACTTTCAACGTCTCCTGATGTTACAAAAAACTCTCTAGCTATTTTTGTCTTCGTGAATGGTATTAAAAATCGAAAACACGCAGTTTCATATTTCACATTTTCCAAGAGTAAGTTTGTCAGCGCTATTCTTTTTTATGCCCTTGCTAGTCCAACAATAAGTGGTAGTTTCGCCATAAAAAACTTGTTATCATCAGCCCCCTGCAGAAAAACACCAATATCGTTTTGCGTTAATATCTTCGATTTTGTAGGTCTATATCCTTCCGACTTTCTTTTTTAAAAACGCAATTAAATTCGAGTATTTATTAATATCCACGTTTTTTATAATAGACATCACACTCCGCAACATTGATTAGTATGTCCAAAGTGAGGGAGGTTTTTGAATTATGGATAGATCATTAAAATAGGCTAACAATGCCTTCACAGGGCTAGTGGCTTAGTATTAAGTTTAGAATGTATTATATCCTCGAGTTTTAAATGCTGCTGTAGTTGTAAATATAATTTATATGATTGTAAACGTGATAATGCTATTTTTATAATGGGTTTTTATGGATAAGCCTGTGACTCCTTCAATCCAGTAATTTAAATAAAATAAAACATTGCTTAACAATGTGGGTAATTCTTACCGCTATTCGACGACGTAAAACAGATTCATATACAAAAAAAATTATAACAGGATTTTTTTTCTTATATTCATCCTTGGTATGTATTTAAAGAATATATTTGGCTCAAAAATATTAATTAAATAATGCATATAGACTTTATAATGGCATAAAGCAAAAAGTCAAAAATGAATGTGTAATTGTGTATATCTGTAGAAAAAAATTCAGTTTTTTAAACCAATAAAAAACTGAACTGAAATCTTTCTCTTTTCAGCAAAAATATTTAATACCAATTTTATATACATATATTATCAAGCTAATAATTGTACTAATAAAAGGTGACTAACTTTTTTCACTATCATATGTTGATAATATTTTTATAGGATACTTTATCTAAATAGGTCATCATTATATAGCGTATGTATTTTCTGGCATTGTCTTACCACTCTCATTTAGAACCAATCTATTTTAATACCGCAATACCTGAGAAAAATTTTAGAACAAGTAACATAAATGAAATACATTAATTTCAATAATTTATTTGAAAAATATCATGTACATTGTCTTAATTGTTTACAATCTTCATTCTATTCTCTATACTAATTAAACTATTTTAGTAAGCGACAAACAAATCGACAAATAAAATATTTTTGAGCTGAAAGTAAATCTAGATCATGTTCAAACACCAAATTTGGCATAGTTACTGTTGAAAAATCTAATAATTACCATCAAACACTTCACAGATACTTTTGTATGTAGCGTCCCTTCTAATAGTTGTCATAAAACGTGAACCTTGGGCAAAGTTAAATACGCTACACTATTAGCCGCGCGCGGCGGTTCTAATGGTCTCGTTCCTTAGGCATAATAAAATACGCTATACTAAGCTAGGCTAGGCAGTCGTCTGAATTGTCACAATTACCTTAAAACTTGACGAAAGCACCCGAAGATTTCACAGCTACCGAGCGGCAGCCGAACGTGATAGTAAATGGAATATGAAATCGCGATTTGAGTCATCAGCCGGTCTCTTCTCACAATTCGATCGATCGGACGCGGCATCACGTCGGCATTCGGAAGTTCAATTAGTCAGAGGTCGCGCGGTCGGACTCGATATTTTTTCGCACGTTTTTAATCGAAGAAAATTGATTTATATAGTGTTTTTTGTAATATATATTTTTTTATTTTTATAATCCATGTGTGAGTTGGAAATATACAGGAAATAAAATGTTGGCAGCGACTAGCGCAAAAAAATAAAGAACTAAAAAGTACTTACGAACTTAATTTTGCAAAAATAACCAATTTCTACTTGGTGTATGTTTGAGTTGTGAATATAGATGAAATAAAATGTCGGTAGTTCAAAAAATTAAACAACTAAAGAGTGCTAGCGAACGTTATTTTGAGAAAATAACCTAATTCAAGGTAAGTGGTCGCAATTTGCCAGAACTTAGTATACGACAAACTAGTAAAGACAAAAATAAAGAGGTTCATCGAAACTTTCGCAAAAGTATGTACGATTTAGTTAACTGGATATGTGGTTGTGAAGTCTCTAACTCGTTTTACTGTTATGTTTGTTTGTTGTTTTCTAAGGACTTGTCGGACTCAATATAAAATTTTGTGGGGCATTCGAGCTGGCACTACGTGGCCATGATGAAACGGCTTTGTCTGAAAATCCAGAGGTTTTTCGAGGGCTTATAAATTTTGTTAAGGAGTTGGGCCAAGACAGACTATTAGCTTTAGCAATGTTGAGTATCGAGAAATCGTTTATAAAAGGAATGTGCGTGCAATTTTAACGAACGAGTCATTCAGCATTTTTCCAATTCTGAAGAACGAACAGTAGACCTGAATTTCAAGAGAATTTAAAGCTCAATTTAAAGATAAGATATTTATTTTTATTTGAAGTATGCCTATTTTTGAATTTGTTATTGACCTCCCAATATAATTCACCACGAGCCGCCACTGTTTGATATATAGTCCATGTTTCTGGTTTATATATTTTACAGTACCAATGTTGAAATACATAAAACCGGAAAGAAAAATAGGGATGATTTTTGGGCTAAAACGATAAGGAAATAATCTGCGCGGTTAAGGCAAATCCTATCTGCAAAAATCGACTTTTTTCATCGCATAATCAGTAATTACATTTTGTTATCTTATTTCGTGTATTATAACTTTTCGCTTTAAAAAAAATCACAATTTTCTAACTTGTGTACTTTTATAAAGAATTCAAAATCACTAAAATGCTTAATATCTCAAAACAATTGTTATGCAATTAAGACAATGCGTCTTACAAAGGCAGAGTTGGTCTAACTAAATAAAAAAAATATTGCTCAATGAGGTATTTATTTCCTTTACTAATTAAACTATTTTAGTAAATGGCAAATTTACAAATAAAATCTCTATGAGCTAAAAGTAAATCTAAGTCATTTTCATTTAAAGCTCAAAACCACTAAAATGCTTCATATCTCAAACTACTCTTTTGCACTTAAGACAAGTTGTTTAAGGAGCGACATACTGATATATATATATATATATATATATATATATATATATATATATATATATATATATACTGATATTATATATATATATATATATATATATATATATATATATATATATATATGTTAAATAGAACTACTCAAAAACACTCAAAACTTCTCTGCTGACTGTGTGTAGTTAGATTAATTTGCGAATCTTATCTTGGATGTAAATACATATATACATATATAACTATATACACTTGGGAGCCATGCCAAGATTTGTACAGTCACAGCAATTGTTTATCTTTGTCAATTCAATATTCAATGCCAACAAAATACACATATTTATAAGTGTTAAATGTCAGAACTACAAGAAGCGGGTACATACATATACATCTTCAAGACCAAAATCACATCAAAACCTAAAAATGTATCAATGATAAAATATTTTAAGTATAGACGAGGATACCGCTTACGAATAAGTTGAACCAGCTGTCACTCTTCAAAACTGTGGCAATTTCAAAACAAAACTTTTTTTGTAGAGACTAAAACGAAGACAAACCGAATTGTTGGATCATATTAAATAGTCACGACCCTGTGTGTAACATCCCCACTTACGAAATATCTCAAATTCAAGTTAAGTACATCTCAAAGTCATAGATCAAGGACGTCACAAGGTCAAACAACTTGACCTTCAAAATATTCTCAAAGTAATTCCAAAATGGGCGAGGCCCTCCTTTAAGGTTACGAGAGGAACAGGGACGTATAACATATATACATATATAACAAATATATACATAACTAATTTTACGGTAGCTTTGTGAGAAGTTAGCTTTGCTACCAATCGAGACTTCGCGTGGCGGAAACTTTTTCATTGCTCGGTATGCCTGCTCTGGCACCTTCCCGAGGTGTCTTTTCGCCTTGCGATAGTAAAATAACGACTCCAACTGCCGTTTTTCTTACCCAACACATATATTAGACGACGGAACTGCGTAGAAGACAATGGGAAACTATTGCATTTAAGAAATCAGGTACATATTGATATGAGCATATACCTAAAAATGTATCAAAGATTATGACTAATTGAAATCGTCTATGGTATTCTCAGCATGTCTTTTTTTTAAATTATACCCTAGGTTAATGTAATAAGAAATTAGATACATGCTGATGTAAGATAGGTCCGAACACGGCAAGGCACTTCGAGAAGTATATAAAAAATTATGACCAATTGAAATCGTCTATAGTATTCTCATTTTTTTTTACTTCTCTGGTAAAAGGAAAGCATTTTAAATGTGAAAAAAAATCCCTCTGATACCGAAAAACATGTTTTCTCAGTTCTGTCGGTCTGTCCGAGGCATAGCTAAAAAACTAATTATCCGATTGACTTCAAATTTTGGTCAAAACTGTAATTATCATTTGGAGATGAAATGGTAGCATTTTGGTAAAAATCCATTATGGCGGAACAAAATGGCGGCCTAATGAAATGTTAAAAAAATGATTACTAAAAAACTATTTATTCAATTTACCTCGAATTTTGCACCAAAATCAAGTACTACGTAGAAATGAACTGGTAAAATTTTCGTACGAATCCAAGGTGGCGGCATAATAAAATATTTAAGAAAAAACTACTTATTAGATTGACTTCAAATTTTTTGCAAGAATTAAGTACGAATGAAAGATGAAAGGCGGAACACAACGACGTCCAAATAAAATGTTTGTAATCGTGAAAAATCACCCTTCCAAGATTGTATAGATTTTTACATTTTAGCGTCCCTAGATGCCAAAACACATATTTCCTCAATTCCGTCGGTATATCTGTCGGTCTGTCTGCCTGCTTGCGGAATAGCTAAAAAATTACTTACCTGATTAAATGTCGATTGAAAAATAGGGATCATGCGGGGATAACCTGGCAATATTTTGGTAAAAATTCAATATGGCAGAACAAAATGGCGGCCGAGTGAAATGTGAAACGCGTGGGGTTAGATAAAATATAAACATAATTTTTCATAAAAAATAAATAATTTTGTTCTGAAGATTTTAACACGTGACGCTATTGGTATTATATATGTATATTATTGTTACTAAAAAAAAATAATTATTCAATGTACCTCAAATTTTGTTCAAATATCGAGTATTACATAGGAACGAACAGGTAAAATTTTGGTACGAATCCAAGATGCCAAACGAAATGGCAGCCTAATAAAATACTTATAATTGATTTCAAATTATGTGCAAGAATTAAGTGTGATATAGAGATAAACTGGTAAATTGTGTTACGAATTCACGATGGCGGAACAAGATGGCGGTTAAATAAAATATTTAAAAGATCTATGTAAAACACCTTGTTATACAATTGACTTTAAATTTTGCACAAAAATTAGATGAGATGTATAGATACACTTGTAAAATTTTGTTACGAATTCAACATGACGGTACAAAATGTCGGTATAATGAAATTTTTAAAAAATCAGTGTAAAATAACTACTTATTCAATCTATTTTAAATTATACCCTATAATCAAATGTGGCATCGGTAGAAATTGTAAAATGTTTGAAGAAAAGTCAGTATATATGTGTTACTAATAACTATGTGAGGAACAATGTGCGTAACTAAAATAAAAACTAAACACTTCACTCTTCCTAATAAAAGGAAAGATTAATTACGAGGGAAGTTCCGGGTAAAGGAAATTTACCGACTTGATTAAATGTATACCCCATGACATCTAAATTCTAACTTCACAAGGCACTCAACAAATTTGATGTAAATCAGCTAAACTTGTACGCTGAATCTGAATCTTTTCATACACATTTACTCGATAATAACATCTCTTATACAAAGTCTTGTAAGATAACTTTTTATAATACTTTCTTATTTGGGCACTATCCAGTATCGGCAATTTTTTAAACTTCCTTTACTAACACCAGATTAAAAATATCAGACAATTGAAAACTGATTAAAATACTTCCTTTTGTACAGATAATATAAATAGTAAGACAAATTGTTTTCGCTTCCCTAGTCTAAGGTCAAAACTTTAAGGGAGATACATTAATTATCTCGCTACGCAGGTTATTTGACACGTGGAAATGATTTGCCTACATTCCATGCATACCTTGCAGCCCCTAAATCGTAGTTCTAAACCAGGAAGATCATAATATCTTTGATTTATGTTTTCGAATCCTGTTTGCTTGTAATAAAATGTCGAGCTGATTGGTTTAGTAGATAATGAGGTTTAAATTTGGAATGTAATATTCACTAGCAATAAATCATATTGTTTCAATAAAAATAAAAGATTCATTTTATTAATTTATTCTATTCTTATAAATTTTGCAATAAGTTTTTAAATTCAGTTCTACTCACCGCGGGTTTATAACATGAATGATATAATAATTTTAAGTTATCCGGTAATTTTTTTTATTGTTTTTAGCAATTTTTTTTTAATTATTAAATGTATAACAATTTTAGTTTTTTTAATTTTCAAGCGGATATAAATTGATGCCTGGATATAAATTGCACTGGATAAAGCGATATTTCAAAATCAAGGCCATGGTCAAAGTCAACAAGCTATTGTACTTTTATTTGACTAATGGGGTATACAATTTCAAATTTTTTGGTGAAGTTCAATATTGATTTGAAGGTCAAATCAGGAATCTTTCATGTCATTCAGTTCTATGTGGTGTACCAAATTTTAAAGTAATAAGTTAATTGGAGACGTTAATAATTTGCTAAAAACATTATCAAAAGCATGGTTAAAATCAAAGTCGTCCTATTAAAACCAATATGTTAAGTAAAACTGATTAAAAATTGACTTGAAGGATTTATCAAATTGCTAAATCATTTCATAAACAAATGCAGTTCCAAAAGCATATCCTGAAAATAACTGATGATTAAACAAAAGGGGGCCCTTCGAACCCCTGGTTTTCCCGCGGTGTAGTAATTACGCCACTGTTTAAACCATTTTATGTGTGCTAAGTTTCAAAGCAATAAGTTAATCGAAAGTATATCAAAAATTGAAATATTGCCAAAGCCACGGATATAGTTAAGATTCTCATTTTATTTTGGTGTAGATCCTATATGCCGGGTGATTACGAGATTACTTTCCAGCCGCCGTTTTTTATTTCGTTATTGATACTAACGAAACTGGATAGGGTTATTACAAAACATTTTGATTTTAACAAGTGGCTAAACATTGTTTTTATACTTATCAATGGAGTATATCGCAAAAGGGTTATTCGGCAAATAATAAAAGATTAACGTATCTAGTAATCAAAGGAATTTATCTAAAAACAGAGCAACACTAACACTAACAATAACAATGACCAAAACAATAACGACAATAACAACCTAAAACCTAAACAATGACGTATCTATGTTTAGCCACCAATTACATTTTCAAAGTGCTGACCTTGTACGTCTCGGCATTCTCGAACGCGAAAGACGTTTTTCTGTACGGTATTGCGAAACATTTCAGGACTAATGCTGGCAATTGCCGTTTGTATGCGGTTATCCAAAATCTAAAATGTATTTAATATCTCCCCACAAAAAAATCGATTGATGTAATATCTGGCGAACGAGGAGGCCATCGGATAGGTCCATGGGTAGATATAACGTGCTATTCAAACCGTTCCTCTAAATAGTTTCTTACAACAATAGCATTACGCGGAGGCGCCCCATCTTGTATAAAATAGAGTTGATAGTTGTTTATTTCTAATTGTAATTCCTACAAAAATTTGTCGATTTCGTTTTGTAAATTCCTATCCGATCTCCGTTTAGGTCCCACAATCCTAATATCAACTATTTCAGCCCATACGTTAACCCCAAATATCTCCTGAAAATTACCTTCCATCATTTGGTGTTCATTTGTTGTGGACCAATTTCGGGTATTTTGTCTATTAAACTTTCCATTGTTAGTGAATCTCGACTCATCCGAATATATAATACATTTAGCTAGATTATTATTATCATCATATTTGTTCCAAAGCCAGTTGCAATATTCAAGTCTTCTATTGAAATCTCCCTCATATAAATGTTGATGCAGCTGGTACTTAAATGGCGTTAACCCACATTTACACAAAAATTTTCTTACAGATTCTCTGTCAGTGCCTGGTTCTAAGCCGATTTTCCTGGTGGATACTGTAGGATTGAGAAAAACAAATGCAACTACATTTATTTCAGCTTCCTCAATAATAATAAAAGCCTTTGGCGGATTATTGGGTTCTTGACGCATTTTTCTTATAAGATAAATTATGTATTGCCTTGATAGATGATGGCAGTCAGGATATCTCTGCAGATAAACTCGTTCAGCTTGTGCTGCATTTTTATCATATGGTCCGTACATGATAAGTATATCAACCTGTTCACTTTTGTTGTTTTACAATCTTAGGAGATACGTTAAAAACATAAACCAAGTTTTTTATCCTATGAAACTTTTTTATCTGTCCAAAATACAATTGTTTCCACGGAAGCTTAGCCTATCTAGCTGCTGTTTTACGATTTATTGCGACATACGCGATAAACTCCACAAATAAGTACAAAAAAAAATCTTTTATCTACCTACTAAAGTAAAATTGTTTAAGCGAAAATGGAGAAAGTTTAGAGCCCTCTATCAAAAAAGTTTGAAGAGATACAATTGAGTTTGTGTTTTCCTGAGAGTAAGTAAAGCATGTAGACTGATTGATGAGTGATGAACTCTAGCTATAAAAGTGAAATTTAAATTAGAAAAAATTTTTTAACAAAATTCGATTTAAAAATGGTATATTCGGACGTAAAACGATCTGTGTAATCCGCAAAACCAAAAATATACGGGGTGCCTCATTTAAACAAATGTCATTTCTCGCTAAATCGGAAGTCGGAAAAGCTTGTCATAGATTGTTAGACTAACAACCCTACAAAGTTTCGTTACTATGGATAACGAAACAAAAAAACGGCAAACGGAAAGTAATCTTGTGGGGTCACCAGATATATGTGTGAAAAATTTCAAAGCAATAAGATAATGTGGTGCAAACTGACTTCAAAAATTGATCAAGGTCATGCTTAAGGTTGAGGTCATTTATTGAATGTATGTAATTTATTGTAAAGTCATACTCCTCTGAAATCAACCTGAATTTTGTTAATCAACTGGAAGGGTTCGCCATTCCAAAAATATTTACAAAATGTCGATGCTTTGTGTAAATTATAAATTTCCTGCCATATAAATATGGCCCGCCACAAATATTTTCCACTCTACATGATCGCCAACAACTCTTTTCCACAATGCAATAGTTTTTTCGGCTTTATTTAAAACCCTAGATGCAAAATCATTAGGTTTTGTCATTTTTATTACATAAAATTGCTCCGATTGGATATCCACTACCATCAGTTCTAAGAATGAACATATTATTTTCGGAAAATCGGGACATAGTAACTAGGGTTGACAGATTGGGATGGCTAAATTCCGGGATAGCAAGAGAGAACAAAAAAAACGTCGACACCCAAAAAATATAAATCAGTTTTGTTATACCACTCACCCCCTTCCGAATCTACGTTTGCGAGAATAGTGTGTGAAAACAAAATCAAAACAAATCATAGTCAAAATTTGTTTTATTGGGTTATAATAATGAAAGAGACATAAACGAAAGTAAATAAATCAAAACATATTAACAGCGGTAAATTAAGATTAACTAAGACCATTTATATTTATCGTTGGACCTTGCTACTTTTAAATTTTTTTCTCCTTCGGGGCCATTTAACAAAGACAAAATTCTGAGTAGGGCTCGCTAAAATTAGTTCGAATTTGTAGCTCAGCCTTCACAAGGTCCAAAGACATTCGATTTATCTCCTTAGTCCACAAATTATTCGATAGAACAAATGACATAATTTTGTTTAAATTTGTAAAGTCTTGATTCTTACACATTCTAAAAAAATGCGACCAAATTTGATCATTTGGTTCGTTTTTGAGTAACTCACTATATTCGAAGCATTCTTTCAATGTTTCATTCCTTAAAGCAAAAGAACTAAATTCAATGTAAATCAGTTCGAAAGTTGGCAGGGGCGTGTGTACATTGAACAGCCGACAAAGCCAGTGGCGGCGCAATGTCGTGATGTAATAATGTTAAACAGGAGTGTGTATTTTTTTCTTTGTGAACTTTATAATATTTGGTTTTTCTGATTTGATTGGCACTCTCCGAGATAGTACTATGAAATTCCGGGATCCCGGACAACTTACTTAAATCAGGAATTTTCCCGGAAATCCCGGACGTACGGCAACAGTAATTGTAACGCGGTTGGGTGTACAAGCGTATTTTTAAGACTATCGAATGCTTTTTGACATTTCTCATTTCAAACAAAGTTTTTTGTACTTTCTGAATAGTTCATTAAGAGGTTGAGCTAGTTCCGCAATTTTACAAAAGTGCTTCTTCAGCACTTTTGCTGGATTTAATTTTAAATTTACTTTTCTTAGTCTCTGTAAAGCTTTTAATACATTTTTATTGCGATTTTGAAACGAATTGCTAAATATTATTAAGTCGTCTAAATATATGAAACATGACTGATAATTTAATCCTGAAAATGTGTCATGTGTCTAGAAAACACACTAGGACATACTTTTAACCTCATAGGTAATATTTTCATTCGAAACTGTCCTTCCGTAGTACGAAATGCTGTATACAGTCTACTATCTTTACGTAACCCTAATTGATAATATCCTTGAGTTAAATCGAGATGTGAGAGAGTAACGCACCGGACAATAAGTCTAATGTCTCCCAAATACACGGCAAAACCATTTTTTCGTTCCTCAATACCCGGTTTACATGACGGTAGTCGATTACAGCACGTGGACGTGTAGTCCCAGTTTTATCAGATTTTTTAGCTCCTATTAGAAGAGGTGAAGACCATTCGCATTTTGTTTCCTCAATTATGCTTTCGTCTAGCTTTTTATGTTTTTTTTAATTACCGCCTTTTGGGAATGTGGTAACCGATAAGATTTTACATACACGGGTGTCGCATTGTCTTTTAATTGCAGTTTTTGTGTATATTGACTGCTAACATATTTTTTCAGTATAGATTTTTTTTTCTTTATTAAGCTAATTGATATCAATCATATCTAATACTCTAACAACGCGTTCTTCTCATTTTTATCAAAATTGTACAAGTTGAAATATGACATAGGTTCAGACTTAGGTCTAAAGTTTTAAATTTTTACTTCTCTATCATTAACATAGATGAATCTCACCGGCACTCTCACATTTTCTGAATTGATCGTAATACTTTTCACGCATACTCCTTCGCAAACTTCCTCTGTTAATGTACCACTGGCACCCTTAGTATCAGTATAACAGTATTTTATTACTTCAGTTCTGGATTAAATTTAGAATTCATTCACTCAGCAAATCGTTATTATTATTATTATTATTCTCGCGAAAAAAACTTTTTCCTTGATCCATTTCAGTGGACGACTTTCGCGAAAACCAAGACGAACTTGACCTTGAAAGTTTCGTCGACCATTGTTCATATTACGCGCTATATGTTCTGTTATTATTACTACATCTACTTCTATTTGGAAATCGTGTTCTATTGGTGCGATTTCCAATCCGAGTAAAATTTTGTTTCATTTTGAAAGGTTTCATTTTCTTTTCATCTTTGGCCCCTGTATGTATCTTTTAATGTAGAATAATCTCCAGTTTTACTTACTGTTCGAAATTCGTTATTTTTTAACCCGTTTTTATATGTATACACGTAAAACGAGCTTTTCATTTACATTCCTCAAAATCGATATGCTATCATCGTTACCATCGGCCTGTGCTAACGTTAAGTTTAGAAAAAGATTTTCGATATTCTTTGCAGTCATTTATTGATTTTTGATTGCTTGATCCAGTCTCTTAGCCACCAAGAAGTTGATGTTCTCTAATGCGACCGATTTAAAAAAAACGAACAAGATTTGTTGAGTTGGAATTCTTCTTTATACAAATTCCTGCTATCTTCTAGCCGTATCGTCTTTTTTAGGATTTTCTTTGCACGTAATTAATAATGATTCCCACTAGTATTAATGCCAACGCTTCAAAAAGAGACACGCCCTTACTGGAGTCGGAAGAATTAGTTGTGCCGCCGCCGTTACCTACTTGTCTAATAAATTTCTTCTTTCGATTGTCTGCTACCTACAATACTTTTCTTTTTCCAACAGCTACAATAATAGGCAAGATCACGTTTTTTGTAGGCACTGACATACAAAACTAAATCTATAATTTTGCGGCCGGCAGAATCGCGTCTCTCTCTTATCTTGTCTTATAAGACGTTATTCACCGAAAAGCAGATAACTCAAGTGTTTTGGTTCAAGATCACTTGCGAGTAGTGGGCACCTTTATTTTCCCAAAGAACTTTGCAGGATGTGTGACATGGAAGATATTTAAAAAAGAAATAAATTTAGATCTAAATACAGAATAGAGAATATGATTACAGGCCTATTTCTATCTTGTCCAGTATTTCCAAGATATATGAAAAAGCTTTAAAAATGTAATTTATGCAAGTATCTCGAAAAAATATAATCATAAATACGAATGGATTTCAAAACAAAATTAGGTGCGGGTTATGGGCGACCTCACTTATCTAGACGAATGTAGAGGCATTTTTATTAAGCTAGATATATTAACTTTTTCTAACCAGTATGTGCTGGAATGTGTAATATCTGTCAAAAACTACATTACATCTTTCTAAGCAACATTCACATTTTACACGACCAAGACACAAGAAGTAAAAATTACATCATAATTATATATACATGATTAAAAATTAGACATTAGCGTTTACGGGGCCCAAACATTCAACTTACTGCCTTATAACATATAATTTAATAACTAAAACGCCAATTGAGGAACAACCACGCTAATGTTAACAAATTCACTTTTACTAATTTTGCATAAAACGATATTCTTTGCTATAGTCCTAAATTTAAAACTTTTTTCTTTTCAAAATATAAGATATTACTCCCAAAATTTGAAAATTTTTGCTAAAATATTACAAGAGTTTTTGCGATATTTGATATGGATTTGTTTGCTTTTGCTTGAATAACATGGATTTGTACTGTTTTGCTTGACGCATTTTTTGGATTTGCTCTGTTTTGACCGGTAAATATTACTATTTTAAGCAGAAACTATTTTTATTTAATAAACTAAATAGAAATTAACTTGAAACATCTTTTTTGAGATCTTTCATGAGAAAATCTTTCATGAGAGACAGTGGATAAGTTCAAGTAAGTGTATAAGTTGTCACACAATACATTCTTGAATTGGGATTGGGATATTGGACAACTCGTGAAACGACATATAGCTCAATTTTTTTATTAAAATTTAATTTTTTCATACCCCTTCTTTCCACTCTCACCACTTATTTTCTACTAAAATATCAAATAGATTTCATAATTAAGATCTGTATACCGGAAAACATACAAAACGACGCAATACACGATTATTTGTAGAAAAATATGCCATTTTTCACCAATTAACCCCCAGTTTACCCCTTTCCCTAAGCCAATTTTGCCCAAATTCCAAAACAAACAACTTGGCAACAATGCGGAACTCACCATTGAATCAGGTATAAAATAATAAACATAACCTTTTTCTTTTAATATTACCTTTCAATTCGTTTATAGTTTGAGCCCTCTTCAGTTTCATCCATCATAAACAATAAACAAAGAACACAATAACTAAACAAATTTCAATAGAGAAACATAATCCCGAATGTAAACACACTGCAAATAATACCAGAGGAAGTAAAGCAACGATAATGGTGCCGCTTATTGATGGCTAGAAGTATTAGACAAATTCGCATTATAGTTTTCTTGGCTAAAATATTATTAAGAACTATGCATCAAGGGTTAGTTGTCATATCCGATACGAGATTGTGGGCCATGCACAAAATAGGAATTTTTATTTCTAGTTCTGAAGTATTACAGTATTTGTTTACTTTTGCATGATTTGTGGCATTGCGTTCATATCTACTGGAAGAATTTGTTGCCTTTTGTCAAACTTACACTGGAATTAATGAGGATTACTAATTCATGGATTTGTTACTTTTTGGATGAAATGTTGGATTTTAGCATATACTTTTACAAGGATATGTTTATTTTCGGCTGAATTTTTGGATGGGATCTAAGAGATACAACCGTTTTTTACCAGATGCAATGCCTAACTCATTTTTCGGCAAAAGCGGATTTGTTCACTTTTGCGTGGTTGCTCCTCAATAAAATAATTAGTGCTTATCCCAGCTTCATTTTGACAATTTACACTAGTTAAAACGTAATTTTTCATATATCTTAAAAGTATTTTATATACTTTGAATAATGAATTTTTAATTGTATTCTTGGCAGTTTGGCAAAATAAATTCGACAAACTTCGAAGATGTACAGATATGGTGCTAACATAAGAAAAGGTTTGAGAATGTGTTAGTGCTTGTAAGTCGAGAAACCATAAACAAAGTCGGCGACGTCTTGATTTATTTGGTTGTCACGTTTTTACTTCCCTCGTAAAAGGGAACTATTGAAATCGTGAAAAAATCACCCTGCGAGTTTTTGTCAGATCTTCACGTTTCAGAGGCCCTAGATGCCGAAAAACATGCTTTCTCAATTCCGTCGATCTGTCTGTTTGTTCGCGGCCTAGCTAAAAAACTACTTAACCGATTGAGTTCAAATTTTGGTGAACATTGTGACCTGCAAACATTTGGATAAAAATATGGCGGAACAAAATGGCAGCATATGCAATTTATCTCAATTCTAATGGTAACATTTTGCTACATATGGCGGAATAAAATGGCGGCTTTATAAAATATTTAAAAATTAAGCCTGAAAAACTGCATGTGAAATGTTAAAAAATTATTATTACAAAATTACTTATCCAATTAATCTCAAATTGTGTACAAACATCAAAGTATTATGTTGAAATCAACTGGTAAAATTTTGGTCCGAATCTAAGATGACGTAATAAAATGGCAGCTTAATAAATTATTTAAAAATTCAGCCTGAAAAAATTACTTAATTGATTTTAAATTATGTGCCATAACTAATTGTGGTACAGGAATCAACTAGTAAAATTGTGGTGCTAATTCAAGAGGGCAGTACAAAATGAAGGCCAAATAAAATGTTTGTAATCGTGAGAAAAGCACTCTCAGATTTAACATATCTTTACATTTTAGCATTCCTTGATGCCAAAAAATATGTTTTATTAATTGCGTCGCGCGCGTCGGTTCTTTGATCGGTCTGTCAGGTCGCTGCATAACTTAAAGATTACTTACCCGATTGACAAATTTTGATAAAAAATTAGGAGTCATATGGGGATGACCTGGTAATATTTTGATAAAAATCGAGTATGACGAAACAAAATGACGGTATAGTGAAATGTTAAAGAAAATATTATTTAAAAACTACTTATCCAATGTATCTCAAATTTTGCACAAACATCAAAGTTTATGTTAGAATCAACTGGTAAAGTTTTGGTACGAATGCAAGATGACAGAAAAATCCAATATGGCGGAACGATGTTAAAAACATTTTAACTAAAAAACTAATTATCCAATTTACCTCAAATTTTGTTACGTAGGAATGAACTGGTAACATTTTGGTACGAATCCAAGATAGCAAAAGAAAATTGCGGCCTAATAAAATATTTAAAAATTCAACCTAAAAAACTACTTAACGGATTTCAATAAGTGCCAGAACTAATTACGGTATAAGGGTCAACTCGTAAAATTGTGGTACTAATTCAAAATGGTCGAACAAAATGGCGGCCAAATAAAATGTTTTATCAAATCCGTGGGTTCGTCTGTAGGTCTGTCAGTTCGCGGCATAGCTTAAAAACTGATTACCCGATTGACTTCAAATTTTGATCAAAAAATTAAGGGTCATATGATGATGATCTGGTAATATTTTGGTAAAAATCCAATATGGCGAAACAAAATAACGACCTAGTGAAGTGTTAAAAAAATTAATAAACCTACTTATCTAATTTATCCCAAATTTTGCACAAATATTAAGTGTTATGTTAAATTCAACTGGTAAAATTTTGGTACGAATCCAAGATGGCGGCATAGTAAAATATTTAAAAATTCAGCTTCCTACTTATTGGATTGATTTCAACTGTGTACCATAACTAATTGTGGTATAGGAATCAACTAGTAAAACTGTATTACTTATTCAAGATGTCGGAACAAAATGGTGGCCACATAAAATTTTTAAAAAATCAACGAAGAAAAATCTTGTTCAACTAAACTAAATTTTGCAGAAAAATTAAATGTTAAAATGGGTTAAACTGGTGCGAATTCAACATGACGTAACAAATTGGCGGTATGTGTCAATGTAAAAACTCCTTATTGAATTTATTTTAAATTATGCCCAAAGGTCTTGAGTGGCATAGGTAGAAAGAAACTGGGAAAATATTGGTAGGAATCCAACATCATGGAACAAAATAGCGCCCAATAAAAATGTTTGAAAAGACAGTATATGTAATACATATATACTCTGACTATGTAAGGTAAATGTACCTTTCACCGACCACCTAAGCTTTTTCCTCAGAAAAAGGTTAATATTGTAGGTTTTTAAGTAAAAACTCAATTTTCTAATATTTTTAGTATGAAGTTTAAAATGTTTTTAAAAAATAGAGAGTAAGAAGTAACGGGAAAATTGATCTTTTTATTGAAAAAAAATTAATTATTTTTTTTTATCTGAAACTTCTGATATGTGCACTTTACCGACCGTTCCTGTGTGATGTTCTTATTACCGACCATTTTGCCTCCTATTACCGACTGCCATTTTTTATACAGAATATCACTCATACTTACCTTGATTTTTAAGTTGTTTTTATTTAGTTTTTGTAGTTTGTGTTAGTATAACACAAGATATTATAAAAAATCACTTCATAAAAAAAAAACATAAAAAAGCATTTAACATTTCTAAGTTGAATCTAAATAAAAAAAAACATAAACGCTTATAACTATGTTCCTTTGGGAACAAACTGATTTCTTTACCCCTCCTAAGCTCTTCAATTTCAGATACACAATAAATGCCTCGGCGTTTAATTAACTTAACTGGTAGATTTATTTTGCGTACAATTTCTTTTTAACTGTATGTAAGTATATTATCCTTGCAATTCACACCACTTATTGCCATTGTTTTTACAAATATACCATTAGAACTTGCATCAAGGATCAAACCAGGAAAATGTCAGTCTCAATTGTCTTATTATTTGTCTTATTTATTCTTTGGTTGTTCTTTTTCTCTATTTTTTCTTTTTCTAGTTCTCTCTGATGTTACTTCTTCTTTCTTTTTTTTTATCCGAATCGATCTTTTTCTGGTACGCTACATGTTCTTCCCATGTAGCAACTGTAGGTGTTATTTTTTTTCGAAATCACTAAAGTTGTCAAATGGGCTTAGAGGTCTGAATTGTGTTGGAAGCTACAAGAGCTTCAGGAGTTTTTAAATTGGTTTCTTATATAGTGTTTGATAAAGATATTTCTTCAAGCTCATTAGTAGGCTCTTTAATGCCTTTGCCCTCCATGGTTGACTTACAGGCATCAAGAAGTTATTATCAATGAACTTTATATCTGATAATAAAGGAGAATAAATAAATAAAAACAATTGATTTAATTTATTTTGGGACATGATTGACATATAACACTAACTAATTATAAGAAAAGTAGATTGGTGATCGCTAACAGTATTGCCTTTAACAGATAATTCTTTTGGATTCAGAGATCACTTTTATCACGGAGTCTTGCAGCTAAAAAGTAAATGTTATATAAGTAAACTAAAGATATTATGTTTCTCTAACATATTACTTGATTTAGCGGGATTATGAACCCATACATTAGCATCCGATTGTCCAACGGGTTCGATACCCAGAATTTCAATTTTTTCATGATTTTGTGGCACATATGCCCTTAGATCAAGATCATCGATTAACTCTTCGTTTTAAATGTTCATCCACAAATTTTCGGACTAATTCAAGCCTTGTTCTAAGGAATCGACATCCAGAAGTGGTAAATTATTGGTTAGCATAGTGCCGTGCGCAATAATAATATCATCATTTGGAACAGTAGCTCATGAGCCTTTTTCCTTTACTATTTTCCAAAAATAGAATAAACTCTTGTCCTCTATTGGACCAGCACTCCAGATCGATCCGCTGTTTTGAAATTCTTTAAGTTTCCTTTGATCCAACTGTCGTTCGATTTGTGATAAAGTAATGGAAGAATCTGATGCACAGTCAGTTGAATTCTGTTTTGGCATATTGTTTGGTGCTACTGGAAGAAGTAATTTTGAATTATCAATATAATTGGTTCAAACGGGAATAATCCGCAACTCCGAAACCCCCCATTAATTTTTAAGAGTATATGGTATATGTTTTACCGACCGTTGGTCAGTCATAGGAAACCGATAAGAATTTAGGTTCTATTTACCGATCTTTTTTTATCGTTTTAAAAAAAATTTTGAGTTAGACTGGGCCAATATTTTTATCGTATTGGGGTAATATCGCTTAGTTTGTGTTAGAAAACGTTTTTATTATAAGTATTGATGCCAAAATAATCTTAATGTAAAATTTTACTGTTTTTATTTATATGAAAAAAAAAGTCCTTATCCTTTAACATTCTTTCAATAAATAAAAAATTTAAAAAAAAATAAAATAGTGCACTCTTTTGATTCCGACCGACTGGTCAGTAAAAAATACATTGTATATAATGACTGCCCCTATCACCGACCAATGATTTTTTATTAATTATAACATTATTTGTAATAAAATATAATTTTAGTATAAAAAATAAATTAAAATCATTATATTTAACCTACTAGTTAATAAATAGCGTTTAACACTTACATTAATTTTTAGATTCACCTTAAATAAACTTGTACACAAATTAGGAGCATTTGTTAAGACATCGTGGGTGCTTCCACGATGTACGGCTAAAGACTGGTGTAATTAACGTATTTTTCGGCGGGTTGCCGTAAACTCGCACAATTTTCCAGGCGGGAAGTTCAAATATTAAAATTTTGAATTTGAAAGTTTAAACTGGCAACACCTGACTGTTTTAAAGTGAAAAATATGTCATGGTCGGAAATAAGTACTAGGTCGGTGATAGGTACACTTACCTTATTGAACTAAATTGGGAAACACTTCACTAATCCTAACAAATGGAAAAAAATCATTACGAGGGATGTTTCGGGTAAAGGAAATTTACCGATTTTTTGTAATTGTGTCCAATATATTATTTATTATGAAAAATTTATGAAATTTTATTTTAGATTTTCGCCCACTTTTGTAATAGCAAGGCCAGAATTTTGACCGGGCGAATAAGAAAACATTGCTTCTGAGTACTTTTGAGTCATCTCATAGGCCTGGTCTGAGCCTACATAAAAGTATTGTAGTCACCTTCCGAGATTTTTCACATCTTTACGTTTCAGTGTCCCTAGATGCCGACAAACATGTTTTCTCAATTACGTCGGTCTGTCTGTCTGTCTGTCTGTCTGTCTGTCTGCCTGTTGGCGACATAGCTAAAGAACTACTTACCCGATCGACTTCAAATTTTGGTCAAAATTTATGGGCATGACCTGGTAACATTTTGGTAAAAATGCAATACGGTGTAACAAAATGGCGCCCTAGTGAAATGTTAAAAAAATAGTAATAATAGACTACTTATCTAATTTACCACACATTTTTCACAAAAATAAATATTATGTTAGATTCAACTGGTAAAAGTTTGGTACGAATTCAAAATAGGGGAACAAAATAGCGGCTTAATAAATTATTTAAAAATTCAACCTGAAAAACTACTTAATGGATTAATCTCAAATTGTGTGCATGTCATAACTAATTGTGTTATAGGGATTAACTAGTAAAATTGTTGTATTCGACCTAGTGAAACGTAAAAAAAAATTACAACTAAAAAACGAATTATTCAATTTACCTCAAATTTTGCACAAAAATCAAGTAGATTTTGTTGATTTTCATGGGTTGGTAGGATCTAAGTTTAAAAAATACCTTTTTTAATAAGCTGACGTTTCAAATAATATATATATTTTTCCTCAGGGCTCTAATACCAAGAGAATTTTGATTTTTTTTTATAATAAATATTTTTAAGAACAAAACATGTATAAAAACACAGTAAACAATATTATGTTTTCGTCTTTCAGTGTCGGTTTAGATAATTATTAAGTCAAAAGACCTACATATACCTACATCTTAAAAAGAAACCTAGCTTTTTGTAAAGACACCAGCAATTTTTTTGAAATAAATAATACGTATTTTATGTAATACAAAAAATCTACAAGATTAAGGATCATTATCATTAAAAAATGTAAACAAAAATTAAGGGTTACATAGGAATGAACTGGTAACATTTTGGTATGAATCCAAGATAGCAAGACAAAATAACCTGCCATTTTTTAAAATAAATAATTGTATTTACATGGAATACAATACTTAAGTATTGTTTATATTCACCAAAATCACATTTGGCATTTTCGAAGCTTTCTTTCTCGCGTCCGAATAGAGATTGAAGTATTGGTGACTGCGACGCTTCCTTTTATAACCCCACCCGGAGCGGAAGGTTATATCTGAGCGATGTTGGTCGTTATTTATATTTTCCGGATAGTGCTCTTGTTGTTGCGCTAATTGCGTTTGATTTTTTGTTATTTTGCGTTTGTCGATTATTGTCTTCCATACTGTTGGCAGTTTTAATGATTCCTCCTTTTTATTTGAATCATCTTGTTTTTCAATTTCTATGGTTTCTCGTATTATTCTGGTCTTATAATGTTCTATATTGGCAATCTGCCTACACCCAACGATATTTATTTTGTGGCCGGTTACTTGATGATGTAGGAATAGAGCTGAGGTTGTTTGTTTGTTTCTGATGCTGAGTTTATGTCCTTTCACTCTTCCTGATATTCGCCTGTTAGTTTATCCCACGTACATCTTTTCACAGTCCTAATCAAACTGGAAAACTACAAAGTATGCACTAACATCATCATGCCGGGAGTAGAAACTAAAGTCGACAAAACTGCGCTATCACACATCTTTATCAAAAGTTAATATCCGGAAAAGATATACGTAGAATAGCAAAAATATATATCTCTGCAGGTGCAAAACGGCCTACAAGAAGAATTGCTTTCAATTATGTCACAGGGTACCCTCCTACGATCGTAATTTCTGGGTCTTTACCCTCATCAGGCAAGCTTGTACCCAGGAAGATCTAAACTAAAATTCGAACAGTACTACATACTAAGTGTGGCGCTAAGTATGCTAGTGCATGCTTTGTCAAAATAACTATGGGTCTGCAGCCGGAAACCCCGGAGTACCAATAGGTTGCGCTGAGTGTGCCGGTTCGTTTTCGATTTTGTCATATCGAACTCAGTGGCCTATTAGAAGTATCTGGAGAACTAAGGAATATATTACTTTGAAAATTTGGATATGGTCATAAGTGAAATATTTTAAATTGGGCGGTTTTGCCGCTACTACCTTAAACCAGTAATAACATCCATTTTCTAATAGTAATACCCTTAAAGTATTGCACGTTTGTATTTTGCTGGACATTCTAAGTACTTTTGTGTTACGTGTCCTATTCCTAAATTCAACTGTTTCCGAGAAAATGACGCTTGAAAATTCACATTTTTGACCTTTTGAAGCCCTAGAAGTGCTAAACGATTTAACTAGGAACGAAATTGATTGCAGTTTCCCATATTAGTTTTTGTTATGTGTCTGATACCAGTTTTCACTTTGACAGAGAATGTCAAATTTTGACACTTCTTGACAAATCGAAAATTGTAAGAAAATAGATAATTAAAAACTATAGGAAGGTGAAATCAATTATGTTCCAAGTTAAGTCGTTTAACAGTTAAAGGATTTCAAATGATCAAACATGTCAATTTTCAACAGCCATTTTTTCGAAAACGGTTTGGGTCTAGGAAAAATAACACACAAAGCATTTAGACTCTTTAAGAATATACAAAGGTGCAATAATATACAGCACATTTCGTTTAGAAAACGGATGTTGTCACAGGTTTAAGGTAAAAGCGGCAGCACCGCACTATTTAAAATATTTTAGTATACTGTATACTGAGTTTGGGCACCCTGTATTTGTTATTAAGTGCGGAACAAAAAGAACGAGGGGAGTTCAGAGTAAAGAAAATTTACCGATTTTTAAGAGTTTATAAACGCTTTAGACGATTCTAATGAATTTATAAATTATTGATATATGGTTATGGTATCTTTGGACCTATTACGGTTGATTCAGTGTTTCCTGGGTGTTCAATGAGCAAGTCGGTTAGTATTTTGCACAAAACAATAGACTGAGTAGCTTTTATGCAATTTTTATCATTTGTTTAGATGCAGGTATTAAAAGTATATTTTTTGGCTTCTGAGTTTTTTCGTATATCGTTTCATGCACGCCCCTGGACAGATTAGCAAAACATTTAAAATGCTTTCAATATTTTAAATATTTGCTAAAATATACATATGCAATAAGGTGAAGTAAGGTAAATGTGGAGCACCTTTTGGAAAGTTTTACTTCAAACGCCTATATTTTTTCACCGCGTTAAAATACGTACTTTAATTGATACATAAAGACATATTTTTTGTCAAAAATATAGAGCTACTGCTTTATTTTTTAGTTCCGTATGTCCCTAGTGCTCGAAAATATATTAGCTGATCATTGGTCCGCACTTTCCCATTCTAAGGGAGTAAGTGCGTACAGGCCAGTTTAAAAGGTATTTTGATTGCTGACCTATTGTAATTTGTCTATATGAATATACTTTTTGTCGAATTAAAAATTATGTCTTGGTTTAAAATTATTTCCTTTAAAAAGATTACGCATGAAAAAAAAAATCAGATAGGTTTTGATTATCTAAGACATCCACAGAAAAACAACAAATAATATAATACGCATAGAAGTGTAAATAAAATGTTCCATGTCAAAATTGCAAAACTGACTCGAATAATTTCTTATTTTTTTAATTTTTGATATACTTTCTCAACTGAATTAAACTAGTATAAAAATATTTACGATCAAATTTTAAGACATTTAGATTTGTTTACAATTTATTCTTATAGCAACTTTTTAATCACAACAAGAGTTTAAATGAGTATTTATAAAAAATGATGTACCTGAAAACATGGACAATAGAGAGAATAAACTATAATTATGGTTTAATATTTTCTTGAGAATAAAAACGCCGCGCCGGTTAGTTTCTCTGATATAGTTCCGAACCATGACAAACCTATAAAAAATATTTTTTTCTTTATTATAGTTTTAAAGCTCTGTTTTGGAGACATTCGGTTAAATCTAGGTATTAAATTAAAAAATGCTCTTTACTACCATAAACCTACGCACCAAATTTAAAAAACAATCGTTTTTAAGAAATTTTTATTTACACTGCAGCTCCAAAAACTTGAGATACCGTGTATTAATTTATGCGTTAAGTTTCAAGCGTTTTTTATTCAGCTTCCATTCATTTAGTTAATATGATCTGGGGATTATGCTAATGTCTATCATCGACTGATGATGTGCCTTCAGTACGTAATTTTTTGTGGTGAAGTTACGGTTATGACCCTTGTCTTTTCAGTATAAAAAAAGGTGTTTCTTCAATATTCACCGGAGTGGGGCTCAAAACAGAAGTCCCACTTCTACATTATTTATAAGAATTTGTCTTGTTTTTCTGCAAGAGATAAGAACCCATTGACCTACCTGTAACAATACAAAACATATGCCGCTTTTAAACAAAACGAGAGCCTCTTAGAAAACGTATCTCAATAAACATTGTCATTGGCACTTTTTTTCTTCTACAATATGGAGTTGTCAAAATTCAAATCCCACATTCCATTTTTCATTTTATAAATACGAACCCTGGATTGCTTAATTTATTTTTAGGAGCTCTTGAACTCGCAATACCAACAATGTATCAGACTTGTTTGAGAATTCCACATAGAGATGCTTGCCCTACGTATATGTGTCATCAAAAGACAACATACCTTCATAAAAATGAATACCTGTAACGTCAAGTTCTAATAAAAGTGTGAAACATTATTGGTTTTGGTTGTTAAAAAACTGCTAAAAAAAATAAATAAAAAATCCAATCAAAAGTCAAATCCATCGCATTTAAAAAAACAAAATTGGTTACATGCCCAAAAAATTGAAAAGAACGATTTAAAACAGATAATTAAATCTTATAGAAGATAAAAAGTGGTTACTGCAATGTGTTATTTATATTAGGATTTGTCTTCAAAAAGACCCAGAAAAAGACCATATTGCGAAAGTTCATTTTTTACGGATATCTCAGGAAAAATTCAAAACTTCTTACAAAGCATCTTTTTATTAAGCATTAAATTGCGCAACTGTGTACTAGTATAACTAATCCTGTATCTTGTACCGTTTCCAATATCTCAATGATATGACTCGAATCTGAGAAACCCTGTGCACGATTACAACACATTTAGCTGTAGTACCTTCAGACATACAGCGGGTAAGTTAAAAAGAAAAGTTGTAAAGCATACAATTTATTAGATTTGGCAACACTATCGGGTGCTCATTAGCAAAACATACAAACAGAACGCTACGTAGTCGAAATTTGAAAGATTTTCTGAATATTTTGCGCCCCGAAATCAGTAACATAAAACTTCAAACAAAAAGTCGTCATAGAATCAATTCTAGAAGCTCCTAACGCCATCTAATATCGAAACATAAAAAACATTCTCTTGATAAAGTAGGGATTGCTTTGAAAATGGTGGTGGGGGCTCAGAGCAAGGAGTTATGAAAGGACGCCCTGAACATAGCGGGATTTATATATATATATATATATATATATATATATATATATATATATATATATATATATATATATATATATATATATATATATATATATATATATATATATATATATATATATATATATGTAAATATATATATATATGTAAATATTTATTTATATATATATATATATATCTATATATATATATATATATATATATATATATATATCACTATGAACTGAACAAATAAATTGGGTCACTCTCACTATTCCTAATAAGTTGCGTGTGAAAGAAATTTACTTATTTTATTTTTATTGCATTCCTTTGGATTGTCAATTAGAGAATCAAAAGATTTACTTATATATATATATATATATATATATATATATATATATATTTTATATATATATATATAAGCACCAATATATTTATATATATATAATATAATATGTCATAGGAAGCAAACATGTATGAAAAGTGCTACAATTTACTATGAAGTAAAAGCATATACTATACTACCCAGTTTTGATAAGAATAATGTATAACTCAAATACGTATTTTGAAATTTACGGTACACGCAACACGTTCGCTATCAATTATTGCGTTAATTATTTAATATGCTTTCGACGTGCAGCTGACGTATGTCCTGGACAAACACTGACCATAGCGGTCCGATGAGCTGAACTCATCAATCATTGACAGTGCAGATTGTAGTGGCGTTAAACATGAACAATATTTAAAAGGCTTCGCTGGATATGACGTTATTAGATAGATGACTAAAAATTAAGTCTACTAAAATTTAAATTAATAGAATGATTTGCAGAAACAAAGAGAATAATCTAAGAACGTAAATACAAATCTTAAACTCAAACTTGAATATATTATTGTATCAAGAACGTACTAGATGTTAATATTTAAATGTGCATACATTTAATCCCACAGTTTAAATGATACACATATGAAATTTAATATATATATATATATATATATATATATATATATATAGATATAAATATATATATATATATATATATATATATATATATATAAATTAATAGAATGATTTGCAGAAACAAAGAGAATAATCTAAGAACGTAAATACAAATCTTAAACTCAAACTTGAATATATTATTGTATCAAGAACGTACTAGATGTTAATATTTAAATGTGCATATATTTAAATATATATGAAATAATATATATATATATATATATATATATATATATATATATATATATATATATATATATATATATATATATATATATATATATATATATATATATATATATGTCTTTTTACCTATGCCATGATTTTTGGGCATAATTTAAAATATGTACATTGAGACACACCGCTATTGTATTACGCATGTTGAATTCGTACCAGTTTATACCTATATCACGTTTAATTTTTCTGCAGAAAATGAAAGTCACATTCGAATAACAATTTCGTACGATGATTTTCTTAAATTTTATTTGGCCGCCTTTTGGCTTTGCGGTCTTGAATATGTACCATAAATTTACTATTTTACCTAGTTAATCCTTGGAACAAAATTTGAAATTAATCCAAAAAGAAGTTCTTTTTAGGTTGATTTTTCAAATATTTCATTAGGCCGCCGTTTTGTTTTGCGATCTTGGATTCATACCAAAATGTTCAGGCCTATGTAACACTTGATTTTTGTGCAAAAGTTGAAGTAAATTGGATAACTAGTTTTTTTTGGTAATATTGTTTTTTAACGTTTCACTAAGCCGCAATCTTTTTCATCTCCATATGACCCTTATTGTTTAACTAAAATGTGCAGTCAATCTGATCAGTATTTTTTAATCTATGCCGCGAAGTGATAGACAGAAAGACCGAGAGACCGATCGACGAAATTAATAAAACATAATTTTTTTAGCATCTAGGGAGGCTAAAATGTGAAGATACGTAAAATCCGAGCGAGTGTTTTTTTTTTCAGGATTACAAACATTTTATTTGATCTCCGTTATCTTCCACCATCTTCAATTAGTACCACAATTTTACCAGTTTATCTCTCTACCACAATTAGTTACGGCATGCAATTTAAAATCAATCAATTAAGTAGTTTCTTCAAGATTAATTTTTAAATATTTTATTAAGATGTCATTCTGTTCTGCCATCTTAGATTCGTACCAAAATTTTACCACTGAATTCCTATAGAATACTTGATTTTTGTGCAAAATTTGAGGAAAAGTTGGATAAACACTTTTTAAGAATTAATTTTTTGCCATTTCTTTAGGCCGCCATTTTAATTCGTCATATTGGATTTTTACCAAAATATTACCATGCCATCACCATGTGACTCTTAATTTTTATTCAAATTTTGAAGTCAATCGGTTAAGTAGTTTTTTAGCTATGCCGCGAAAAGACAGACATATAGGCCAGATTAAGACCATGTAAATAAAGTTTCAAAAAATAATTAATAATTTTATTAATATTAGTAATATAAAAATAAAAACATGGTATAATGAATTATCGAAGCAGTGGTTTTGAATAGGTATGATCAGTATCATCATCAAATTTAAAGACCTTGGCAAATTAAAGTTGAAAAGGTGAAAAAATGATATTCATTTCAATCTAAATGTTTGTTAGATATGTGATTAAAACAGATGTAGTCATAAATTCTTATTTGAACAATATGATTATTTAAGAGAATAGTGATTCTTGGCTTGACAAACACTACAAAAAAGTGGCAATACAGAGGCAAACACAAAACGAAATTATATATTTGCCCGTATTAAGCAAACTCATATGTGCGCCCACCGCACCGGCCGCGGCAGCAAACAGGTTTGTGTCGATCCACCAACGGAAGAGCCTCGTGCAAGCTCGGTAAAAATCTTCCAGCGAGAAAGGAAAACAATGCCTGAAAATAATGCGTTGCTATAGCAACGAGAGTACCGCATGTACGAAGACCGCGCCTCTAGGGAAGAGCCGCAGTTCAATGCTTCCGTTTGTATTGTACGTAAAGTAGATCACACTTTATTCGGTATTTTATCGGCTATTTTTTATTTTATTCTTTGGAGGAGTAGCGCGTGTGTGGTTGAAAATGAATTAATTTGGGCCCGTTAGTGACATTGGTTGTAGTTTGTCAGAAACTCCATTTTCACGTGGGAAAGAAGATGACAAAAAGGACCTTTTAATTACGGGTTGAAAAAACAAGTGTGTTGACAATTAGTGCTAAAAAGACATTAAAAATTCTGGTAAATCCTACAATTTTCATTTCAAAAATTCTTAGTTTTCTGAATTTAAGTGTGTGTGTAGCAGTGGATATTTGCAAAAAATGTTTTGCAGGCGGTGCACATTTTAGACCTTGCCTGTGCTACTTTTCTCTAACTAACTCTTCCCCTATTTAACCTACGAGCCGCCACGGTATTTTAATGCACATATGTGCTATGTTATCTGTGTTTGGAGGTATTCGTTATGAGGGAAGTTACAGGTAAAGGCCATTTTACCTGGTTTTCTAAATTGCAGTGGAGTAGTCACAGTTAATTTTTCTTCGCAAATTTTGAGATTATATTTATTTTATTAATTCTGATCTTTGCAAAGTTATAAGCAGTTTTTTAAAATGACTCACAGCTGCAAAACTGACTTATAGGGATTAAAATTGTATCAACCGCCTCTGCCTGGCATTTTAATATAAAGCACCATTTAACAGAATTTAAAAAAAAAACGGCAAATTTATCTTACCCGGAACTTCCCTCTTTATAAATGTTTCCTTTTATTAGGAATATTTAGTTCCGCATATAGTCATTAACACATACGTTAATTATTACGCTTTCTTTTATTTTTGTAGATAAAACGGAGGCTTCAGGTGGGTATTTCCGTCTAAGTTCCTTTACAGATTGGTTTTACCCAGTTACCTAGAAGTTCCCTCTAAGGGAATCATTCTTTTTGTCTATACAAATGAACGATGACACATCAAACTACTAAATAACGATATGCAAAACTAAACAAGACGGTATTTTAATATTCCTTACAAAAGGAAGGATTAAGAACAACGGATGTTCCGGGGTAAAGGAACTATACCGATTTTTTATTTTTTTTTCAAACATTTAATTAGCAGCCATTTTGTTCAATTATATTAGATTCGTATCAATATTTTACCAGTTTCCACCTATGTCACACTTCATTTTAGGGGAAAACGTAAAATGAATTAAAGAATTTTATCAGGGCGGCATTTTGTTACGCCATGTTGAATTTGTACAAACATTTTACTTACCAGTTTATCTTTATATTACGTCTATTTTTTAGATGCAAAATTTGCTAATTGAATAAAACCGTTTTTAACCAGATTCATCTCTATACCCATATAAACAGACGTACCGCCGGTATTGAGAAGAAATGTTTTTTTTGGCATCTGGATTTTTCACGATTATAATACTTAAAATCTGTTTCTAAATATTTATTTTACTTATTGTTTACTCATCTTCAAATACACGCGGTTTTAAGAATTTTGTGAATTAGACGGCCCCGAATCATTATACTGAAAGGAAATTAAAACAAATGCAATTTTAAAATAACCCATCAAGGAAAAGTGGAAAAAATCAACTGGGGAAATTTAAGACCACCGTTAGAGTCAAAGTCACAAGAAAGCCACTGAGGTGACTGTTAAGGTTCAAAACACTATTAAAGTTAAGGACATTGTTGAGATCAAGATCGTTAAATCAATGTATTTTCATCAGATCTATTTAGTATGGGTACAAAACTTTAAAATAATAGCCAGGTCAAGTGGAAGTAATTGAAAAATGACTTGAAAAAATAATGAAGATATTGTAGTTATCGGACATCATATAAAAGAATGCAAATCAATAAGTTTTACGGAGTGGTTCAAAATTGACATAAAATAGGTGATACTATATATATATATATATATATATATATATATATATATATATATATATATATATATATATATATAGAACCATGTGTACAATATTTTAAAGAAATAGCTAAATTGATTAAGACCTCGATTAAAGTCAAGGTTTTAGTTCAGATTTAGATTTTTATGCGAATCCTTAAAATCAGAACAAAAATGTAAACCACATTTACAGGAAGATTTTTTTTTTAAATTATCTATCCAGCAATAACAGTAGTATTTTTACAAATTGTAGATTTTTGATTTTGGTTGAACTTCTTCCATATTATAACGCCCCATTGTGAAATACTTTTTAATAAACTTCAAAAACGTGTTATCGATGTTTTATCAGTAAAAAAATATATAGACTCCTTTAAAGGTTCTATCCAAGCAGTTCGCGATAAAATTCTAAACGATCTAATGCTAGTAAAAATGAAGATTCTAAACGTCGAGTAGCTTTGGAAGTCTGTGACATAATAATTTCTGAAATGCACCATCGCTTTAGTTTCAGTGATCATTTAGTGATCAGCCAACTATTTTATAGTGAACAATTTGAAAATTACAACAATAATTTTCCAGATAATATTTTAAATTCAGTTAAAAAAGACATTCCTTGTATAAATTACTTAAAACTAAAAACTGAACTGCAAATTATCGATCGTGCTGATTTTCGTGTAGTGTAGTTCTAGAGCTATTTCAATGCTTCAACTTTTTATAAATAATAACCTAAGTGATACGTTTTCTGAAACCGTCAAAATATTAACTTTACTATGTACTTTGCCAACGACAACTGTAGAAAGCGAGCGTTGTTTTTCGACCTTAAATAGAATAAAGACTTTTCTACGCAACACCATGGGCCAAGATAAACTATCCGCTTTAGTAATGTTAAGTATCGAGAAATCGTTTATAAAAGGAATGTGCAATTTTAACGAACGTGTCGTTCAGCATTTTTCCAATTCTAAAGAACGAACAGTAGACCTGAACTTCAAGAGAATTTTGAGCTCAATTTAAAGGTAAGATATTAATTTTTATTTTAAGTATGCCTATTTTTAAATTTGTTATTGACCTCCCAATATAATTCACCACGAGCCGCCACTTTCGGTGATTACTCGTAACGCTAAAAATAAAAACATTAACATATCACTCTGTACAGGGTTGTCCAACGAAGGGTAAACACCTTTATAATTTCTTTATTTTACAAGATATTGAAAAATGGTAAAAACAAAAGTTGTAGGGATTTTAGAGAGAAATAAGGATAATTTATGATAAAAACAATTGAACATCAAATAAAAAAATTACGCGAAAAAATTATGGTTATTTTGCTTATTTTAAATGGAATACCCTGTATATTATTGCATTTTTGGATTCTCCCGAAAATTCTAAACACTTTTTATATAAGATATTACACCTTTAAACCTAATAGTTTCGGAGCTATGAACAGTTGAAAATCAGTATTTTGGCTAATTTGCATTATTGTAAAACCTATCTAATGAAATAGGTACCATGAGTATACGAAAGTTGGTACTTCAGCTTGTACCATAGTAAGCACCACTATTAATTAAAGTGGCCAAGAGGCCGATTTTTACTTGTTTTTAGCTTAAAAACATATGAATTTAGGAATAACGAAGTGGCAACATATCTGCAATAACTAAACGAGTAGATATTAAATAACGACGGAACAGTATTTATTATAAACCAAATCTATAATAACTTAACGAATATGTATTAAATAACGACGGAACAATATGTATTATAAACAAAATCTATAATAACTAAACAAATAGGTATGAAAGAACAAGGAAACAAAACTTATGAGAAAAAATCTAGTTTTCAAAAATGCCTCCTTCAGCGGCTAAGCACATTTGCATGCGTTCTATAAAGTTTTCTTGAGTGTTACGTAACATTTCGTTGTTAACGGCTCTAAAGGCCTCTTGTATTCTCTGCTTCATTTCGTTTGGACCTTCACAAGGCATAGCATTTACAAAATTGTCGACGAATCCCCATAAAAAGTAATCCAAAGGACTGAGGTCCGGAGACCTAGGGGCCATAGAATCGGTCCTTCGGCTTCATTATTTACGTACCATAGATTCCCCCTATTACCTATCCAATTCAATCCATGACGTTCAGTTAAAAAGTATGTGACATCACGTGTGCCATGCGGTGGGGCCCCATCATGTTGAAACCACATATTGTTTCTAACTTGAATGTTTACATTTTCTAATAAAATCGGCAGTGACTCCCTTAAAAAGTTTAAATATATGTTACCAGTTAAATTACCCTGGAAAAAATATGGTCCAATAACATAATCGTTTACAATGCCACCCCACACGTTCACGGACCATCTTCCTTGTTTCATAATTTCCCCTCTCCAATTAGGATTTTGTTGACTGTAGTACCTTATATTATGTCGGTTCATAGTACGGTCACTCCTAAACGTAGACTCATCTGTGAATAACACATTTCTAAAAAAGTCAGGGTTTTGGTAAGTTTTCTCTATAGCCCAAGAACAAAAATCTACTCTTTTTTCTATATCTCCAGGTAGTAACTTTTGGTGATATGAAATACGATAGGGATGGACTTTGTGATTTTGTAAAATTCTCTTCACAGATGTGTAAGACATACCAAGTGCTTCGCTCCGAGAATTGGTACTTTGAATTGGATTTTCATAAATGGAAAGCAGAACTCTTAGCTGATTTTCCTCATTGAGAACAAGCTTGTTAACAACGACTCTCTTCTTATAATCCACGTTTCCGGTCTCGCGGAATCTAACTCTTTCTAATCTAATTTTTTTAATGTTCCTAAACTTGGTTGTCGTCTATCGGGATATCTGTCCAGATACTCTCGTTTGGACGGTCTTAACTGATAACCATTCCTCGCCAATATATTTAACAAATCTATCATTTCGGCTTTGGAATAACGTGTGACGTTTCTGTTCATCTTTAACAACTAACAACTTCACTAAAATAATATTCTTTAAAAAGTAAACTACCGAAAGTTTGACAAATCTTTGATTAACTTGTTGGCCGGCAACCAAACGACAGTATTTGCACAGGTATCTCGATAGACGATAACCAAGTTTAAACACGTTAAAGAAATTAGGAGTTAGATTCTGCAGCGAGCCCGGGAATGCGGATTATAAGAAGAGAGTTGTTAACAAGCCTTTTTTTAATGAGGAAAATCAGCCACGAGTTTTTTTTTGAAACATATATTTTGTTTATAATAAATATTGTTCCGTCGTTATTTAATATCTACTCGTTTAGTTATTGCAGATATGTTGCCACTTCGTTATTCCTAAATTCATATGTTTTTAAGCTAAAAACAAGTAAAAATCGGCCTCTTGGCCACTTTAATTAATAGTGGTGCTTACTATGGTACAAGCTGAAGTACCAACTTTCGTATACTCATGGTACCTATTTCATTAGATAGGTTTTACAATAATGCAAATTAGCCAAAATACTGATTTTCAACTGTTCATAGCTCCGAAACTATTAGGTTTAAAGGTGTAATATCTTATATAAAAAGTGTTTAGAATTTTCGGGAGAATCCAAAAATGCAATAATATACAGGGTGTTCCATTTAAAATAAGCAAAATAACCATAATTTTTTCGCGTAATTTTTTTATTTGATGTTCAATTGTTTTTATCATAAATTATCCTTATTCCTCTCTAAAATCCCTACAACTTTTGTTTTTACCATTTTTCAATATCTTGTAAAATAAAGAAATTATAAAAGTGTTTACCCTTCGTTGGACAACCCTGTACAGTTTATTTGTCTACATTTTGCTTCTATATACATATAGTTACCCGGGATATTGTTGCAAACTGACTAGATTACCTCAAACTAATTAAAATAATCCAAAATTGATATAATATTGTGTGGGTTACAAGCCCTATATGACCATGTTACCATTCAATAAACATACTTACAAAACGAATCTAATACTTTGGGCTTTAGCTCTTTCTCGAAATATGTCATAAATAAGTTAGCCACTACAGGTGATAGTAAGGGCCCTGTGGAAGCACAGTCTATTGGTTCATACATTTGCCCTTTAAATAACAAAAAAATTAACTAACTACATACGCCTATAAAATACCAGGGATAAGATCGTAGCCGAAAACAGTATTTGCAGTCCCGTCCAACTGAATGTTTCATATTTTTAGATACATACATACAGATTTTATTTTGTGGATTATTTTTTGATAATGTTCGTATGACGTGTTAAAGTTGTGTACCTGTAGTACCAATTTTTGGATTATATAGGAAAATAACAATGGTGAGACGAGAAAAATCACATTTTGTCTTTGTTTCCTTTTCTGGACCTCTGGTTTTTAACGATTCGAAGTGGGTTACTCAATTCACCTGAAAAATTTTCGATTTTCCTATAAAAAATCGTTGGAAAATCCTACAATGACATCGCCATTTAAAAGATTTTCCTTGTATGTCTTTTTAAAAACTTTAATTATTTTTAACTACAACAATATTGCGATTCTGCATAATGATGTAATTAGTTGTCATTGTCGCTTAAATATCGTTAAAAACGCTAGTTGTGCTTATAAAATTCAATGTTTGGGAATGTCGAATTGAAAAAATGGTATCGAGACTGTTGCCAAATTTCCCAGTTTTGCGTTATACGTAGTCCTTTTCTTATCTTAAATGGAATGCCCCATTTATTCTTATTGAAATGAATGACTTTTGAGTTATGAAGGTTATTTTTTTTATTAAGTAATATTGACGGCTTTCCCTCACACTTTATCCAGACTTGGGACTGGTCTAAATTATACCAGTGGCAGACACTTAAAGCGTGTTTAAAAGCCAACAGGCAAACATCAAAGATAAAACAGCAAAAGCGCTAAGATAAGAAGGAGAATAAAAGTCAACGCACTAAAACAACAATAACTTAATAGAATACTAATTTTAACGACACTGATTTTTAATTAATTATTGAAAGTGGTTAGCATTATCTGCCAGACATTACCCAACTCAATAATAAAACCCTTGCACTCTGGTACTCAACATATTCGGTGTTATAAGTGCATATCCGGTGCAGATTCTTTCGCGGAGTTCGTCTAAATTTTCTGGAAAATTTTTGAACACCACGTCTCCCAATGAACCTCCTCGAGAATTGGTTGTTTAGGAACTTCATGGCATCCCATGAACAATGCGCTGAAGCACCATCATGTTGGAACCAGATTTCACCTACATTTTCGGTATCTTGAATAGCAAGAACTATACGTTCTCTAAGAAGCTCCAAATACTTCTTTCCAGTTAATGTACCTTCTATGAGATAAGGTCCGATAATATTGTTAACCAGTATCTCCGCCCTGAAACTAACTTTCTGAAGATTTTGGCTATGAAGTCCTTCCATTCAATGGGGTTATCTCTGGACCAAATTCGACAATTGTGCCTATTAACTTGTCTGTTCAAGCAAAAAGTAGCTTCGTCGCTGAATACAATTTTGTGCGCAAAATAAGGATCTTGGTTGATATCTTCCATCATTATTTCGGCGAATTCAGTGCGGCAGTCAGAATCACGCTCCAAAAGTTCTTGCGTGTAATGGATCTTATACGGCTTCAATTTCTTTTCCTTCAAGATAGTCCTTACAGATTTCGGCATTTATAGCTAACTGATCGGTACTTTTCGATTTTCCTTTATTTGGAATAAAATGTTTATTTTAATTTATTTTTGTCACTTGTAGCAGTTTTTGGGCGTCCGGTTTTAGTATTGAGTATAGTTGACTTTTTAAGTTTTGTTAGTTATTTCCATATCCGCGTTGAGTCTCTGATAGAACAAGAGCCATAATAAAATTATAATTTTGTATTCAATACACCATTAATCTGCTTAAATGGCAGTGATAATATGTTTAATATTTGTTATTGTTGTAGCATGGCGGCGGCAAGTGCCTCAAAAACAACTGATACAGCGCCTACTTGTGACAACAACCGTTGATCTATCTTGAATGTTTTGAGGTGCGGTGAAAATGGATATACATTTCAAAAAGTATAGAAATATCAGAAATCACGTTCAAATAAAGTTCTAGTAGTTCTTATATGCGAAATGAAGGTCATTACATTACAAAATAATAAATACCTATATTGATGGTGTGGAGATTTAAAGGGATGTATATTTATTTTTTTTATTAAGGGATTTCTCCCTTTTAGCAAGTAATAAGCGATGATTACTTCTAGATTGTTTTGGTAAAGACTGTTCATGTATGTTCGGAATAATTGCTTTTTCCAATATACCCTGGACTTATAGGTAATTTTATTTGAATTTTTTGGTTTATCCCTATGGCTTGGATAAAGTGTAAGGGAAAACCGCCAATATCACGATAAGGCATTCAAGGTCTAGAGCAAAACTGGGAAATCTGGCAACAGGCCGATATCAAACTTTTAATTCCGCACACCCAGAAACCCCCAAACGCAACTTTAGCGGATTTAAAAATATTTAAGCCTTCCGGTACTTTTTAGTTTAAATGCGGTTTTGTCATATTTCAGCAACTATTACAGATATAATTTTGAAAATTTGAGATCTTTATCATTTTAAGACGTTCAATTCATTACAAAAAATAAATGGGACATAATATTTAAGATAAGAAAATGACTACGTGTAGCGCAAAACTGGGAAATCTGCCAACACCATTTTTCAATTCTACATGGCCGGAAACCCCCCAATGCCGAATTTTGTAAGCACAACTTTAGCGATTTTAAAAACATTTAAGCCTTCCTGTACTTTTTTCTCTAAATGCGGCGTTGTAATATCGCAACAACTTATATAGATAGAAATTTGAAAATTTGGGATCTTACTGAATTTGGCCAATTGAATGCAATAATTGGCCAATTAATTGCAATAAAAATAAATGAAGCATTCTATATAAGATAAGAAAAAGACTGCGTGTAGCGCAAAACTGAGAAATCTGGCAACAGTGCCGATACCATTTTTTAATTACGCATGTCCAGAAAATCCCAAATACTGAATTTTATAAACATACCTTTAGCGTTTTTAGAGAAATTTAAGCGTTCCTGTTCTACGTATATATTGCTAACCCTGTATAACGTATATATTGCCGCATTAATCTTTTTCTACTTCTGATTTAATTGTTTTTTTGTTTTATTGTTATCGTAAAAATTGTTAATAGAGAGCCTGCATATGAATATTTTTGATAAATGTTTTTACATGCCCTTACATAATTGCTTCCTTCTACTGTTATTGCTAGATAAATAATTAAAAAAAAAATTCTTCCAGTAAATGTGGTTTACATTTTTGTTCTATTCGCATAAAAATCTAAATCTGTTAATCGAGGTCTTAATCAATTTAGCTATTTGTTTGAAATATTTTACACATATTTAGGTCTCATAAAACACATTAACTCATTAAAAACTATTTTTATTCCTTTATTTTATGTTTTGTAATTTATTTGCAATCTAACCTGGAAAATTTCCTTATTTGTTTATTTAAATTTCCTGAGTGACAATTTTAAGATGTGTAGGAATAGTCAAGTGCAAAATCTTAAAAGCAAAAAACTAAAATTAGACAAGATATAGGAGTTTCTAAAATGTTTACAAATTAAAAATAGGTAATAGAGATGTCAAAAGCAACACATTTTAAGAAACATACACATTGATATAAAAATTAGGACTCTAAATATCTAATGTGTGGTTTAATAAAGGAGATATATATAGTAATCTTCTAGTTGTTTTACTGCTCCTTAGAGAACGTATAGTTTTTGCTATTCGAGATACTGAAAATGTAGGTGAAATCTGGTTCCAACATGAGGGTGAATTAGCGCATTGTTCATGGGCAGCCATGAAGTTCCTAAAGAACCAATTCTCGAGGAGGTTCATTGGGAGAGGTGGTGCATAGAATGGCTACCTCGATCTCCTAATATGATTCCACTGGACTTCTTCTAGTGTGGTCATTTGGGGAATGTCGTGTGTTCCAGAAAATTTAGACGAACTCTGCGAAAGAATCTGCTCCGGATATGCACTTATAACACCGAATGTGTTGAGTACCAGAGTGCAAGGGTTTTATGATTGAGTTGGGTAATGTCTGGCAGATAATGGGAACCACTTTCAACATTTAATTAAAAATCAGTGTCGTTAAAATTAGTATTCTGTTAAGTTATTGTTGTTTTAGTGCGTTGACTTTTATTCTCCTTCTTATCTTAGCGTTTTTGGTGTTTTATCTTTGTTGCCACTGGTATAACTTAGACCAGTCCCAAGTCTGGATAAAGTGTGAGTGAAAGCCGTCAATATTACTTAATGAAAAAAATAACCTTCATAACTCAAAAGTCATTCATTTCAATAAGAATAAATAGAGCATTCCATTTAAGATAAGAAAAGGACTAGGTACAACGCAAAACTGGGAAATCTGGCAACAGTCCCGATACCATTTTTCAATTCGACATTTCTAAAAAATTCCCAAATATTGAATTTTATAACCACAACTAGCGTTTTTAAAGATATTTAAGCGACACCGACAACTAATTACATCATTAAGCAGAATCTGCAATATTGTTGTAGTTAAAAATAATGAACGTTTTTAAAAAAAAGCCATACAAGGAAAATTTTTTAAGTGGCGATGTCATTGTAGGATTTTCCAACGATTTTCTATAAGAAAATCGGTTCGTTTTCACGATTTTTGAAAAATAAACATACTTATCTTCAAAAATTGGTAGTTCGGTCCCCAGGTGAACTCAGTAACCCACTTCGAATCGTTAAAAATGAGAGGTCCAGAAAAAGGAAACAATAACAAAAAGTGATTATTCTCGCCTCGCCATTGTTATTTTCCTATATAATCCAAAAATTGGTACTACAAATACACAACTTTAACACATGATACGAACATTATCAAAAAACAATCCACAAAATAAAATCTGTATGTATGTACCTAAAATATGAAACATTTAGTTAGATGGGACTGCCAATATTGTTTTCGGCTACGATCTTATCTCTGGTATTTTATAGGCGTATGTAGTTAGTTAATTCTTTTGTTATTTAACGAGCAAATATATGAACCAATAGACGGTGCTCCCACAGGACCGTAACTATCACCAGTAGTGGCTAACTTATTTATGATATATTTCGAGAAAGAGCTAAAGGCCAAAGTATTAGATTCGTTTTGTAAGTATGCTAATTAAATGGTAACATGGTCATATAGGGCTTGGCAATTTTCTAACACATAAAAATTAAATTCACTTACTTTAGGGAAAGAGAGAAGAATAAACCGCCCTATTTAGATGTTCTGTCACAAAACTGCAGAAAGGACATGCTGAATATTCATTTTATAGAAAACCAAGACATACCGAACCGACAGATATTCAAATATCTCGTCAGTTTTGATACACTAAAAGGAATAAGATCAAACTGACTTATTACGTATTTTGTCATTGCTGAGTTGGGATTTATTAGTTCCGTCGTAAACATTCGACTTGTAAAGTCCAACTAGCTACCAAATTTATGTTAAAATGCAATTTTAAACACAACTGTTATGAAGTAAGTTTTATGAGATCAATACAATATACATTATGGATTGGTTAAAGTGTGAAAGACGCTCACAGAAAAAAATATTTTATTTCTCAGAATGACGGAATTTTACTACCATGTCAATTTAACGTATTGAGTAAATATTTAACAAAAAGATTAAATTAATTGAAACAAATTATATTTTACAATTAACATATACAGCTTAACACTGAGTTATGTAATGTTCCTTTTTGATGTTAAACGTTTAAATACAATAAATCTGCAGATCCAGTACAATTTAATTTTATTTATGTAACCCACACAATATTATATCAATTTTGGATTATTTTAATTAGCTTGATGTAATCTAGCCAGTCTGCAACAATATCCCGGGTAACTATATGTATATGGATGTAAAATGTAGACAAATAAACGGTACAGAGTACAGAGTGATATGCTAATGGTTTTATTTTTAGCATTACGAGTAATTAACAAAAGTGGCGGCTCGTGGTGAATTATATTGGGAGGTCAATAACAAATTTAAAAATAGGCATACTTAAAATAAAAATATATATCTTACCTTTAAATTGAGCTACAAATTCTCTTGAAGTTCAGGTCTACTCTTTGTTCTTTAGAATTGGAAAAATGCTGAATGACACGTTCGTTAAAATTGCACATTCCTTTTATAAACGATTTCTCGATACTTAACATTGCTAAAGCGGATAGTCTATATCTTGACCTATGGTGTTGCGTAGAAAAGTCTTTATTCTATTTAAGGTCGAAAAACAACTTTTTACAGTTGTCACTGGCAAAGTACATAGAATCACTTAGGTTATTATTTATAAAAAGTTGAAGCGTTGAAATAGCTCCAGAACTTACACGAAAATCAGCACGATCATAAATAATTTGTGGTTCAGTTTTGAATTTAAAATATTATCTGCAAAAATTATTGTTGTAATTTTCAAATTGATCACTATAAAATAGTTGGCTGATCACTAAATCATCACTGAAACTAAAGCGATGGTGCATTTCAGAAATTGTTATGTCACAGACTTCCAAAGCCACTCGACGTTTAGAATCCTCATTTTTACGTAGCCGTTTACTAGCATTAGATGAAATTGAAGGCATTTCTGAAGATAGGTCGTTTAGAATTTTATCGCGAACTGCTTGGATAGAACCTTTAAAGGAGTGTATATATTTTTTTACCGATAAAACATCGATAACACGTTTTTGAAGTTCTTAAAAAGTATTTCACAACGGGGCATTATAAGATGGAAGAAGTTCAATTAAAATAAAAAATCTACACATTGTAAAAAGCCTTTTAAACCAAAGGCTTGGTTAATTGTGTTGGCATCTTCTTCCATTTCAATTATTTTTTCTAAACATAATGAAATATTTTCCTGGTCAACAAACACAGTTTCTACATTAAAATGCCACCTCGTGGGAGCAGCTTTAGGTAAGCGAACTTTAACTAACTCATCAAGAACTGCTGTGCGCTTTGAAGATCGACTAAAGAATGTTGAGAAACCGTGTAAATTTGCAAAGAAAACGTTTACATTTTTATCTTGACCTGCTCCTTTCTGTAATATTAAATTCAATTGGTGAGCATAACAATATATAAAATTAGCGGCAGGATAATGCTCTTTAATTTTTTTTTGTACGCCTCCTAGTTTTCCACTCATAGTGGACACCCCATCGTAACTTTGCCCAATTAATTTCTCGGGGATATTATTAATGCCTAGATTTCCTAATTCATAAATAATTACGTCTGTAAGGTGTGAAACTGTGGTCCCTAAAGGATTTACAAATTTAACAAATCGTTCATGGACAATGGCAGACAAAATATACCGTTTTATAATAACCATTTGGGTTTTGGTGGAACTGTCAGTTGTTTTGTCTACTTGCACAGCAACATATTTAGCTGACTGAATGTCTTGCTTAATTTGTTCCTAGGCTACAGCCAGCATAGAGTCAAGTAGGTCATTTTGAATGGAATTAGATGTTCCTTTGAAGACAGTTGCATTCTGCATATACTCTTTAAAAATTGTATCCAACTACTCAACAAAATTTATAAGCCCTCGAAAAACCCCTTGATTTTCAGACAAAGCCGTTTTATCATGGCCACGTAGTGCCAGCTCGAATACCCCACAAAATTTTACACAATCTATAATTTTGTTTAAAATATAACGATTGTTGGATACATTTTCATTAAAATCTCTAAGGGATTTTCTATAAGCTGTGTCTAGCTGAGTGCGAATATCAACACTTCCGACCTTAGCGTAGTTCACCGAACATTTCATGTGATCTGCTGAAAACGCATGTTTTTTTATTTTTTCTTTTAAGTGTTTTAAGTCTTTAACACCGGTTTTGCACCATAATGGGTCCGACGAGTCCTTAGAAAACAACAAACATACATAACAGTAAAATGAGTTAGAGATTTCATAACCACATATCCAGTTAACTAAATCGTACATACTTTTGCGAAAGTTTCGATGAACCTCTTTATTTTTGTCTTTACTAGTTTGTAGTATACTAAGTTCTGGCAAAGGGCGACCGCTTATCTCTAATTCGGTTATTTTCTCAAAATTAGGTTTCTTAGCACTTTTTAGTTGTTTAATTTTTTGCACTACCGACATTTTATTTCCTCAACATTCACAACTCAAACATAGACCACCTTGAAATTGGTTATTTTTACAAAATTAAGTTCGTAAGCACTTTTTAGTTGTTAATTTTTTTGAACTAGTCACTACATAAATATAAAAAATATATATTACAAAAACAGTATATAAATCAATTTTCATCAATTAAAAACGTCCGAAACAATATCGAATTAGAATATCGACCGCGCGACCTCTGAACAATTGAACTGCCACATGCCGACGTGATGCTGCGACCGATCGATCGAATTATGAGAAGACACCGGCTGATGACCCAAATCGCGATTTCATATTCTGTTTGCCATCACGTTCGGCTGCCGCTGGGTAGCCTGTGAAATCTTCGGTTACTTTCGTCAAGCTTTAAGGCAATTCGGCCTACCAGCCTAGCTTAGTATAGCGTATTTTATTATGCCTAAGGAACGTAACGAGACCATACGAACTGCCGCGCGCGGCTAATAGTGTAGCGTATTTAACTTTTCTCAAGGTTCGCGGTTTATTACAACTATTAGGAGGGAAGGTCAAACAAATAATTTATTTTCTGAAATATTTTTGGGGAGTCATTGACCAAATGACCCTATGGAAGAGCCGCCACTGATCAACAAATATGAGCTATTAGTATTCCAAGTATTTTCGAACCACGTAAACATAATAACATACAGGGCATATTTTATATATCATTAACAGGTAAAATTTCCAAGAAGACTAGTTGTAAGGGGATGTTAACTAATCAAATATCAACCATCATGAACAATCGTCAACATTAATTATAACGCCGAAGCAACACAAGGAAGTAAGTGATTTAAATTATTAAATAGATATAATGTTTCTTGGCGCTCATCACAAGAATTATCTATAGTATTCGTAGCCTTTTTAAGCCATTAATTAAATACAAAATAAATTCACACATTAGCGCCCTTTGTAGTAAAACTTTTTGATGGGTCTAATCTCGAAAGGTTTATTTATATTAATTTAGGTATTTTTTGTAATTTTCAAAATGTCCGTTGCAAATTACTTGAAACTTACGGAAAACAATTCCGTTATTCGATTTCGTTACATTATAATAATTTTAAACATATAAACCTAAAATTTTCTGTTTTTTCTTGTCTCAGTTTGGTACTTTTATATATATATATATATATATATATATATATATATATATATATATATAATATATATATATATATATATATATATATATATATATATATATATATATAATGCGTTTTCATACCGGGTATACATCCGTTCACTACTGTCGTTCTGAAAGGAACAGTTTTGCTGATGTTTCGCTAAAATGACATTTGGCATTTTCGAAGATTTCTTTCTAGCGTCCGAATAGAGACTGAAGTGTTGTTGATTGCGACGCTTCCTTTTATATCCCCATCCGTTGCCGAAGGTTATATTTGAGCGGCCATTGGTCATTATTTATATTTTTCGGATGGTGCTGATGGGATGTTGAAATTGACCCTAAATTTGAGGCTCTTCTGGTCGAATTTATAAATGTGTAACTGGCTCTTGTCAGTGAATTCACGTTTGTGTTCTATGATTTTCAGCAAACTCCTTATATCTTCTAACTTGGCTATACCGATATGCTGATGAATAATAAGACTGAAACACGTGTAGCGCGGTTACCAACTTTCACACTTTTTTTTGCAGACATGCCGACGAATCATTTTTTTTTTCTTTTTAAGAATTCATTCGCACAATCATCTCTCTCTTCATTCATCACCTTAGGCTTGGATTTCACGGCACTTCCGTAGAGACTTCAGAAATTGACCCTAAATTTTGAGCATTTCCGGCCGAATTTACAAATGGCTGGCTGGCTCCTGTCTGTGAATTCACGTGTGTTTTCTATGATTTTCAGCAAGTTATATATATATATATATCAGTCAGAATATCAAGACTGATATACTTTCGAAAAAATATGACAATCTCCTAAGAATGACGAGTCAGCCACAAGTATCATCCGTAGACGTCGATAAATTAGTGCGTAATATATCATACTACAATCTCTCAGAAAGTGAAAAATAGGTGCTGAGTAAGGGTTTTAATTTTGGGATATCTCCTAATGGAGTGGAAGCTGTCCTTAACTCCTCTGAAGAAACAGCAGAGGAGCAAACTACCAGAACAAAACCTAAATGCCACTGAACAAAGGGCCCTAACAAACGTTCACAAAAATAAAGACATCACAATCCTTCCAGCAGATAGAGGAAATGTAACTTTGGTTATGAATACCTAAAACTACATACCAAAAAATGCAGGATATCTTACAAGACAATTGTAATAAGCCTGTTACAAGAGACCCGACTACGTACCTAGAAAAAACAACTAAAAATAAAATAAAAAGTTCACCAATAAACCTCGAAATTCAACAAAAAACCATACCACCGGAAAAGTCGAGCAGATGTCCTAAACTCTATGGTTTACCAAAAATACACAAACCAGGGGCGCCCATCAGACCTATTGTTAGTGCTGTTAATTCGCCGCTACAAAAGCTGGAAACATATCTTGCTGAAATTATGCAACCAGCTGTAGAAAAAGCTGATTCATTCGTAAAAAACTCATTTCAGCATTTCACTCCAATTATACGAGACATCGTTCTTGAAAAAGACGATATCATAACAAGCCTAGATGTCAAATCGTTGTACCCCATTCCCATCAACGAAGCATTAGACATAATTGCTATGAACGAGTATTTCCAGGCACATATAATACAACTCTCGGAACATCGCGTTAAAAGTACTTGTTTTTCATTCAACGGGCAAATGTATAAACAAGTAGATGGTGCTGCAATGGAGTTCTGGCTATCACCAGCAGTTGATGATATACTTCGAGAAAGAAGCTTTTGAAAAGCAAGTTTAAAGTTCAAATTATGGATTCGTTATGTGACTGACATATTTATTATATGACAGCATGGTCATAAAGAGCTTGAAAATTTTCTGACTCACGTAAATTCAACCCATACCAGAAAACAATTTATTCTAGAGTTAGAGGAAAACTTTCATTTTTAGATGTTCTGGTCACAAAATTGCATAACGGATATTTCGAATACACCGTGTATAGAAAACCAACACTTATACAGACAGATATTTAAATGTAAGATCACATCATCACCCAGCACAAATTCAAGCTGTGGCCAATACCCTAATATCCAGATCCGTGCGGTTAACTGAAACACAGACGAGACAAAACGAACTTAATATAATATTTAGTGTTTCAAGAAAAATAGCTACAAATCAAGCCATAGAGAAAGCTATGCACCAGCATGTTCCCGAACAAGGAACAACAAAAATTATGGACCGAGAAAGTAACAAGTAGTCTTACCATATGTAAAAGGCACAACAGAGAGAATCGGAAGAATTCTTAGGAAACACAATATACAAATAATACATAAGCCACAAACAAATATAGGTAAACCTTTTGGAAACCCAGAAGATAAAATCAAACTTGAACACCACGGAGTATACAGCATTCGGTGCCAGGACTGTGAAAAGCTGTACGTGGGGCAAACTAACAGGCGAGTATCAGCAAGACTGGAAGAACATAAACTCAGCATCAGAAACAAACAACCTCAGCTCTATTTCTACATCATCAGGAAATCGGCCCCAAAATAAATGTCGATGGGTGTAGAGAGATTGCCAATATAGAACATTATAAGACCAGAATAATCCGAGAAGCCATGGAAGTAGAAAAACAAGGTGATTTAAATAAAAGGGACGAATCACCAAAACTACCAACAGTATGGAAGACAATAATCAACAAATCTAAAATCACAAAAAATCAAGCGAAATTAGCGCAACAACAACACCACCATCCGAAAAATATAAATAATGACCAATGGCCGCTCAAATATAACCTTCGGCCCCGGATGGAGATATAAAAGGAAGCGTCGCAATCAACAACACTTCAGTCTCTATTCGGACGCTAGAAAGAAATCTTCGAAAATGCCAAATGTGATTTTAGCGAAACATCAGCAAAACTGTTCTTTTCAGAACGATAGTAGTGAACGGATGTATACCCGGTATGAAAACATATATATATATATATATATATATATATATATATATATATATATATATATATATATGTACCAAACTGAGACAAGAAAAAACAGAACATTTTAGGTTTATAGGTTTAAAATTATTATAATATAACGAAATCAAATTTTATACAAGAAAATCCAAAAATTTCGCTGCTTGTAAGAGTAAATTTTCACGAAAAATTAAACTTACTTAGAAAGGAATTATCTCCACCAGCAAATAGACAATTGTTTTCTGTAAGTTTCAAGTAATTTGCAACGGACATTTTGAAAATTACAAAAAATACCTAAATTAATATAAATAAACGTTTCGAGATTAGACCCATCAAAAAATTTTACTACAAAGGGCGCTAATGTGTGAATTTATTTTGTATTTAATTAATGGCTTAAAAAGGCTACGAATACTATAGATAATTCTTGTGATGAGCGCCAAGAAACATTATATCTATTTAATAATTTAAATCATTTACTTCCTTGTGTTGCTTCGGCGTTATAATTAATGTTGACGATTGTTCATGATGGTTGATATTTGATTAGTTAACATCCCCTTACAACTAGTCTTCTTGGAAATTTTACCTGTTAATGATATATAAAATATGCCCTGTATGTTATTATGTTTACGTGGTTCGAAAATACTTGGAATACTAATAGCTCATATTTGTTGATCAGTGGCGGCTCTTCCATAGGGTCATTTGGTCAATGACTCCCCAAAAATATATCAGACAATAAATTATTTGTTTGACCTTCCCACCTAATAGTTGTAATAAACCGCGAACCTTGAGAAAAGTTAAATACGCTACACTATTAACCGCGCGCGGCAGTTCGAATAGTCTCGTTACGTTCCTTAGGCATAATAAAATACGCTATACTAAGCTAGGCTGGCAGGCCGAATTGCCCCGATTGCCTTAAAGCTTGACGAAAGTACCCGAAGATTTCACAGCTACCCAGCGGCAGCCGAACGTGATGGCAAATAGAATATGAAATCGCGATTTGGGTCATCAGCCGGTGTCTTCTCATAATTCGATCCGATCGGTCGCGGCATCACGTCGGCATGTGGCAGTTCAATTGTTCAGAGGTCGCGCGGTCGATATTCTAATTCGATATTGTTTCGGACGTTTTTAATTCATGAAAATTGATTTATATACTGTTTTTGTAATATATATTTTTTATTTTTATGATCCATGTGTGAGTTGCGAATATACAGGAAATAAAATGTTGGTAGTGACTAGTTCAAAAAAATTAACAACTAAAAAGTGCTTACGAACTTAATTTTGTAAAAATAACCAATTTCAAGGTGGTCTATGTTTGAGTTGTGAATGTTGAGGAAATAAAATGTCGGTAGTGCAAAAAATTAAACAACTAAAAAGTGCTAAGAAACTTAATTTTGAGAAAATAACCGAATTAAAGGTAAGTGGACGCCCTTTGCCAGAACTTAGTATACTACAAACCAGTAAAGACAAAAATAAAGAGGTTCATCGAAACTTTCGCAAAAGTATGTACGATTTAGTTAACTGGATATGTGGTTGTGAAATCTCTAACTCATTTTACTGTTATGTATGTTTTTTGTTTTCTAAGGACTCGTCGGACTCATTATGGTGCAAAACCGGTGTTAAAGACTTAAAACACTTAAAAGAAAAAATAAAAAAACATGCGTTTTCAGCAGATCACATGAAATGTTCGGTGAACTATGCTACGGTCGGAAGTGTTGATATTCGCACTCAGCTAGACACAGCTTATAGAAAATCCCTTAGAGATTTTAATGAAAATGTATCCAACAATCGTTATATTTTAAACAAAATTATAGATTGTGTAAAATTTTGTGGGGTATTCGAGCTGGCACTACGTGGCCATGATAAAACGGCTTTGTCTGAATATACCAAACTTCACACTTTTTTTTGTGGATATGCTTAGGAATTGTTTTCCTTTTCTTTTTAAGAATTCTTCCGCACAATCACCTCTCTCTTGATATATCACCTTGCGCTTGGATTTCACGATAGGTGGCAAAGGTCACCTCCATAGAGACGTAAGAAATTGACCCTAAATATATATATATATATATATATATATATATATATATATATATATATATATATATATATATATATATATAAATAAATATATATATATATATATATATATATATATATATATATATATATATATATATATATATATATATATATATATATATATATATATATATATATATATATATATATATATATATATATATATATATATATATATATATATATATATTAAATGTTGTAAAATAGAATTAGATGCCATAGGAAGGCGCAAAAAACGTAAAATCTATTTTATTCATTAGTAAATTTTTCAGTACTTCAATAAATAGTTTCGCCCCACAGAAGTCATGTAACGTCAAAAACCGACATTTTCCCGAAATTTAAAATTTTGTCGAAACCGTCAACAAAACGTAACCTTAATCTGAATTTATTAGTAACGCCTGGAACAAAATGTGTGGTAAGCGGGCAGCGTAACAACTAAATTAAAACGTAAAAAACGAGGCACACAACTCAGTGATCATTTTGACATTTGAAGTAAATATGATTTGTATTTCAAAAACTCCGTAATCTCTTAATGACAAGAACACGCATAATAGTTGCGGTTTTTTCGTCACACACGATGCTTAAACAATATCATCCAATCTCTAGTTAGATATAATTTGTATTCGGTAAACTTGACAGTACAAGTAATAAAACCTATCTAGTGACCTAAGATTTACAACTCTATTAGACCACTCTCACAGCAACTTTACTGTAGTATTGACAATTTGTCATGGCTACTTGATATTCGAATATATATATATATATATATATATATATATATATATATATATATATATATATATATATATATATATATATATATATATATATATATTAATATATATGTGTATCCCGCTACGGTTTTGGCGATAGAATAAACTTTCTTATTATTAAAATTATTAAAAGGTTATCAAAATTAAGAATAAATCTATTGGCAAAACCATAGTAAAAAAAATTAAAATCGCGGAAGGTCGCCTGTCATTCATTAGAATACAGGGTAAACAGGGTTTCCAATTATATTTTGAACGGTAGACCCCGTTCAAAATACACGCTTTATTTTTAGAGATAAAAAAATGTTAAATTCGAAAGTTGTTGGGTTCTCTCTGAACCGCCAGGAAAGAAGATTAAAAAATGACAATGCAAATTAAAAAATTGAGCATCGACTTTGTTATTTTAAATGAGGCACCATGCAAATTTTTTATTCGTTGAAAAGAACATTTTTTTCTGATTTTAAAAACATATACTTTGTCTGTGTTCAGACTAACGGTTATCGCATAAATTTGGTCTAAAACCCGGAAAAATCAAGTGCCCTGGCTCATAGTAAATTTAAGATATGCAGCTTTGATTTCAATTGTTTTTATTTTAACATGGCCACTGGACACCTGTACCTAAAGACCCTGCTCAAAATATAACCGAAAACCCTGTAGAAAAACCCGTGGTATTTTCGTTCCAAATTCAAACAATAATAACTGTGTTAGATGTACGTTTTCACAACTGGGGAAAATTTGTTTGATTCCTATCAAATTACACTAGGTTTCCTATATGCTAATACAAGGATTTTAGTAATTTGTGTTTTTTAGTAAATGTAGTTTATTCATTTTCCAAGTTGCAAAATGTTTTTAGTATTTTGCGTTTATTTAGTAAGTGTAGTGATACCGTTTACTAAATTACACCATATATGTAATGACTTGTTAAAAGTCATTACATATTAGGCTTATCTAAGCGTATATTTTGTAGTTTTACAGTAAATAGGAATATTCTGGATATATAATTTCAAAAACTCGATTTAGCCTTGCTACCGCTGTTTGACATTGTTTAGCATTATTATCTAAATTGTAAAACACACACCATATAAAATTGATTGACAGGAGACATTAGCACCGATAGATCAAAGCCTCTTGAAATAGGAGTTTATTGTTCAGATGATTATGTCAATTTTTTTCGGTGTCATTTACATTTGAAAAAAAAGATATTTTGAAAAACAAGATTTCGAAAACGCTATAAGTTAGGTACCTGAACCCTTAATAAATGTGGTCTAGATTCTAACGGATAATTTTTTTTCGTACCCTATAAAGCACAAATTATAGGTATATCCGATCTGCAAATATTTAAAACAAAAGTACCGTTTATCTAGTGGAGGCCGACGGGTATGGCGTGCATAATGCTGTATAATATAAGTTACCCTGGTTTTATGTATACCGATTACTCCGAGAAGATTTGAACAGTTTGGATGAATTTTGGAACAATTATTCAGGGTAGTGCAGAGGTGGTTTCATAGCGAGCGTGTTGAAAAACTATTCTAAATGGTGGTTAGGTTGAATAAAGGGGAAGGATCCAAAATATTGATCATTTTATATTTTGACAATTTGTATTGCCAATTTGTTTATTAATATGTATAAATGTATATAGGCGGGCTTTTTATGTAACATAAGTAACAGTTATTCTGAAAAAAGTTCTGCGGTTCATGTTTATTTTATTTAGGTATAGAGATGAAAACTTTCAGACTGAAATTTAAAATAAAACTTCAATAATAAATAGTACTTAAAGGGTGAAACAAAAATTTTCTTGAAAAGAAAAATAAAATTGACTTAAAATAAGCACTAAAAAGTAAAACATACTTTAGGTATTCCATCTTGAAAATTTTACTTTATGAAGTCGACATCAAACTAAATAAGAGTGTAAATAGACATTATACTTTAAATATTAGGCTTAAATATGGGCTTGCTTATCGATATTTATTTAAATATTTTCTTTCGTTTAGATATTATTGCATCTATTTATATTAACCATAAATAAATACAAATCATACGTTTGTATATATTAACCATAACCAGATAATTGCAAATTTAAGATACGAAGTTGTATTTTTCCTTAAAAAGCAATTTTGTTTTTTGTTTTGCACAGTACCTACACACCTAGAATTTAGACCGACGAAAACGAGAGAACACGTTTTTTAGGGTCTAAAAATCCTAAAACGCTTGCAGAAATCTCGGAGGGTGATTTTTCCACAATTACCATACTTACATACTTAGGTTACATAACCAAATCATTATATAACTAGATATAAAGACAGTTGGAGTGGGTAAAATATGTTAAAACATTACACAAATAATAAAAGAGGTATATTCTAAAATAAAACTGCTTAGATAACATAGCTAAAGCATTCCATAACAAGGTATAAAATTAAAATTTTCTTTATATTAAAGTGTTAAAAAAATTGAGATCAAGAAGAAGAACCTTAATAATAACAAAAAAAAAACATTTATTGCTTGTTTAACCTACGTTTAATGACAGATTAAACAAATCGCCGTTAAGTGAGTTTGAACTTCTAATAATATTTAAGAGCGCGTTTTGTCCATAGAAGGTTCATTTATTTTACTTTGGTAATTCTTTTGACAAAACAGTCTATGATCTGAATGGTAAAAGAAAGTTTAGAATCAATTAAACCACCAAGGTCTCTGATTATATCAAACCGTACTAAGGGAAAGTTGTTAAATTGATAATTAAAGAGTTGTTGTACCCTGTTAAGTTATGCCATACCAGTTGTAGCATCTATCGATATCTTGAAGTTTTTTTAACAGTTTTGACATTTATATCTTTAATTCTTTTCAAATAATCAGCATATAAAATAAATTTAGAATATTCAAAACATTTTTTTACACAATTTATAACAATTTTGTAGATCAAAATACGAGAGTTCTCACCACACTACACCACAACTTGTTACGTTCTGGACGCGTGTTCCGCTAACCAAGTTAGCATCATCAGCAGATGATATAAACTAAAGTAACTTATCCTAACCGAGACTATTTATAGGTAAATGTGGTCACACTTCTTTGCACCCGACTGCACCGTTATTAAGTAAACAAAAGAGGGGACTGTAAGGAATAGGCTCGCTGTCTTTATTTAGTGCTTTCTTACTACATTTAACTATTTCTATACTGTCAAATGCATCCAATAATCTAATACTAGATACGTTTTTAATCAACTTAAGATTATTTATTGTGATTGTTTTCCAAAGCACGTTGGGCAACGCTTGACTTTTTTGTTCTTCCGTATCTTAAATATGCCATGTGTTCTTTAAAACGAATGTTTACGGAGCGTTTAGTTTGCCTAACATATTTCAGATCGCAGTCATTACATCTAATTTCATAGATGCCACTTCTCTCCTTCAAGTCGACTTTGTCTTTAGGGTTTCCAAGGAGATTTTTCAAACTGTTCTCCGTTTTGTAGGCTACTCTAAAACCTACGTCTTTAAATACTTTTTCTAAACCTCTCTTATATCTGGGATTACATGGGATTACTATGAACTTATTGGGAACCTCAGGTGTTTGAAGAGTAATGGCATCTTTTAACATTTTCTTATGCTTATGTCTGTTTACTAATTTAAGTACAAAATTATCATTATATCCATTACTTTGTTGTTGTGTTGACGGCAATGAAATGAGTCGGATGTTATATACCTATCAGTATTAGTAAACTTACTATAAATATCAAATTCTAATTTATCGTTATTTCTAATAACTAATGTGTCGAGAAAAAGTAACTGCCCATTGTACTCCTTTTCTTACGTAAAATTAATGGAAGGATATTTATTGTTTAATGTTTCTAAGAAAGTGTCCAAATTTTCTGTTTTAGTATCAAAAATAGCAAATATATCGTCTACGTATCTATACCACACCCTTGGGAAATACTTGAGTTCTTTTTTGAATTGGGTTTCTAATCTACCCATAAATAAATTTGCAAGGAACGGAGATAAGCAATTGCCCATCCCAGTTTATTCAAGTTGTTTATAATAATTATTGTTGAACTGAAAAAAATTTTGATTCATACAAAATTTTGTGACAAGCAAATATTAATCAATAATTTCTTTCTTGAAATTATTGAATTCAAGTAGTTTCTTTACGTACTCTAAAGCTAGTGGTATGGGTACACTAGGAAACAATTAGCCTACATCAAAAGATATTAAAATTTCACCTTCTCTTAAGTGAACATTCTTAATTTTATCTAAGAATTCTAAAGAGTTAGTAACCTCAAAGTTATCGTACGAGATATTTACTTTGGCTGAATTCTTCTACTAACCATTTCGAAATATTGTACGTCGGTGATCCAACAGCTGAAACAATAGGTCTCATGGACTTATCATGTTTATGGATTTTGGGAAGGCGATACAGTTTAGATAACTCTGGGTTACTATGTGATAGTTTAAATTTTAGTTTATCGGACACAAGGTTTTTACACTGTTTTAAGGTATTTGTTCCTTCTGTTATCATTTTTAATAACGGGTTTTTCTCATTTAAATCGTAAGGACCAGTTTGAATCAAATGGTCTACTCTTTCAAAATAATCTGTTTTGTCTAGTATAACAACCTTATTTCCTTTGTCATCTTTTAAATAAAAGCATTCTTTTCTCTTCAGTCCCTGGATAACTTCAGTATTTTTATGAGAAACATATTCTGAATTGTTGTTAACAACGTTTTTCGAGATTTGATTTCTACAAACCTCTCTAATGAATCCCTTAGTTGACTCTGGCACGTATTGAATGGAACTTTCGATATTCGCTATAATAGTTGGTAAACTATTTTTTACTGGAGGCTCTGCAAAATTCAAACCTTTATTCAAAAGAGCGATTTCTCTATTATCAAACGCACTGAGAAGAAAGATTTTCTACAATGTTCTCGACTTCCGAGGAAATTTGTTTTTGTGGTTTCAAATTTCTCAGTTTGTTTTTAAGTGAACACATTTTCTTCAAAAATGTGGCATCGATAACTACGAACATTTTTCATTGTACAAATTTTAAGTTACTAAGTTTATAAGTGAGTTTTTTAAATAATCCGTATGCTTCAATTTCAAGCATACTTCGTTTGCTATACAGATTTTTTATTTCTAAGTCTAGCCACTTTTGTTTGGCAAAAGATTCAACCTTCCCAGTAACGGGTGATTGTTTAGAGATCTTGACTGAAATGAATTTAGGAAAAACTGAAAAAGACTTGCATGATTTTAGAAACCAAATATCTGCTGCTATTAACCTTAAATGTTGTAAAAAAATGTACACCAGATGTAACATTGATATGAATCGAGGAATGACGATTGATTTCAACAAACTGTCTTTCTGTTAAATAAGACTCTAACCATTACAAAAGGCACCTGAAAGTCCATAAAAAAGATAGACTATCATTTTATCAAGTCTTTTTCTAGATAGAGGGAAAAATCCCATTAAAGTTATTAAAAAGCAACCATAAAGGTCTTGAAAGAGATAAAGAACAATTTTTTAAAAATTCAGCAGGAAGCCCAATCTGGACCTGAACCTGTACTTGCTTCAATAGTTGATGGTTATTTAAGTATGTCAAAAATTTTATTAAAATCATATAAATGTATGTTAACATTATTTAAAGAAAGGGTTCTCTAGTTATTTTATTATCGGCGGTAATGTATACTGTGGATAAATATTTTTCAAAGGCATAGGCGACGTCAGAGGGATTAGTGAAAGCATTGTCATTAAACTTAACAAGTGATGGGATCTTGTTCTGATTTTTTTTTATTTTACATACTGATGATATTGCTTTTGAGCACTTTAGTCCATCCTAACAGGGACTTAAGTAGCGGAACTTTTAATCCCTTGGGAATACTTGGGATATAAATATTTACTTATTTGTACCAAAAAACTCATTTTCTGCAAATTCATAAAGTTCTTTTATGAGTGTTTATTTACCTGCGTCTGCTGTATGTTCGATGAAACTGAAATATATATATATATATATATATATATATATATATATATATATATATATATATATATAATCCGTTGTAATGCAATATACAGTATATACGTATATACAGGGTGTGAAATTTAGTTAACATATTTTATTACAGATTTACCAGAAAATTTTATTCTTGACATATAAGTTGTTACATAAATTAGAAATAAATTGTCATTTCCAAAAACTTAATCAGATATACAGTGTGCGCAAAAAATAGAAAACGTTATTTACTATATTTTGCTCTACATCAGTCTAAGTTTGCCAGTTTAAAATTTACATGACTGAAGGTTGGAAACGCCCCATTTTATGTTGACTGTTACTGTAAAATAAATGAATGCTGTACACAAGTTTTCATTTAATTACCATTGATTTATTATTAGACTATTAAATTAGATAGAATCGATAAATAAATACACAGGTGCATTTGGTTTAAAATTTGCAAAGGCGATATTATATATAAATCACGAGAGTTACTACAGAGATTTAAGTTTTAGACTAGGTTTTGATTATTTCCTTTCATTAAGAATAGTAAAGTGTAATCCAATTTAGTTCCTCACATAATAATTTAATATACTATCTTTTCATTTTCTGACACTTTTATTGCACGCCATTTTGTTCTACCATATCGGAATCGTACCAATATTTCACCAGTTTCTACCTATACCACACTTATTTTTTGGGCATGATTTAAGATAAATTTAACTTCTTTTACACTGGTTTAAGACCGGCATTTTGTATAGTCATTTTGAATTCGTACCAGTTAATCGCTGTATCACATTCAAATTTTCTGCAAGATATTAAGTCAATTGAATAAGAATATTTTTTACATTGATTTTTTAGACATTTTATTTGCCCGCCATTTTGTTTTCCCGTCTTTTATTCGTACCACAATTTTACCAGTTTATCTCTATATAACACCTAATGGATACCAAAAATTTAAATTTAATCTAATAAGTAGTTTTTGAGATGATTTTTTAAATAATTTATTGGTCGCCATTTTGTTTTGCTGTCTTGGATTCATACCAAAATATTAAAGGTTGATTCCTTGATTTTTTTGTAAAATTTGATGTACATTTTTTACCAAATTTTAAATCAATAAGGTAAGTAGTTTTTAGCTATACCGCGAACTAAAAGACACACAGACAGACAAATAGAATTGAGAAGAAAATTTTTATTGGCATCTAGGGATGCTAAAACGTAAAGATATGTAAAATCTCCCAAGTTTTTTCACAATTACAAACATTTCATTTAGCCGCCATTTTGTTCCCCACTAAAAGACACACAGACAGACAAATTTTCTGCAAGAGAATTGAGAAGAAAATTTTTATTTTGTTTTCCCGCATTCTACCACAATTTTACCAGGGATGTAGTTTTTGAGATGATTTTTTAAATAATTTATTGGTCGTTTTGTTTTGCTGTCTTGGATTCAAGGTTGATATTTTTTTGTAAAATTTGATGTAAATTTTAAATCAATCTATACCGCGAACTAAAAGACACACAGTTTTTTTTATTGGCACGATTACAAACATTTCATTTAGCCGCCATTTTGTTCCCCCATCTTGAATTTGTACCACAATTTTGCAAGTTCATCTCTATATCATAATTAATTCTTGCACAGAATTTGAAACCAACCTGTTAAGTGTTTTTTTTTCAGGCAGAATTTTAAATATTTTATTAAACCGACATTTTGTTTCGCCATCTTGGATTCGTACCAACATTTTACTACTTATTTATTACCTGCTTGATTTTTATGCAGAAAATTTGTAGTAAATTGGATAGTTGTTTTAGTAATAATTTTTTTACGTTTCACTAGGTCATCTTCTTCTGGCAAGTTCGATTTTTACCAAAATATTACCAGGTCATCCCTATATGACCCTTAATTTTTGACTAAAATTTGAAGTTAATCTGATAAGTAGTTTTTAGGTTATGCTGAGAACTGATCGACGGGATTGAAAAAACATATTTTTTAGTACCTAGGGACGCTAAAACGTGAAGATATGTTAAACCTTTGAGGGTGATTTTTTCAACGATTACAAACATTTTATTCGGACACCATTTTGTTCCACAATCTTGAATTAGTACCACAATTTTACTGGTTCATCTTTATATTACAGTTATACCACATAATTTGAAATCAGTCCATTAAGTAGTTTTTTCAGGCTGAATTTTTAAATATTTTATTAAGCCGCCATTTTGTTCTGCCTTCTTGGATTGGTACTAAAATTTTACCAGTTGATTTCTACATAAAACTTGATTCTTGTTCAATGATAGATTCTTGAAATAAATCGGATATGTAGTTTTTTGGTAGTCATTTTTTTAAGATTTCACTAGGCCGCCACTTTGTTTTGCCATATTGGATTTTTACCAAAATGTTACCAATCATCCCCATATGACTCTTAATTTTTGACCAAAAAACGCGATACTTGTTTCCTCTGTACCACAGATAAAGGCCCTAGGTATGCCTCCAAAATAGACATGGCAAGGTACTAGAGCTCTTCCTAAAATTGGAGAGGACTGCAATGCCTCGGCAACATACAGGTGGACGCGAACAGGATAATCACGTGGAGTTCTAAGTACTGCTAAACTTTCACATAGGGCCAACGAAAACAGGATCGACAAGGGGACAATACTCGTACAGTATTGCTACGTAGAACCTTGAAGGTCTGTAAGAGATGAAAGATAATCTAAAACAAGTTCCCGTTATTAAAAAAAAAATAAAAGAGAATATCTATAAAGGAACATAAAAATTGTTACAACCCTATATACCATATTAAAACCACTTCTGAATTGTCGGTTACTGGAAAATGCAACTAATTCAAACCGAATTGCCTTATACCCCATACATTAACATATGAATACCTAGTACCTCCATATAAAGAAAATAAATAAAAAAAAAATATATATATATATATATATATATATATATATATATATATATATATATATATATATATATATATATATATATATATATATATATATATATATATATATATATATATATATATATATATATATATATATATATATATAAATATATATATATATATATAAAATATATATATATATATAAATATCTTTTTCTAAAAATGTTGTAAAATAGGGAAAACGCATAGCTGTTGCTGCAAATAATAAATCATAACCCCAAGCTTGCGTCACGTTTTCCTTACTCTATTTGAAACTGCACTAGAGCAATTTTTCAATAATTTTTAGGAATATGCTCTAAATATTATAACGACTAAAGTTTAAAGAGTAATTTTGTGTAGTAGTATAGGTTCATGAAAAATTTTCTTTGCAGGATTTTTCAATATTGTTTTTTGTTCCTGCATACAAATATTTATACTATAGAAATTCAAAGTATATAATATTTTTATATAAAGAAAATTTCTCCATACAATGATTTATTTTGTTTGAATTCGTTCTTTAAGATATAAACAACATTCGGGTATGCACATGCTATGGTACCGATGCACCGATGGTTGGTCCTTTGTCTCACTGAGTGGGTGATTTTTAGGTCGTTATCGGGTATATATATATATATATATATATATATATATATATATATATATATATATATATATATATATATATATATATATATATATATATATATATATACAAAAAAGCAAGTTTTTAACAAACTGTATTAACAGATCATAAAGCAAAAACAAATACAAGAAACATATTAAGTAACAATTCTCGATTATGCATTTTATATTTGACAAAAAGTATTCAAAATATTAAAATGCTTGCATGCGAAACTAATTAAACCCACAATATGACGTGCCGTGATAGCTAAGCAAATTTTTAAAGCAGACGAGACAATCTGAAACGCGAGCTGACTATTAATTACGCACTTTAAACCTATAGTGATTAAGGCAATTACATTCAACTCGAGTAAAACGATTAAAAATATGCATTCATTATCTACATCTACAAAAATATATTAATATGCTTTGTTAAACAAACGTTTAGGTGGAACTCTCCTATTAATAACAAATAATTTTTCAATTTTTGAGAAAAAAATTCTTTAATTTTAAACCCAATTTTATTAAGAAACAAGTTTGACAAAATCGAAGATAATAACGTATATTGTGTTTCGTCTTTCCTTAACAAGCTTTTATTAACTTTTGGAAAAATTATGATTCAATTGTCTTTTGACACCTCTATCCCTGGACATACTCTGTATATTACAAAAATTTAATTTTTTAATTATTTTTTTAGATTTTAGATTCATATTGTCACACTCATAGACATACTGATAATACTAACTTTATCCTTTGTATACGGCTTCGACAATAGTCTAATACCATGAGAGCGATGATGAAATTTAGACATTATCGCAGACTCTAAAAACGAAGACAAATTGATAATTTCCTCTTGTTTTGTTTTTAAACAATATTATTTTTAGCTCCTTGTTGTGTATTGCTATGTTACTATTAGGTTAATAATTACTTAGAGCATATTTTGTACACTAGTGCTATAAGCATATCATTATTATACAAAAATTAGTAAAGTTTTATGATTAACAACGTATATACGAGTATGTTCCAAGATGAAAATTTATAGTATTGGCGACTTCTACGACTTATTTATATTCCAGCTTCTCTAGTGAGAAATTAAAATATGGGTTTTAATTTGCACTCCTTTACGATTTTATTACATAACAATCACAACCCTGGTGAACGAAAACACCTACCGATCGATAAATCAATCTTTCGTATGATATTTATGTACAACGTTCCAAATTCTCCCGCTTAATGAAGCTTATGAAATATCATGATATAAATTTCTTTTTTATATTTAAAACTTTAAAGATTCTTTTAATTATTTAAATGTATGTAAGCTACATATATCTGATTAGTAACGTAAAGCCTAATCTGATTATTACGGTCTCAAGGAGTACATATTATTCGGTTAGATAACACATATTTTGTACATATTCATATATGATTCTTTGATCAAGGAATTGAAATTTGAATGATTTAGTTATTCTGATCTTCTTTTTTAAGAATGTTTCAATGCGAGAATTTCAAAGAAACTATTCAACCAGGTAGTTTGATCAGTATGGAATCTTATATAAAAAAATTTGATTATAAAAAACTAGAAATTACTAAGTAAAGTATTATCTCTATAAAAAAAACCTAAAAAAGATCTTTTACCTCTACATGCAGATTATGATATCTGGGAATAAATAATGCAGATGAGACAGAGAAGAAATTAATCTGTTACAATATTCATTGCTGATTTAGGAAACTTATTCTCTCTCTTGTCAACTTCCGCAGCGGAGGTCACTAAAGTTAAATATGCCCGTAAGAATTTACTTCCTGAACATATTAGTCAGTTAGCTTTGCAGAATATAGACACCCTAAATATGTTATCTGTCATCAGAAGAAGCCTCTAAAATGATTTATAAGAAATCACTGACCAAAAAAGAAATTCCGCACCATTTATTAACATATTTCTAAAATTCATAAAAACTCATTTTCTCATAATAGGCATCACGAATCGGACTATTCTGCCGACAATGTTGAAAAACATGATAAAGTTGAAAAACCTTCTACCCCTCATGATAATAAAAAACCTCTACACCAATCCAAAAATAAAATTGTCTGTTTTAATTGTCGGCGACATATCAATTGCAACATTGTAAAGTTAAAAGAAAGATATTTTGTTTTCGCTGTGAAAAGCCTAATATAAAAATTAATTCATGTCGTAAGTGTTCGGAAAACAAATAGGTCATCATGTACTGCCCGTAGTCGAAGAGTTGGCGAGATTTCAACCAGAAAAACGTATTTTAATAAAACAGAATGAATTTTTTCCGGTGTTTTTTAAGAAGGGTAAAGACAATAGACCTTATATTTCAGTAAAACTTTTTGATCAGAATATAACAGTTTTATTAGACTCTGGTGCCAATTCTTCTATTGTTGTTTCTGAAGCCATTAAAGAAATTAAAAATTAAAATGTTTCCATCTACAAACTACAATATTTGTAATGTCGATATACAGCAAAGCGTTTTCGGTGTTTCAGATTAACCCATTTTCATTAATGAGGGCCGTTAGATAATTAAAGTTCTTGTTGTACCTTTTGTCACACATGCATTTATTTTTGGAATGGATTTTGCTAAAAGTTTTAAATTAGTTTTAGTGGATTTTAAAAATAATAATACAGTTAATACCGTGACAGAATTGCTTAAACATTTTCTCTCTTCAAAACCATGTTCATTAGATGATTTGTTCCCTCAACAGCAAAATTAAGTAGATAGTACAGATAGATTAGGTAGAACAAATAAAATTAAATTGACTATAGTTACTAATGATCACAAACCTTTTAAAATAAATCTGATTTACTTCCTTCCTATACGTAAGAAATTTTAAATGAACAATTAGATTCTACGATTAAATTGGGTGTTGTCGAAGAATTACAAGGTTCTTGGTCTTTCCCGACATTACTTGTTAAGAAATTAAATGGAGAGTATAGATTACGCTATGAAGAACGTTTTTTGAATGAAACACGACAGCTTCCCATTACCCGACATTGATCTTATTTTAAATAATTTGCGGAATGCTAAATTTATATCTTCCATAGATGTTAGAGGCCAATATCAATTCACTTTGGTTCCTTTGGTCTGTACAACGCAGTTCAAATTCAACAAAAGCTTGCCGATTTTATTTTGGTTCTTAAATATGAACCTTACATATTTTCCTATTTTGATGATATTTTACTATGTTTCCCTTCATTTGACCATCATATTGAATTGCTTAACACGTCAAAAAATCGTCTCAAGTATGCTGGTTTAACAGTTAATTTGGAAAAATGTCAATTCTTTAAAACAATTCTAAAATTATTTTATTTTAAATAATTGTCTTGCTACTGATCCATCCAAAGTTGAGTTGATTACAAACTACCCTCATCCACGTGCCTTTAGAGAAGTAAAACGTTTATAGGAATGTGTTGTCGGTATCGCAGATTCATTAAAGATTTTTCTTCCCTTGTTAGCGATATAAATACTCTTCTCAAAAATAAAAAGGAAAAGGAACCAAGTAAATTGAATGACAAAGCAGAAGCTGCGTTCTTGTTTAATAAGCAAAGATTAATAGTGCACTATTGTTAGCCCAGTTTGATTTCACTCAAAAATTTTTGTTCAGTCTGATGCCTCGGATGTTATATTGCTTATGCTAGTCGTACACTATTCGCTGACTGAACGTGAATTTTTTTTGCATCGAAAAATTGAGACTTTGGATTGAAGGTACTGGTTTTACGGTCATCACTGATCAAGGTTCTATGCATTCAGTCCCTGATGCATTAAGTAGTATTCATTATTGTAACAATAATGAATACTACTTGATGATGTTCCTAGTTTTTCGTATTCTCAAAATATATCGCTTGAAGTTTCTGTCATATCTGTCTATCCAGATTTTATTGATTCAAACTTCAAAGAAACAAAATTATTGGGTCCTGTCATACTGCTCCAACTAATTGTTATTATGGTTTTCGAAAAAAATTGTTTCGAGTACAAGAAACCTACTAGTGGTCTCAGATGAGGGCAAGTATCATAACATTTATTCGTAAATATTTAGTATGTGATGCGCAGAAACACACTAATTTACTTAAAATCGGCACCATGGGAAAAGAAAAACGTGTTAATTCACCTGGACAAATCATTTCTTTAGATCAAAATATACTTTTGTCTTTCTTTTAAAACATTTCAAGTCATCTTTAATTGTAGATCGTTTAGAAAATCGTGTTTTTCTTATCTTTGGAGCTCCATAAATCCTTATTTGTGATACAATGCTACAAATTTTTCTAATCATAACCTTCAAAAGGTCTGTGAAAAATATAAGGTCAAACAGTGGTTCACCCCGTTTCTTTCACCACAATGTAATTTTGTAGAAAGAAGTAATAAAACTATTACTACTGCAATTCAGTGTTACCTGGATAAACATGAAGATTGGGACTTACATGTTCCTGAAATTAGACAAGCCATTAACGCCGCAGTTCATAAATTAACTAGTTTTCCACCCTCTTATTAAATCTTTGGTCGACACATTCCCTTGTCTGGTGATTATTATGATCATTCTCTCACAGATCAATCTGTTGAAATTTTATCTGCATATAGGACATCTTATACTGAAAATGTGTTACAGTTTCGTAAGTTGTTCGTTGAGATTCGTCAGAAATCACACCCTTCATATAAAAGCAATTCAAAAGCATATAATCTTCGTAATGTAAATGATAAAGTATGGCGTACATTTTATAATACCTTTTTATACGCCCTTTTCATTAAAGAGTTATATTTTTATTGTGTCTTATTAGTTTCTATCAAGGGCTTAGCTAATGACCATCTTTAGATTCAGTGTTCAGATCTCGTGAAATAAAGATCCTTGAAGATGTCTCGGGCAATCGAAGGCGAAACGTCGGATAGTAATTCCAATTTTACACGGTCTAATCCCAAGAACCATGATTTCTTAATTGACCAAAGCTGTGAAAACTTCCGTTCAACATTTGTCTTATCTTCACAAAAATACTTGTGTTATTAGATCAGTTTATTTTTGTTTTGCTTAACTTACCCTACTATATTGTTAATACCTATCTTATGTTAACCATTATTTGCGTTGTTCAGATATTAATTTAACAGTTATCTTACCTTTTGCTTTGTAAATTACCTCTTTTAACTTTGTTAGCTAATATTTGCATGTTCCATATATTAGCTTTATCACTCACTTCACCTTTACCAAAGTCTTGAAAATGATTTTGGGACTTATCTTGTCTCTATTTTGTTCAGATTTTCATTTGTATATTTATTGTGATATTCCAAATCAATTATTTAAAAATGTTTCCTTTTACCTTCGTTATGTTTAGGTATATTTGATTTTTATATTTTTTTGTCAATTGTTTTTGTTAGAATTAAATTCAACCTCCTTAAAAAATTCACTTAGGTGACTTAGTCACAGAAATATTTTGATTATAACAGACTGCTCTAAAGCATACTAAGGATTCCTTATATTGCATTATATTGCAATTTTGCACTGTTTTTCGAAACGAAGAAGGCCATCCCAAACAAAGTTTGTTTGTTTTGTACATTAAGATACGAAGTAGTTTCCTAGCACTCTCTTCCCTTACGGCACTGTCAACGTAGGCTCTCGCAGCGTCGCACACTGGTCCAAGCCTTAATATTACCGCGCAGAAATTCAATTATTTATTAGAGTCGAATGAAACATATTTCATATGACATCCAAATTATTTCAAGTGTTATTAAATTAATTCTGTCTACTCTCCCCCCACGTACCCTTATTTCTCAGTTGTGCAGAGCTCATGAATAACTAAAATATTAGTGTTTAAAATTATTTCAAGGAGAGGTTATTCAAGTTCTTCAAAAACTTTTATACGCAATTTTGTAGTATGCAGTATTGTCATAAAATATTATATTTAACCTATACTTATGCTAATCTGTCTTCCTCCTCACAGCTACTCTCTGGTACATCTACTGTGTTTATATTTGGTTTAGTGAGGTAGTATATAACTCGTTTTGAGAATATTTCTTTTTTAGGTCTAATGGGTGGTATCAATTGCGAAATGATTGGGTCAGACGAAATCAATAGCATATGAAGCAGATCTTCGTTCGTTTGTGTCCGTGAAATCTTACGTGTATTATTTTCACGATCATTTATTTGCGAGGAATATAAAGATAGAGGATAAAAATGGAAACTTGAGATAAAGTAAGAAGGATCAATCGAAAATCCATTGTTACATGTACACGAAATAAAGATGTAGTGGATATAAATATTTAGGAAGTTATATATGTAGCTCAGCAATAGTGGGTGACAAAAAAAAATAAATGAGAAGCTAATCCCCCTTCCATGGTCAAATAATCTACTGGTCTACCCAAATACCATATACGGAACAATAGGTTAACTTTCTTAATATATGAGGCACACCTTCTGACAAAGACATGCTGAACGTCAAGACTAAAAAACGTAAGAAAAAAAGAATAAGGATGGCGTGTGGGTTCTGAGTATTAAAGAGAGACAATAAGCATGAGTCAAAAAGTAGTTCCTAAAACAAAAGTTTACCTCGTCTCTTGTGTCTCTTCAGAAAAAAAACTCCAATTGGCAGCAGAAAGTGCTTTATTACTTCAGCACCGTGCAGGAGAATCTTGTGTACAGACGAAGGCATGCAGTACCATGAATAATGCGCATTAATAGCAGTTAAAATGTCTGCACATGTCCATCGTTCGTTCCTTGTCGCACTTAATCTACTACGATATCCATTTCGGCTCTGAATCTTCTTGTAATGATCTCTTTCCTTTGGTTGACACTGTCTTTTTCTTGTTGCGACCCTATTGAAATAAAGCGGGAATAAAAAATTCTGCCAGAAATACATCGAAGTAAAAAGCCAAATATCAGTTTAAATTATCTTACCTAGCTTTCCATTTTTTGATGTCCAGATGATAGAAAATGTACAAAAGGCATTCAAAAAATCTTATTCTTGCATGCAGAGAGGCCAGTCCAAAACCAAGCATTTTTTTATTAATCGGTTTTTGAAGGTTGGGATGATCCGTCTCAGAAGGCAGAGCACCACATGTGAAACATCTTTGGGCTGAAATGTCACTCAACGAAGCACATACTTTTCCATCAACCATAGTCATATAAAGCTTACTTACTTCATGCTTAGTTACTTCATGCTGATTTCCATTTATTGTAATTTTTGTAGGTCTTAGTGCTGCTACTTATTGTTTTACATTCTTAACCTCTTCTTTTGTCAACTCGATGCTTTCCTTTTTCATGACAAATCCGATTGGTCGACAAAATCGGCTTGAGGAGGGTGCTGGGTTGTTCCACAAAATTTTTTCGAATCTGTTACTTGATGACAGTAATATAATTTTCGCAGTTCTCCGGAAAAGTTTGCTTGTACTGTTTTTGATTGCTGAACCCATGACATCTCCATTTAAACGTCTTCTCTATACAATCTCCGATCAAAACATTCTGTTTCAAAACTTTGCTGATGATTATAAATATTTCTAAAAATGTTCAATCAAATTGAGCTAGAAAATAATGAATATTTCTATTAGTCATATTAGTTCTATATGGTTTATAAAACACAGTAACTGCCATACATTTTCGGTTAACTATTTTAATCCATAAATCCTCAATGGTTATAGTTAACATTAATAATTTGAAAATCTATCCGAGCATTAACATAAAACGCAACTCTTCCAACCCGAGACAAACAGTCCTTCCGAACCATTCTGTAACCGTCGATCACCGATTATAAAATTTCTCATTTTTTTTATGGAATAAGGCTCATATTAGGAAAGGGGGGTGCTGTAAAGATTTTTTTTTTAATTACCTGATAGCTCTGTTATTGGTACTATTTTTAATTTAGGAATGTATTTATAGGACAACAAGGAAAATACCAAAGAAAATGGAAACAGTAACTTAAGAAGATTTAATAGTCTATATGGATACTACCCAAGTCCCAATAAAAGTGACAAATATGGATGCAAATCGTTTCAGGATTAAACCTCACGAAAGGATATTAGCATCATTTATAGCCCATCCAATGATAACGACAACGATACGGATTATGAGCCTAAAAATAGCTAAAGTGGCTCTGACAATAAACTAAATTACAACTAAAAAATCAGGAACTTCCCTCGTTATGAATGTTTGCTTTTATTAGGAAGAGTGAAGTGTGACCCAGCTTAGTTCCGCACATAGTCATTTAGAAACCGATATAGGTACATTATTTTTCAAATTCAAATTCAAAACATGCTTTATTGTCAGAAGTTTTAATTAACTGACACAGCTGAAAAAAAAATGTTTGCAGAATTTGTCAGTCTTTGACTATAATACATTTGTTTAGTCGCCTTCACAACCCTTTTATAGATGGTACTGTACTTGCCAAAATATGACATAAAGAAAAAGTTGTCCAAGAAAAATTTTCTGAGGTAGTGCAGTGAACGCATTTTTCTTACTGAAATTCTAACTGCCCTAGTTAGCCACTGTTTTTTGGTCTTCTTTTCTAATTATATTACCAGAAATGCAGAATTAAAGGCATTAGTTAAGAGGGTATGAAAATAAACAAGTGAATAGCCACCATACAATGTCCTCACAATGGCGTCGAAATACATCAAAGTTTTTTTGAGTAATTCCTTCCTGTTTTAGGACTTATTTTAAGACTCCGTATAGGTAATTCAAACTTAACCAGAACAGCTTCATGGTCAGAAAGTAATGCATTATGTACACTGCAAGAGACATTTGCAAAATTGGATTGGTCATATTCCAGATTGGTTCCAGAATGGTTAGTAATATTTGTTAGTTCCTTAACTTACATATCCAAATTAAAACTATGCAGCAAATTCTTAAGGCTACCACTAAGATTATTCATATAATCAATGTAAAAAACTCCAGACAGGACAACGGAACACCAAGGTAGCAAATGGCTTAACAAGGCTTCCAAACTATTAAGAAATTGTGCCTGACTAGCTGATGATGAGCGGTAAATACATATTAAATACATTTTCTAATGAGAACAATAAACCATCTAAAATTCAAATTCTTTTTCTCTTATCAACTCAATTTTCAGTATTCATCAACAAATGTAAAACTTGTGTTTTCGTTTAACGCTTCACTGACTAGAATCATAGTGCCCCATGGATAAACTCAGATCTACAAAATTTTGATAAGATATTGTAATGTGTTACTGGAATATATTCATCATTTTTTAGCCAGCATTATGTGATTCAAACCGTCAAGTCCGGAAATTGCACTCTCTCTAAAAGAATATACATGTACTGTCTTTTCAAACATTTTTATTGGGCATCATTTTATTCCACCATATTGGATTCGTACCAATATTTTACCAGTTTCTACCTACGCCACACTTGATTTCTAGATATAATTGAAAATGCACTGAATAAGTAGTTTTACGTTGATTTTTTTAAGACCGCCATTTTGTTCCGTCATCTTGAATTCGTACCAGTTTACACTTACATCACATTTAATTTTTCTGCAAATTTTTTTAAATATTTTATTAGGCCGCCATTTTATTTTGTCATCTTAAATTCGGTCAGTCTTACCAGTTTATCTCTATATCACTCTTAATGCTTGCACACACCTTGAAACTAATTTAGTAAGTAGTTTCTCAGGTAGATTTTTTAAAGATTTCGTTAGGTCACCATCTTGTTTTGCTAACCTTGTATTCGTAGCAAAATGTTTCCAGTTTATTCCTATATAAAACTTGATTTACAAAATTTGAGGTAAATTGGATATTTAGTTTTTCAGTAATCATTTTTTTAATATTTCACCAAACCGCCATTTTCTTCCACCATATTGAATATGGCCTTTAATTTACGACCAAAATTTAAAGTCAATGGGGTAAGTAGTTTTTTACTCACGCCGCGAACGAACACATAGAGAGACAGACTAACGGAACCGAGAAAACATATTGTTGGCATCTAGGGACGCTAAAACGTGAAGATATGTGTAAAACCTAGAAGGGAGATTTTCTTCACATTTACAAACAATTTATTTGGCCCCCATCTTGAATACGTACCAAAATTTTATCAGCATCAAGCCACAATTAATTCTTACACAAAATTTTAAATCAATCTATTAAGTAGTTTTTTCTAGCTGAATTTTTAACTATTTGATATACTGGTCTTTTGATTCGCCAACTTAAACTCGTACCTCGATACCAAAATTGTATCATTTGATTTCTACGTAATATTTTTGTGCAAAATTTGAGCTAAATTAGTTAAATAGTTTTTGGAAATAATTTTTTAAATATTTTTCTAGGAAGCAATATTGTTTCCTAGAAGGGTGATTTTTTTACATTTACAAACAATTTATTTGGCCGCCATCTTGAATACGTACCAAAATGGTATCAGTTTATCTCTCAGCCACAATTAATTCCTACACAAAATTTTAAATTAATCTATTAAGTAGTTTTTTCAAGCTGAATTTTTGTTTCTCCATCTTGAACTCGAATCTCGATACAAAAATTTTATCATTTCATTCCTACGTAATATTCTTGTGCAAAATTTGAGCTAAATTGTTTAAATAGTTTTTGAAAATTATTTTTTAAATATTTCTCTAGGCATTGTTTCGTATTATTGGATTTTTAACAAGATTTTACAGATCATCCTTACATGACCCTTAATCGAGCCCTTAATATTTGATCAAAATTTGAAATCAATCTGATAAGTAGTTTTTAGACAGACAGACAGACAGACCGACAGAATCGAGAAAACATGTTTTCCGACATCTAAGGACTTTGAAACTTAAAGATTTGATCACGATTACAATACTTTTTTTTTAGGAGGGAAGTAAAAAACTAACTCCAATGATAATACTATTTACAGAATTTTGTAATAACTTCTTTTCTAAATGTCTTTATCTGACCAGTGGCGGCTCATGGTCAACTTTTCAGAGGGGTCAATGCATATAAGCCACAAAGAGTCATCTGAAAAAATCAGACACACGAAACAGTAAAATGCCTTTGTTACTCCGCAACCGCATATCCAGGCACATAAATCGTACATATTTCTACGGAAATAACGATTTACTTTGTTTTTTTCTTTACCTGTTTGCTGAATTTTAAATTTCGGCAAAGGTCGATTACTGGTCTTAATTCGAGTCGTTTGTCAAAGTTCAGCTCGCCAATATAATTGAAAACGGATTATAAAGTCTTAATATTCTAAAACACTGTGGCTACCTTTCTTTAAAACATTAATTTAAACCATAGAATCAACAAACAAAATGTAAAATCTTCAAAATAAAATCTATAAAACTACGCAATCGTAACCACAACCTATTACACGATCCACATTAAACACATCAACTGACAAAAATATTTAACTTTTCTCGGCGCGGCTCGTGACCCTAACTTTGCCAACGTAAGCCGTATCTTACCTATGCGCCCCTATGCGAATTTGATTGGGAACACTCGAGAAAAACTCGCCTCCGTTTATAACCACAAGGTCAACGCGGGCCGCCAGCCGTGATCGATTCCAAATGAAACGAAACCTCTCCAGAGATCGTGGTGCGAGGCACGGATAGTGTGTCGTGGAATTAAGAGAACGGTCAACGAGTTTATATGCTTAGAATAATAGAGGGAATTTACAAATTTAAAAAAAAATTAAAAAATATAAATGATGGAATATTTTATTTATTTGTTTCTGTTTGGAAATATTTATTTGGGGGTCATTGACCATTTGACCTAATGGAGGAGCCGCCACTGTACCCGACTTGCTTAATACTACGAAGACGGACAATACGGGGCCAAAGTTTTAAAATTTTGCTCCGATGCAATTAGTATTAAGCCCTTTAAGGTAAAAAATGACTAATTCTTTCCTTTTTTACCTATTGTCAACACTTTTTTTTAATTATACGATTTAATATCTGAGAAAATGCATCAGGAAACCACAGTGTAGAAAAATAATTATCAGTTTGAGATAAGGTACATAAAAAAACGCCGTACAAAAAGTGAAAAGTTAGAAACAATTCTTATTTAAAATTACCGTATCTTTCACGATAACCGGATCGTCTTACCCCACGGGCTTTATAGCGGAAATAAAACTAACATGCCTACTTAACAACAGCTTTACCCGAGATAAAAGAGGTCGTACTCTCAGAATGTAACAGATACTTAAATGTTTGAGACATGTCCTTATTATCTATCATATCAATATGTAAAGATATAGTAGAACACGTTCACCGAAACTCTTCAAGGCGTAGAAACATCTTGCATAATTTTTTTGCGATTGTTAGGGATAGTAAAATACTTTAAAGAGTTTTGCGAAAGTATATACTTAGGTAAATGTAATACAGGACGATGACGTTGACTAAGATTAACAAGACCTGAGGTCATGTATATTGCTCAAGCAATTAAAACATATACTCAAGCTTGTGCGAAAAGCGAACGCACAAATATAAAGAAGGAAGAGCTTTTAGTAAGGAATCCATTAACCGTATTTCTTTTTTTCTAAAGAGAAATGCCTGTAGTTTTATTCTAAAGAGAAATGCTAGCGTTTTTAACTTTAAATAAATATTGGTATTTCTAATGTAAGCGGGTTGTAAGTAATCTATTGACAGAAAAACAATAATTTAAATTATATATAATATTAATTTAAAAGAATTTTAATTAAATAAATATTTTTGAATTCTGAATAATGAACTCTAAAAAGATTTCCAAGAAACTATCAGTTCCTACACATTCTGCCACATTATATACAATAGACAAGTCATTATTTATATTCCTGAAGAAGTTTAATTTTTTTAAGGCTTTGCAGCAAAAGCAATTTATTACATAAATTTCCTTACAATAGAATCAAAATATCAAGAACCTATGCAAAATAAAAATTCTGAAAAACGCTTGACACGACAATCACTAGCAGGCGATCCGGCGTTGCTACTACAAAAAAAACGGAGTAAATATCCGATGTGGAATGTAAATCAATATCATCTGTATTTGCCAACACCTGAATAAAAATTAATCTTATAAATGCGTATTACTTCCCTCGTAAAATGGAAGTATTGTAATCGTGGAAAAATCACCCTCCGAGATTTTTGCACATCTTCAGGTTTCTGGAATCTCTGGTAACATTTTGATAAAAATCTAACAGCGAAACAAAATGGGGGCCTATTGAAATGTTAAAAAAATGATTACTAAAAAACTAACTACCCAGTTTACTTCAAATTTTGCACAAAAATCAAGTATTACGTAGAAATTAACTGATAAAATGTTGGTATCAATCCAAGACGGCGAAACAAAATGGCGACCTAATAAAATATGTAAAAAAATCAGGCTGAAAAAAACTACTACTTATTAGATTGATTTCAATTTTTGTGCAAAAATTAACTGTGATGTCGAGATAAACTGGTAAAATTGTGGTACGAATTTAAGATGACGGAACAAAAGAGAGGCCAAATAAAATGTTCCTAAAGGTGAAAAAGTTACTCTCCGAGATTTTTGCAGATCTCCACATTTCACAGGATCCCTAAATGCCGACAAACATGTTTTCTCAATTTCTTCGGACTATCTGCCTGTCGGGCTGTCTATCCCTCTGTTCGCAACATAGCTAAAAACTACTTACCCGATTGACAAATTATGGCCAAAAATTAAAAATCATATGGGGATGAGTCGGATGACCTAGTAATGTTTTAGTAAAAATCCAATATGGCAGAACAAAATGGCGGCCTAGTGAAATAATAAAAATATTATTACCATAAAATTGATCATCCGGTTTACTTCAAATTTTGTATAAGAATCAAGTATTATGTAGGAATTTACTGTTAAAATTTTGGCATGAATCCAAGATGGCGAAACAAAATGGCGGCCTAATAAAATATTTAAAAAAATCAGCCTGAAAAAAAACTACTTATTAGATTGATTTCAATTTGTGTGCAACAATTAAACATAATGTCGAGATGAACAGGTAAAATTGTGGTACGAATTTAAGATGCTGCAACAAAAGGGCGGCCAAATAAAATGTTCGTAAAACTGAAAAAAAGTCACCCTTCGAGATTTTTGCAGATGTCCACGTTTCAGGTTCCCTACATGCCGGCAAACATGTTTTCTCAATTCCGTCGGTCTGTCTGTCGGTGTGCCTGTCGGGCGGTCTCTCTGTGCGCGACATAGCTGAAAACTACTTACCAGATTGACTTCAAATTATGGTCAAAAATTAAGAGTCTTATGGGGATGACCTAGCAATATTTGCGTGAAAATCCAATATGCCAGATCAAGATAGCGATCTAGTGAAATAATAAAAATATTTTTATCATGGTAACCTAATAAATTATATAAAAAATCAGCTTGAAAAAACTACTTATGAATTTACTACTTATAGAATTTACTATTATCTAGAGATGAACTGGTAGAATTGTGGTACGAATTCAAGATGGCGAAACAAAATGGCGCCCAAATGAAACGTTTCTAGTCCTAAAAAAAATCACCTTCCGAGATTTCCATAGTCCATAGATGCCGAAAAACATATTTTCTCAAGTCCCTCGGTCTGTCGGTCTGTCTATAAAAAACTACTTTCCCGATTGACTAAAAATAAAATTAAGCATATGGAGATGCTCTCGTAACATTCAATATGGCGGAACAAAAAGGTGGCCTAGCAAAATCTTAAAAAAATTATTACTAACCATCCCATTTATTTCAAATTTTGCATACAAATCAAATATTAAGTAAAAATCAACTGTTAAAATTTTATCACGAATCCAAGATGGCAAATGCGGCCCAATAAAATATTTGAAAAATCAGCCTGATTATTGAAATCAATCTAATAAATAGTTTTCTTATTAGATTGATTTCAATATTTGTGCAAGAATTTACTGTGATCTAGAGATAAACTTATAAAATTGTGGTATAAATTCAAATTGGCGGGCAAATAAAATATTTAAAAAATCAGCCTGATCATTGAAATCAATCTATTAAGTAGTTTTCTTATTAGATTGGTTTCAATATTTGTGCAAGAATTTACTGTGATCTAGAGATAAACTTATAAAATTGTAGTATGAATTCAAGATAGCAGAACAAAATGGCGGGCAAATAAAATGTTTGCAGTCGTGAAAAAAAAAATCATCCTCCCAAGTTATAACGTCCCTAGGTGCCAAACATTTTAACGTCCCTAGATGCCAAAAAAACAAGTTTTATCAATTCCTTCAGTCTGACTATCAGTATGTCCGTCTATCTGTCAATTCGCGGCATAGCTAAATAACTACCGATTGACTTCAAATTTTGGTCGAAAATTAAGGATTTACCTTAACATAAAACTGAACTAGTAACATTTTGATACCAATCCAAGATAACAAAACAAAATGGCGATCTAATAAAATATTTAAAAAAATAAAATTTTGTGCAAGCATAAAGTGCGGTATAGGGATAAACTAGTAAAATTATAGTACGAATTCACAGATGGTGGAACAAAATGGAGCTCAAATAAAATTTTTAAAAAATCAACGTAAAAATATCTTCTATCGATTCTATTCAATAAACCTCAAATTTTGCACAAAAATTACTTAGGGACTTAGGGATAAACTGGTATGAATTGAACAAACGTAATACAATGGCCGTTAAAAAAATCGGTGTAAAAACTCGTTATTCAATATATTTTAAATTATGCCCAAAAATCAAGCGTGGCATAGGTAGAAAAGCAACATAAACCAACTGCGACACTAATTGCAATAACCTCTTGATTCGAAGACTCCATGATAAATATCGGTAGATATTTGAAACAGACTGAGGCCGTCTCAGATGGTCTCAGTGTGTGTGTCTACTCGTCACTGTGAGACTGTGTCTTGTCGTGTATGCCCCGTTTAAGTATTAAAGAATATTTATAAAAAACTATGAAATAGTATTGTTTTTATATATGTCTAAATTGTGAGACTAATAATATCTAAAAATCTAGGAACTGCAAAAAGGAACACAGGTTTTTCTAAGTAGGATATTCGCCATTTTGGCTTATTTAAAGGGAGGGAAGCCTTTATTTTCTTTATTTACTTTGATTATTTTAAACTCTTTAGCAAGAATGTCACACACTCTGAATTATATAATTTCTTGTATTACCTACTCTTTTCTGTTCATATTACACTATCTTTTTTTTTTATTATCTGTTACATAATGCGAAAATATTTGATAATAATTACTAAATACTTTACACTGTTGTCAAGTTTAATACTTTGTTTATACAGCCAAATTTAATTAAATTGAGCTGTTCGATACTTGATGGAAATCCATTATATATATATACACCGAATAAAACGTCTGTAACTTAAATTTCCACTATATTACATTATATTTTATTATTATATACATATATATTACAAAAATATTGTATAGAATTATTAATTTGCGTTAAACAAATAAAATTCTAAATGTTTCTATGTTCCATTTTAATGATTTAACTTTTGTTTTTCGATATTGCTTGTATGGGATACTTGTTATGATTCAGAGAATAAGGTCGGACCGACAGCCCTTATGTAATGCATAGGGAATTGTATTTTGTTATTAGGTTAATTATTTTTAATTCTCTCATTTGTATCATCCATTATGGCGAGGTACTGATCGGCGTAGGCGCGAGGGAGAAGATGGGGGGTACGACTTGAAGAATGATGATCATGGTGATATGTGGGTAGCTAGCGAGCGAGATAATCTTGTTATAAAAAGCCATGGTTAACATCTGAATATGAAAATAGCATGTTCAAAAATCCTTGATACAATTTTATAAGGAAAGATAGTGGTCCTAGAGGTGACGGGGTGGGTCTCTATATTAAGAGAAAGATTAAATTTAATACCTCGAATTGATAGTACTACAAATTAATGTGAAAGTATGCAGTACCCGATTAACCATGAAGCGCATGAAGCACACGCTTAAGGGCCCGGTTGCTGAGGGGGCCGAAAAAGTTTTTATTTGGTTGAAAAATTTATTTATTCAAATGTTTAAATAATTGTTTTAAATTATTCCCTCCAAAAACTAAAATCCTAAATAATAGAAATAGAAAATAATAGCATTTTCAATATAGGTGGCTTTATTGGTTATTCGCTTTGTATCAACAAATTGCATATCAATAAATTTGTAAAAACCACTACGGGTATCGCCATCTATCAGATACCAAAAAATAGCGTTTTTAATATTGTTCTCCTTTAATTTTGAAACTGACAGTTACAACAGACAAATACAAAACGTGATATCTCAGGATATTTTAAAGAAAACGGCTTTCAGAGCTATCGAATTGCGCGTCGTAATCCAGTTTTGGCATAAGATTTAAACAGCCCAAAGTGAAAATGGCAACGCCGCACACTAATATATTTATTAAAATAATTGGCCAAAACTCCCCAAAAAAGATTTTTTAATGCTATTTTTTAAATACGATTCGTTAAAGGTCAGTTAAGATCAGACATTTCCGTAAACTAAAGAAAAAAAGGATCAAAGAATGCCCTGGGCGTACGCTGTAAACATTCCAATCGAACGCGTCGAAACTTGCAGGAGGCCATGATTAAAAATTCGTCCAGTTACACAAGTGATTAAAGAAAGAATAAATCTTTGTTTTTAAGTTTGTGAAATAGCTGATGTACATGCAGATATGTAGAATGGATATGTATGTCATTGCACCCAAAATATTTTTATTACATTTAAAAAATTATACACAATGAATACGAAAAAATTTAAACTAATATTTTTTTTTAATGTTTGTGCAAGGATACAAAAAAAAGATCTCCTTTGTTCCAAGTTCAAAATAGTTTGAGCTTGTTTGTTAAAGATCTGTTGTCATGTAAACACAAAAAAAAATATCTATAGCTGCCTATTGATCTGTGGCATAATCTTTTACAAGATTTGTTTAAAAATAATTTGTAAATTATCCGCATTCATAATGATGGATCTATTTGAATTTCAGATTCCGTTGTCGTGACAAGAAAAGATCTATTTTTCCTAATAAAAAGGCATTTTCACAATAAAGTGAATAATATTTACAAAATGGTTAAAGCTTAAATGTGCCGAAAACTTAGAGTTAACTTTATACTAAGTGAAAAAAATAAAATAAGTGTACGAACCAATGTTCGAAAAATAAAATTAAAATGGCAGGAAGACTCTAGAACTGAAAAGACATTCTTTAAAAAATTCGAGGATTGGTTAAAATGTGCCATCATCTCTTTACCCGATGAGCAGCTCAGGTTCCTGAGTTTTCACACCATCAACTAGTGGCGGCCGCCCTTCAGTGACCTTTTCCAACGCGAGCGAAAGATCAAAACGGCGGAAAACAGAGGACCTTCGAAGGGAAAGGACCAGCGAGGAACTTGCCTATGCTATAAGGATGAGCTAGAGAGCAGAGGGGAAAGGTATGCAGCACATGTTTTAAGGGACATTAAGTATACAAAAGCTTTAAAATCTGTTCAAGAACAACAGCTTTCTGATGACAAGGCATTATCATTAATTGTTGAATGCAGACTGTCAAAAACTCAGTATCAGTTACTTTCGCAAACAAGTAAAGCAAAAAATTGCAATAATATCCAATATTATGGAAACGTTCTTAAAGCTAAACACTATGTTACCCTGATGATTCTATATTAACCATAACCGAAAGCAAAGCCTCGGTATCACTTCAATCATTGTTAGATCATACCGTTTATCGAATATTATTTACTTAATCCGAAGTTATCAAAAGCCTTCCGCCAGAAAAAGTTTGCGATTTAATTTTGATATGGAAGTGGTGATGTCACAGGACATCTGGCCAAAGTAATAATAAACAAAAGTTCAATAATGACAACTATAGTTCGGATGCCAGTATATTTTTTACTTCACTTGTTCCATTGGAACTCTCGTCGGCAGAAACGAGCTCAAAAACTATTATTTGGAAAAAAATTAAAATTCAATTCCTGCAAGAAACTGCCGAGAAAACTCGAAAAGAATTCGAAGAAATAAACGAACAAGTAAAAAATATTTGTCCGTTTAATTTCATTATTGATGGCAAGCAAGTCACTGGCAATTATAAACTTTTATTTACGATGATAGACAGTAAAGTCTGCAACTGGATGCCTGGATAAGGTTTATGGAGTGTTGACTGCATCTATCGTACCGACTTCAAACGAAAAAATGGCAGCAAAGTCGCGGTGCATATATTGTTGAGAAAAGAAAAAAAATAATTCAAAAAGGCTTTCGGGAACAACTTGGGTTATTAGTCGATCAACCTAAACCAGGGTATGGCAGCACAAATAACGGAAACACTGCTAGGCGTTTCTTCCAAAATTCGACAATTTCTGCTAATATAACGGGTATTGATGAAAATATAATTAAACGGTTTCACGTCATTTTGCAGGTCATTTCTTAAGGTTTTGAAATTAATATAGAAAAAATTCAGAAGCTTTCTTTGAAAACTGCTAGATTATTTGTAAATCTTTACCCGTGGTTTTATATGCCCACGAGTGTCCTCAAAATACTTATCCATGGTCACATTATTATCGATTGCGCCATACTTTCTATTGACCAGATGTCTGAGGAAGCGCAAGAATCTTGCAATAGATATATTAAAAGATACCGAGAAAATTTTGCTCGCAAATGTAGCAGACAAAAAAATTAGAAGATGTTTTTCGAAGGCATTTGATAGCTTCGGACTCATGGATTTCAAGTTTGCAAAAAACACCGGCAAAAAGTTGCAATCATTATTACCGGAAGCAATTGAGTTATTATACTTCAGAAATTGAGTAATCTAGCTTATGTTCATGGTAGATATAAGTTTAAAAAATTTTAGCAACGTGTCAATTTTTTTATGAATTATTAAGTGTGCCATCATAGTTATGCAAACTGGTTTTTGTTATTTATTTAGCTTTACAAAACTATTATGCTACTTGTTAGTTTTTATAGTGGAATTTCCTTCATCTGTCAATATCCCTATTTCAACAATTAAATATTGGTTTTTACTCGTGCTTTATCTGGCTCCAATTGCATTCTTGACATATTTTGCCAAAATTACCAATAATTTTCATTGCACTTGTTATATTATATATGAATAATTTGTTTATTTTTATATAGTTTACGTTCATACACTTATATTTGGTATGTATCATGATAATTACCTAAGCAATCTTGTGTTACCTTTATTGTTATGCAGTTGGGTTGTTCCATAAATTTTATTAGAATGAGTTTATCCGAAAGTCTTTTATTATGTGTAATGTATACCGGATGATGCATCATCGGGTAGAATACATAGAAAATTCCGTGTAAAATTTAAGAGGTCCAATAATAATTGTTATTGGCTCCCCTTTTAACATTTAAGGAAACTTTTATCAAACATTTTTTAAGTAGGTTAAATAAGAATAGCAACCAAATTTAAATGCTTATTGCTAGGACGTTTTTGAAAGATTATGGATGAAATTTTCTATGTATTCTAAACCGATGTATCATTGGTATTTGTTACAAACATATAAAAAAATCATACTTTTTTTGTAAACTTTAGCGTCTTAAAAATTCTTAAGATCTCAATTTGAAACTTTTGATTTTTACTATGTAAAGTCAACCATTTTGCATCGGCCATTTTAAATTCTGAATTTTCAAGGCTAGATTCATAATCAGCGACCCTAAAAACCCCAACCTCCATAGTTTCAAAATAATTGATAGTTATCTTGAGTATTTTTAAAATAATTTTTTAAATAAATATACCAGTGTGCGCCGCGCCGGTTTCGGCTGGGTGATCTACTCTGGATTGTTGGTGACGATGTCAGTAGATTGAGTTGTTTTTTTGTTTTACCCCGTTTCCCTAGTGTAGAAAAAATTAAATACAAGGTAAGTATTTTATGTTATATTAACCTTTAATCGCCACGCCGCGCGTAGTGCCTTCTTGTTGATGTTATTATATGCGTTATAATATTTGCCTAATCAGTGACTTTTCCTGTGAATTTGCTCTTGTACTATTCTTTAAAAATAAATTAGAATTTTATTGGTATATCCAAAAGAGTCCACATCGGCGCCAGCGTGATTTTCGAGATACAGTTCGTATAGAATACCATTTCATGACTATGATTAAGAGAAATTAGAAAAACAAAAATCATGTCCACCAAGGATTACAACAAAATTTTACAAAACCTTTTATTTGTGTAAAATGTGCCATATGCCTATTATAATTATTTGTAGTATGCATTCAAATTGTTAAAAAGTTGTAAACATAATCTTTGACTTTTGTTTTTTTTTTAATTTCTTTTAATTTTTAATTTAAACTAATAAATGAAGTAAGGGAAAAAAGGACTGGTCTCAAATATAAACCAACTTTTATTTCATTTTATAATTATCGATAGAACTTCCCAAAATAATGCTAAAAATGTATATCTATAAACATAGGTATTCAAACGCTTAATTTTCAAGATACAAGGTGTTAAAGTTAAATTTAAAAAAATAGATTTTTCTTGGATATTATCAACATTTTCTAATGCGTTTCATTAGAAAAAGGTATATCGAGGTTTTTTGAGATGAAAAATGTGTTTTTTTTTTTGCTCTTTTAGTATTTTTTTAAACAAAAAGGGCACTCTTTTTAAAAGTCAATATGTTGACCATTTTTCAGATATTTAATTTTTTAGGGTTCAATGCAAGTAAATTTAAAAATTTACGATTATTTTAATGCTTTTGCCGTGTCACTTTAACATCTGATAGAAGTTCTAAACATAAAGTTAATCAGTTTTAAGAAGAGTACCTTTTTTGTTTAAAGTACAGGCAATAGGTTTTTTAAAAAGCAACAAAAATACACTGAGAAAAAGTTTTGATCATTTTAGTCCACACCAACATGTGACACTAAAAATGTCTTTATAAATGTTTTCTCATACCAAAAAACCCCGTATGCCACCCAAACACTATTAATCGTAAAAAAGGTTTTTTTTAGATAAGGCTAAATAGTTTAAGACTTTTTATCAAAAATATAACGATAATTTGAGTTGTCTGCAACTCTTGAGCCTCTTAATTATTGGTTCCTTTATTTAGATATTTTCTGTGAAAATTATAAACTAATCTGATTTATTAGCATTCTAAGTTTTGTGAATTTTCCAGTTTTTTATCTTGTTTTATTTACATTTTTTTATTTTACCAAGCCAGTTTTATGTATAAGAATTTTTAGTCATTAAAGTATTTTTTGTGTTTTATTTGTTTTGAAGGGACCCCACACCTTTTAGCGCTTCAGGCCCGAAGTTACCTTAATCCGGCCCTGAAAATATGAGTATAACATTTACGATTAATAATAAAAATATCTTATTTACGACAATTTATCGTCCCCCCTCTTCAAATATAGATAATTTTATTAACTAGTTGATATTTTTGGACTAACGGTACCAATGTATGATTATGTAATATTCACAGGAGATCTAAAAATAGACTTCTTAAACAAAGCTCTCTCTAGGGCTTGGCTTGAAAAACTTTTTGAAACTTTTAATCGTAATCAGTTAATTAAAATGCCAACACGAATAAACCTACAAATAGTTCTAGCCTTATCGATGTTATAATCACAAGCAATAATTTAATTTCAAAAGATAGTTTTAGTTTAAATATATCCGAAATGGTAACCGATCACAATTTAGTATACTCCGTTCTGAACTTGCCTAAAAAGGAACATAACGTGATTTTATTTCAGTTTAGAGATTATAATAATATTAATATTTATAATTTGCAAGACGATCAAGAATTGCATTGGGAACAGATATATTATATCCAAAATGTTAAAGAATTTTTTAACGATAATATATTATTTTTATTAAATAAACATACACCTCTAAAACAAAAAAAAATTAAAGAAAAGCCCTTCATACCATGGATTACTAATAATATAAAGTTGTTAATGAAACTAAGACACAAAGCTTATCGCAAATATTTAAAACAAAAAAACTGAAGGACATTTACGATATTACAGAGAACTTCGAAATTTTACAAAATATGCCATTATTGCGAAAAAATAGCTTATTTTAAATTAGTATCTCAAAAAAGGACAAAGATTTTTGGGATAATGCGAAAAAATTAAACTTAACACATAACGTAGATTTTAATTTTCCTATAAAGTTTAATGATGCAATAGTTCCCAATAATTATTTTTCTAGCTGTAATAACGTAAAAGATACCGCCTCAAAGTAAAAAATTGAATTTTATAAATCAAATAGGCACAAAAATGTAAAGTCTGAACTGAATTTAAATTGATAAACGAAGAAAATTTTAAATACTATAAATACAAATGCTGTTGGTGACGACAGTTTATCAATAAATGATATGAAGATTTGTTTGTCATTTTGTATAAAACTTTTAATTAATATAATTAACACGTGCATTTCGGAAAATACGTTTCCAGCGATATGGAAAAAGGCTATTATTAAACCAGTAGGTAAAATTAGTATTTTGCAGGTCTTGTCTGAGGTTGTAGAAAAACATATTCGCAGACAAATTTGTTTGTTCGCCAATTCTGCTAATATAATACCGGACTGTTAATCAGGTTTTCGTACTAGTACCACTACTAGGCTGCATCTTTTAAATGAAGTCAGATTTAATGAGGAAAGAAGGGAAAACACATATCTATGTTTACTTGATTTTAGTAAAGCTTTCGATACCTTAAATCACGAAATGTTATTGTGTAAGCTCCACTATTTTGGGCTGTCATATAATTCAGTAAAGTTTTTGGAAGCATATCTTTCTGAGATATGCATTGTGGTGGTGTCAGGAAGGAATGCAAATCTCAAAAGAGAAATTACGTTCCCATGAGAAAGGGGTCTATTTTGAGACCGTTATTATTTTGTTTGTATGTTGCTGATATGAATAATATCGTAGAACATTTAAAAATACAGCAATATGCTGACGATTCCTAGTTATACATATTATTCTCAACAGAAAATTTTCAAAATGCCCAAACACAGCTTAATGTAGATTAAAAAAAAAAATATTTACGCGGCAGACCACAATTTAAAATTAAATGCCAACAAATCTTGCATTCTCTTTTTTGGATGTCACAGAAATAATAATGTTATTGATTAATAATTTTAATATACATATTAATAATATACCTTTACCAATAGTCAAGGAAGCAAAACATTAAGGCGCTTATTTTGATGATTTTGAAACCCATATAAAAAATAAGCTCAAAATAGCATACATGCGCTTAAAAAAACTTTATAATTTAAAAAATTGTTTAGCCTTAGAGACTAAATACTATTTATGCAATACCCTCGTTTTATCTTTATTTGACTATGGAGATGTGGTTTGCAGTGACTCGTTCACAGAAAGTTTGTCTCATAGTATACAAAAAATTCAAAATTCTTGTATGCGGCTTTTCATTTAATATACCATTTAGGAACCACGTGACTCCCTCTTTAAATAAAAATGGCATTGTGAAAATGAAAAATCGTAGAAAATATCATATGTATTCATTCGTATATAGAATTTTAAAAAGTGGGAAACCTCCGTTTCTTAGAAAATATTTTAGTTCTTACGATCATAATCTTCTAACTAGATATATAAATAATTTCAGAATACCTCAACATAGAACTACAAATTTCCAAAAATTATTTGCGTTTTTGTCAGTTCAAATGTGGAATAATTTAGTTAATATTGTTAAAGAATTATCACCATTTAAATTTAATAATTTTTTAAAAAATCATCTTTTGGAAACACAAATATCTGAAAAATAATTATTTGTACTTTTTTCCGTTGCTTAGACAAATTAGGATGTTATGCTGGCCTACCTGGATTCATTCTATCATTTGTCATTCTAGTATTTGCTTTTTAAGTATTGTCATATCACTTAGCCTCTTCTCTCTTTTTCCCTTGCATCTGTGTGGGTCTCTGCTGCGTTGCATCGTTTTTTGAGTCTTTTGTTTACTTGCTGCGTGACTTATATCGTGTTTCAACACTTATTTATTGTGATTTTGCTGTTGGTATTATAGTTTAGGTATTTTACTTTAGAATATTTTCTATGGGTCGTGCCACACATGCAGTTTTTCTGTGTATTGTGTTATCGGTTTGTATTCGCGGTATAATCCAATTTATCAAAATTTAATCCAAAAAGAATGTAACCTTTAAGATTTTTATTTTGATAAATAAGTTTTGAATTTGAGTTTAGTAAAAGTCAGAAATGAAAAAAGTTCTGAATTTAAAGTCGGAATTTAACGAAATTCTGAGTTTAAAGTCGCAATGTAACAAAATTCTGAGTTTAAAGTCGGAATTTAACAAAGTTGTGAGTTTTAAGTCGAGATTTAACAGAATTCTAAGTTTAAAGTCAGAATTTAGTAAAATTTTGAGTTTAAAGTCGGAATTTAACAAAATTCTTAGTTTACAGCCGGCATTTAATAAAATTCTAAGTTTAAAGTAGAAATTTAACAAAATTTTGAGTTTGAAGTTAGAATTTAACTAAACTTTTAGTATAAAGTCGGAATTTATCTAATTTTTGGTTTAAAGTCGGAATTAAATATCACAATAATGCTGTATCCTTTAATTTTAATTTTAAACTTAGAATATTACTAAATTCTGTCTTTAAACTCAGAATATTGTTAAATTCCGACTTCAAATTAAAAATTTTGTTAAATTTCGACTTTATACTCAGAATTTTGCTAAATTCCGACTTTAAATTAAAAGTTTCAGAACTCAGAATTTAACTAAATTCTTACTTTACTTTAAAGTCAGAATCTTGTTCAATTCCGACTTTAAACTCAGAATTTTGTGTTTTTGAAAATTAATTATTTGTACTTTTCTCCTTTGCTTAGACAAATTAGTATGTTCTGCTGGCCTACCTGGATTCATTCTATCATTTGTCATTCTAGTATTTGTTTTTTAAGTATTGTCATACCACTTAACCTCTCACCTCTTTTTCCCTTGCTGCGTGACTTATATGGTGTTTTAACACTTATTTATTGTGATTTTGCTGTTGGTATTATAGTTTAGGTATTTTACTTTAGAATATTTTCTATGGGTCGTGCCACACATGCAGTTTTTCTGTGTATTGTGTTATCGGTTTTGTAATCGCGGTATAGTCTAATTTATCAAATTTTAATCCAAAAAGAATGTAACCTTTGAGATTTTTATTTTGATAAATAAGTTTTGAATTTGAGTTTAGTAAAAGTCAAAAATTAACAAAATTCTGAGTTTAAAGTCGGAATTTAACGAAATTCTGAGTTTAAAGTCGGAATTTAACAAAATTCTGAGTTCAAAGTCAGAATTTAACAAAATTGTGAGTTTAAAGTTAGGATTTAACAAAATTCTGAGTTTAAAGTCAGAATTTAGTAAAATTTTGGGTTTAAAGTAGGAATTTAACAACATTTTGAGTTTGAATTTAACTAAACTCTTGGTATAAATTCGGAATTTAACTATATTTTTAATTTAAAGTCGGAATTAAATAGAACAATCACAATAATGACGTATCATTGAATTTTGAGTTTAAACTCAGAATATTATTAAATTCTGTCTTTTAACTCAGAATATTGTTAAATTTCGACTTCAAATAGTTAGTCAGAAATTAAGGGTCATGTGGATATGAACTGATATTTTGGTAAAAATCTAATATGGCGGAACCATGTTAAAAAATTATTACTAAAAAAACTAATTATCCAATTTACCTCTAATTTTGCACAAAAATGAAGTGTTGCATAGGAATAATCTGGTAACATTTTGATACGAATCCAAGATGGCAAAACAAATTAGCGATCTAATAAAATATTAAAAAATCAGCCTGAAAATACTACTTATTAAATTCATTTTAATTTTTGTGCAAGAATTAAGTGTGTCATAAAGATAAACTGGTAAAGTTGTGTACGAATTTAAGACGGCGAAACAAAATGGTGGTCAAATAAAATGTTTTAAGAATCAACGCAAAAGAAATCCTGCTCAATTGACTTTTGCCGAAAAATTAAATGTTAAAATGGGATAAATTGGAACGAATTCAACATAACGTAACAAAATTCCGGTATCTGTCAATATAAAAACTACTTATTGAATTTATTTCAAATTATGCCCAGAAGTCAAGTGTAGCATAGGTAGAAAGAAACTGGTAAAATATTAGTAGGAATCCAACATGATGGAACAAAATGGCGCCCAACAAAAATGTTTAAAAAGACAATATATGTATAGAAAAAAAATCATAAAGAGGGAAGTTCGGGGTAAAGGAAATTTACCGATTTTTTCCTAGGTCTTATTATTTTTTGTTATTTGTTTAATTTTTCATTATTTATATTTTTTGCAAAATTTTAAATCAAATGATCAAGTAATTTTTTAGAGCTATTCCCCGAATAGAGTACTAGATAGTCAAATGCGCGAATACGTTCTATGAAGAACTAAACTAAATCGCAATTTTGTTCCCTTAAAAAAAAAAGAAAACTGAAACTTCAGTGTTTCTAGCTCTATATTTAGTTTGTATTATTGACTTTAGACCTGAGACTGTTATTACTCCAGATTACAAAAGGCAAGAAAGTACATGAGAAGCAAGAAGATATATAATGCAAATTTAAATACCAATAAATACTTAAATACAATTTTAAGAGACTAAATCTATTTGGAGAAAATAAGTCTTAACATAGCCTAAATAGAAACTGATAAAGAAAAAGAAATCGAGATCAAAGCAATTTCAAATTATTTAGAATTTTCTTAGTTCACGTGCACAATATAACGTCAATAGAAACAAGTTCTACAACTTTTTTGGAAATTTTTCATATACTTTCACTTTAGCACTTAACACCCGCAAACAAAGAATTTTGCTATTGGTTTGTTTCCCAACTTATAATTCGGTAACAAGATAATGACCCTAATTTAAATGATTTAATTATGTACCTAGGCGAGGCAATACTTGCCACGTCAGAATTATTTAATCTACACAACACTCACTACTGCACAGTAGAACACCTGAGAAATTATAAACCATTAAATTTTAAGCAAAGAGTTCGATTCATGTTTGATGCAGTATCATAAATTTAGGCCCAATAATTTATAATGAACCACTAAATGAAAAACTATATCACAATTTCCTCCAAAACTAACTTAGCAACAAGACGGAACTCCCCCAGGATTACCAGGGATTTTTTGTGAGTATATCTCTATGCCAGAAAACAACCTCTAAATTCGTTAATAAAGAAAATAAGTTGGTACCTTTAATTATAAAACTAATAAAAGAAAGTTGAATATTTAAGTATAATAGTTTTTTGACGATGTTTTAATAACTCCTGCTAGTATGCATAAACTCTACTAGGTGACAATCAAGGGAAGATTTTTATTTTGAATTTGGGTTTCTTTTAATCCCACTAGACAATTTGGCAACTGCTAGATGTCATTCAGTTTCTAAACCAAAGTCATAATGAATAGATTAAACGTAATGGAACTATTTCTTGGCTACCCAATATTCCTGATATCTCACAAAAAAACCTTGAATAGATAGTGGGAAAAATTGTTAACGAATTATATTGACTTATACAAAAAAAATCATAACAGGAAGGTTAGCAAGGCTACGAGTATCACATTAAACACCTAAATAATTGTTATTCTTAATTTTTTTAAATTTATTATTACTTTTGTTATTATTTGAAAATTTGTTGCTACGCTGTAATGTCTTCAAATAGGTTGTTTTTATTCTTAAAATTGTATTGTAGATATACTTCTATTAAAATTATCAGTATATCTTCTCTTGGTCTCTCTTGCATCTTCTTGGTTCTTGTAATATCCTCAATTACCCCACAAGGTTTTTCTATCGGTATTTTGCCCGGACTATAAGCAAAACCAAAAAGGAGGTCACGGTCTGCAAAATGTTGCTGATGATAAGCGTAAATTGTATTATAAAAGGCGGCCATAAATTCGGTATCCTCGACTTGACAAGGTGACTTGATCCTCAGCCAAACACTTAAATCTAGGGTAATGCCAAAGAAACTAATAGCTACGCTTTAGTTATTATTTTCTTTGGTAATGCTAAGATGTACACGTAAAGAGGATTGAAGAAGCCCAACAACGGTTACTCCGGAGCTTCCGCAAATAATTGTAACTTTAAGGGAAATGCACTCTGTCTAAATCCTAAACCTGAAAGACCTGAAAGACCTCAAATTACGACGAGTATGCGCGCCTTATTTTTATGGTAATGTGAAATATCTTCAGAGAATATACTACTCTATTTTATTTTATAAGAGCCGAGTTTCTATTCATACCTACATTGAGTTACAACCCTATATGCGCACATCTGCGACCTAAGATGAATTCCGCGTATGTGACACAGTGGCGCTTCCAGAACTCTGATCTGGAGAGGGTAATTGTTGGCAGGGGGGGGGGCGAACACTTGTTTAGACAAATTTTAAATAAAGGTTAGGAAATTAAAGAATTATTATTTAGCCGTTCTTATTTTTTTCAATTCAAAAACTAAAGTAATGACAGAATATTTGGCAATAAAGTAGTAACTATTAATACTTTCAAAATTACCATAATATATCTGATACATAGTACATACCTTGTAAAAATTAAACGGATACCTTGCAATTACACATTTTAGTCTTTTTACTGCAATAGACAAAACAAAAGCATTTATCATTCCCGTCTCCCATCCCGCGAATTATATATCCATTATTTAGAAACTAGGTTCCATATAAATACCACCATTTTCTAATTAGTCAGTCTAAGTTGTTATTTTGTCGTGTTAACGTATATTCGTCGAACTTAAGAAAATTGTAATTTTGGAATTGATCGAATAAATTCGTTTTCAATTGTAATAAACGTCTTTCTTGAAAATTACACTTAAATAGCGCAGTCGTTATAGGATCCTCAAAGTTCCAGATTTTCACCATCCAAGAAGTCTTGCTTTCATTTGCAACAAGTATTTCTACAAGTGGAGGTCCAGATCTTCAGTTTCAACTGTTAATTGAGGATATATGAACATCACAAGTCTCCAAGAAGCATATTGTAAGTCACCTTTCTATCCTAAAGTGCTATTGTGATTTTGTAAATTGGTGGTCTTTATTATTAAGTCCTTTTGTAAATTTTCATACGCAAAATTTTCAAATCTATTTAAGTCCTTTTAGAAAAATTTTCATACGCAAAATTTTCAAATTTAACTAAAGTGCTTGCAAATGTTATTTGTCATATTCTCATTTAATATTTTAATATTCCGCACAAATCCCTAATTTTATGACAGATCTTAACTCAATCTCAGAACTAAACAAACAACTCCAGAATCTTAGGTTGACGGATAATCTATCTAGTAATAAAATGGCCGAAAGCTCAAAGCTGTCCAACTTTTAAAAACTTACAGTTGTAACCCTGATCATTTAGAGTATTGTATTTGCGCAATCGATGAATTATATACACGCTATTACACGGGCGATGAATCACAGAAAGAATTTGTATAAAATCTAAACTAATTGATCAAGCCGGAAACTTCCTCGACCGATTTAACGACATGGACAGATATTAAAAATGCTTTAAGACAAAAATTTGGAGATCCAATCTCTAGGCAAAATCTAACAAATCAATTAATCTTTTGTGCGAACATTAAAAATGAATCTCTCTTAGAATTTATTGATAGGCTTAAAATTTTAGTGCATAGAATAACCTCAAAATTGCATTCTGAACATTTATCACAAGCTGTAAAAAATGCGTTTATTGAACAAGCAGTGCAAATGCTTATGGCGAATGTTTCTTCTGAACTCAAAACTATATTATTAATTCACAACTCCGCAAATTTAACTTTAGCTACGAGCCACGTCATGAACTTTACTATGTTAGAAAATCAAATAAACTTTAGACCTAATCAAAATAATAATATTAATAATAATAATAATAACAATATTCCCCAAAGGCACATACAAAAAACGCCTAATTTCTGTAGACCAACATCATTTCAACAAATGCCGAGTATATTTCCTTCCCAAAACAGAAATTTTGGTTCACAACAAACGCAGTTTTACAGCCAGACTATAAATATTCAACCTCGCAAGTTATTTCTTTAAAGATTCTAACTCTCAAGTTTTTGGCAAACCAAAAAATGTTTTTTCACCCCAAAATTCAAATAAAAATCTAAACCAACCTACACCAATGTCCGGAGTTAGTGTCCAACAAAGACATTTTAACAATTCAAGTCAACAACAGAATCAATCAACTCAAATGCCTAATAGTAATTTTCAAAGGCCAACAAACTTTACGCCACAACAAAGCTTCTGGCAGAAAAACCCTCATGCCAATCCATTAAGATTCCAAAAAATCACATATATGAATGACTATCCCGAACCAGAATACGAACATATTGGCGATTCAAATTCCCGCTACCCTGATAATCTAGGTGAAATTGAACAAAAATATACCCAATTTTTCGACAACAATGAAATTTATGAAGAACAACAAATTTCAGAGGAAAACGAAAATTTTCCTTCTGAAGCCTCTGGAATAGAGCATCAAATTTCAGAGGAAAACGAAAATTTTCCTTCTGAAGCCTCTGGAATAGACCATCCAGTTTAACTTTAAATAGCTTTCAAATAAATGCTCTTCCACATATCGAAATAAGCAATCCCCCATGTAAACTCTTGATAGACACGGGGAAGTCATACTTCTCTAATTCGACCAGCTATTGCGGAAAAATATTTTGCAAATAATATTGGTAATTCAAAACACACTCTAGTTACATGCATGGGAAAACAAACAACACAAAGCAAAGCAAAAATTAATATTTTATCAAGCTTTGGTATTTCCCAACCACTTGAATATATACTCTATATCTTTCATGATTATGGCATAATAGGCATTAGAGAATTAAAAAAACTAAACCTTAACATAGACTTGGCGAATCAAACACCAAACAATAACAAATATAGTATACCTTTTTATTTCCGCACAAATTTTGAAATTCCAGAAAATTTAAATTTCACCTAATAATAGTTACTTAGCGAAAATTAATACTGATTTGCCGGAAAACGCGGAAATAACTATTCCTTATATAAAAACTGATCAAGTCGAAGTACTCCCTTGCATCACCATAGTAAATAATAACCAAGTTCTCCTCGAATTAAAAAACTTTACTGAAGAAAGTGTGATTCTCGAATTTTTGCCACACCATATAAGAGAAATTAGTTCCCCGTTTTATTCCGAGCAATTTGAAGTTTTCAATTTAGAACAAGTACGAAATGAAGTATACCAAAATGATGACTATACAAAAATAAATGACCCCTTTTCACTCATCCGTTCAGATCATCTTAATCCCGAAGAAAAAAATGCATTAGAGAAATTAATTAATCAATTCCAGAATGTTTTACACAGACCAGGTGACAAACTTACATTTACTAACCGTGTTAAACATGAGATTAAAACCACGGACGAAATTCCTGTGCATACTAAAACTTACAGATATTCTTATGTTCATCAGCAGGAGGTCAATAAGCAAATTTTTTAATTACTAGAAGATAATATTATCAAACCTTCTAAAAGCCCTTGGTCCTCTCATGTTTGGATCGTCCCAAAAAAAGCAAACAAAAATGGCGGATGGTGATCGACTATCGCAAGGTCAATAAAAACCCAATCGATAATAGGTATCCTTTGCCCAACATTTCTGATATCCTGGGTAAATTAGGTAGAGCCCAATATTTCACAACATTAGATCTCGCATCAGGATCTCACCAGATCGAAATGCACCCGAATTCTATGCAAAAAAACTGCTTTTAGTGTAGAGAATGGTCATTATGAATATACTCGTATGCCATTTGGTTTAAAAAATGCCCCAGCTACTTTCTAGTGTGTCATGGATAACGTTCTTTAAGGTCTTCAAGGTAAAATGTGTCTTGTATATATGGACGATATAATTATTTTCGCAACATCCCTTCAAAAACACATTAAAAATTTAAAAGTAGTATTTCAAATACTAATAGAGAATAATCTGAAAATCCAATTAGATAAATCAGAGTTTCTCTAAAAATCAGTCGAATTTCTAAGTCATGTTATTACACCAGAAGGAATAAAACCAAACCCCCGAAAAATAGAGGCGATAAAAAAATTCCCAATTCCAAAAAACCCGAAAGAAATTAAATCCTTCCTAGGTCTCATTGGATATTACAGGAAATTCATAAAAGGTTTCTTACTCTTTCTAAACTTACTTTCTTAACAATATAACAAAAGCGCACAAAACATGAATGCAGACGCATTATCCAGACCCGCTTTGCAAATAAATACGCTAAAAAACAATGACTTTCCGGAGATACACATACCCGACGACTACTTAACATTAGCCGATATAAGTGACTTCGAAGAAACCTTCGATGAACTTATAAAAGACAATTTACCTAATCTTCCACCAATACCGTTTGGGTATAGACACCCAATACAACATTTAAAACCCGCTTATATGAAAGCCCCTGTCAAAGTCTTAAAAAAGCCAGATAATTTAGAAATACCAGAATTCTCAGATGATAGCTGAAATACTACTAGTCAGCACCCATCTGAAAAACCTGCAAAAACCCCTAGAAATGAATCTCGTCAAGATCAGGATGATAATCAAACAGTACACACATCTGAGGAAAATCCCATCCTAGGAGCACCTTACCCAATAAAACACCTTAATACTTTTAAAAATCAAATTATTTTTCGTTATTCTAATAAGAATTCTAACAGAAAAGAAACGCAATACCCATTCGAAGGGAAGAAAAGAATAATATTCTTTTTTTAAAATGACCCCCCTGAAAATTAAATATTAAAATTATTTAAAGTGAATATGCCTCCAGGCAGTTACTGCATGCATTTGAAAGACAAAACCCTTGAACCAATAATATTAAGAATAATTCAGAAATCCTTTAATGTCAATTCATTTCAACTCAAAATAAGCAATACGCTTGTCAAAGATATCACCGACAAAGACGAACAAACTCACAAGATACAAATATACTATGAAACAAAAACATCTCACCGCGGAATTACCGAAAATGTTACATCACTAAAAAGAAATTGTTATTGGCCAAACATTAAAAAAGATGTGCAACAATATGTTAATACATGTGAGATTTGTCAAAAAACCAAATATGAAAGACAACCACATAAAATAAAATTGAAACTAACCCCTATTGGTAACGAGCAATTTGAACACATTTATATTGATGTCTACCAATTTGACAAACACAAATTCTAGACGATAATTGATAGCTTTTCAAAATTAGCACAGGCTTATCACATCTCTTCGGAAACAAGCCCCGAGATAGCCGGTAGATTAATTGAATATATTAAACACTACGGTATCCCTTGAAAAATACCAACGGATAATCACTCCTCCTTTAAAAACGCATTAATACAAGACCTTTGTAAGCTACACAATATTCAATTACACTATATTATTCTCCACAATCCAAATTTAAACAGTCCAATCGAACGCTTCCATTCAACAATCAGGGAAACGCTGTCCCTTGCAATCCTTTCATATAACGACTCAGTACATTCAACAACCAAGTATACGCCTTTTCAAATAATTAAAGGAAAATTAGATTGCAAAAACCCTCTTGAACTTTCAGAAGAACAATTACAAACTCAATTTATGACCGAACACCGCAAAAACATAGACTTTATTAATAAAGAAATTTACAACAAATTAAAGGATTCTCAAAAGAAAACCCTAGAGAAACGTAATGAAAAATTAAACGACCCTCCTGAAATTGACACATCCAAGCCCGTATATGTTAAAACAACAACTAGGCAAAAGCGAATGCTCATGTTAGAAACTATAAAATCCTCGTAACTTCTTACAAAAAGAGAAACTATTTGACAATAAAACCCCTATTCATAAGAGACGTCTTAAGAAACAACAAAAACTAAGAAATTATTTCATTGTTTCAGACGATGCTCGAGACATGGATTCTGCTGTTGGCCCTAGTCACAACAAAAACCGTTAGCTATGAAATAGAGGAACTTAAGAACCCTATATTACCCATTTCTCTAGGAAATACTTATCTAATTAACGATCAGCACACTTCATTTTATCATGTAAATATAACAATAATTAGAACATGTATACAAAACATTGAAAGTTCATTAGCAAAAATTCAAAAAGCCATTTCACAAGACCTAAACATGACGCATTATTATTCATGATTCAAAGTAAATTAAATCAAAGCTTATATTTATATGACCAATTAAATGGAACCATTTCTTTATTTAAAGAAAAAAGACAAAAACTTGAGCTTATCAATATTATAGGTAATGCACAAAAATGGTTATTCGGAACATTAGATGCTGATGACGAATTAAAATATGATAATTATATAGGCATTTTAAATAATAATCAAAAAACTCTTAGCGAGGACATGAAACAAAATAAAGACGTACTAAAGGCAATTACAAACACTTTCACAATTCAAATCGACACGTAAGAAAATAACCAGAAACAAATTAAAAATCGTTTAGATTCATTAGAAAGCCAAGAAGCAGGCTTCACAAATACTTGCTATATATCCGTGATAATTGACAATACTAATTTGCAAATACAATGAGCTTTTACTGAATTTAGAAATCGCAGTTAGCTTCGCGAAAGTTGGTGTTATGCACCATTCCATATTAAAGCCGTTCGATTTAAAAGAAATCATTAGACACATTCCTTACGAAAGGATTATAAAATTTAACATGATTAATTACTATGAGATAATAACGACCCAAGTATTAATCCAAAATGACTTAATAATATTCTCAATACATACACCAATGATATATTCAACCCTTTATATATTGTATAAAATATATCCCGTTCCTATCCTTAACCACATTGTTAACATCCAACATCCTTAAATACTACTTACAAGAGAAGACTTCTACAATAGCCCATATGAGCGTTCACGAATCGAGAACAGTCATCTGTGCAAACTGGACGATTTGACCAAAGATGAACCCTGCCTACAACATCTTAACAAAAGCCAGAAGCGAATGCCCTACTATGGAAGTAGCATACACTTCCAGTACTATCAGAAAAGTACAAGACAATACTGTGTTAGTTATTCCTGGAAAACCAATTTTACTGAAAAGTCAGTGTCAATTTTTAACTAAACACTAACACAACTAAACTTCTTTAATATCTCTTGATGATTGTAAAATAGAAATTAATAACTGTTCATTTAAAAGAGATGTAAATGAAATTGTCGGTTTTTAGTTAAAATTACCAGTCCTTAAATTCTTCTTCTAAGAAAGCACTTATCCTAAAAGAAGTAGATCATTCTGCAATAAAACAGGCTCAACACTTAGCCGACCAAATAAAAAATTATAAAGTAGAAAACTTAAAAGTTGTTTCTCAACCGAATCATGTTTGGACATATGTAACAATAATCTTAGTTATAATAATAACATTATGTACCTTATTCATCTTGTATTACAAATACAGTTCAAAGAAAATCATTACAAAAGACATTAAACTCCACATTGTAAAAGATTGAGAAAAAAGTGATAAACCCTTCTTTTCTGAAACTTAAGGAGGGAGGAATTATATATCCATTATTTAGAAACTACATACACTTTCTAGTCATTACTGACGTCTTATGTTTAGATACCAGGTTCCATATAAATACCATTTTCTAATTAGTTAGTCAGTCTAAGTTACTTCGTCGTGTTAACGTATATTCGTAGAACTTAAGAAAATTGTAATATTGGAATTGATCGAATAAATTCGTTTTATAATATAATAAACGTTTCTTAAAAACAAAACAAACAGTGGCGAGTGCGGAACATCGGCAAACGCCTTACGCATACGAGACGTTGTTGCCATATCAGTCGAATATTATTCATACATCAAAAAATTGTCACAATAACATCTATTAAATTTTCCATTTAATAATTTATTGTTAAAAATATTAGAGGCAAAATAATTTTCAATATTAGGTATTGGTCGTCTGGGGGGGGGGGTAATTACCCCCTAGGGTCCCCCCTTGGAAGCGCCTTTGATGTGACAGTATAGAGTGACAATATGGAATCACTCGTCTTACGAGTATTTCATTGTGATAAAATAATAATGGCAAAGTTCTCTTAACTTTGAAACTAAAGGTGATCAGAAAAAATATTAAATTAAACGGAATGCGATAACATTAATGAAAATACACTATTAAAAGATAATAAAAGTTTGTACAATTACAGACGTCAGTGGTATTAGCTATAAGTAAAACTGGCTCTGGGAGGAGTGTTGTTTTACTCACCAATCCCGAAAAAAGGTCCTTCTGTCCTCTGGGGGGCTTTAAACCCCAAAGCACCTCCATAAATTAGCCACTGATAGACGTAAAAAAACAACTTTTTCAACCAACATTACATCCATGGAGATGGTGTAAATCTTTTGTTTTTTGTTCAAATATTGTTTATGAGACTTTTGAATTTTTCCGAAAAAATTACATTGATTGGCTATTTTTGTTTTTTATCGAAATACAGCGAACTTCAAGAATAAGGTCCTGTTCAATACTCTTTGGATCCTCTTTTATTAGAAGGAATCAAGAAAATAAATTATTTTAATTGCTTACAAAATAAGGTAAGGTTTCATAGCGAAAATTTCCATCTGTCCACAATATTTAAGGCCAAACGAACTAAAAGCAGCAGAAATATAATAAATAACCAACTCAGAATCTTTCTTAACGATTTGCCTTTCAAATATAAGGCAATGCAGATGTTATTTTTCGGCGGTAAAAGGAATTAAATTTCAAATTTGGGCTTAAGCCTAACGAAGAATTATTGCGAGGGCTGTTCCAAGAGTATAACTGATGGTTTTTTGCCTAAATAAGACGTCTAAATAAATGTATATATTTAAACTTGAAATATTTCAATTCTTTCTTGGAATTATGAAGTGATTAATGGATGAGCTTATTTCTTAATTTAATTTAACATTATTTTAGCATCACTATAAATACATTGTTATTGTAACTTTAACTCACTATAGGAGATAAAAATTCAGAAATTTTCAAACGTATTGACAGAAGTTAAGACATTTTATTGAAATCTAGTACCATTACATACAAGACCCAGCTGTCCATAACGTTGACATCGTCACAGCAGATGTACGAATTTCAGTTACCCCTTTATATCTCCGTAACACTAAATAACCCTCAGCTACAGAAGTACAACTTGGATATGTGACGAGGCCATTTTATTATTTGGCAGTACTGAGTATTATGACGTATAGGGTTCCTATTTGTATTTTGACATCTATCTACTGTTTTAACTGTAGAAGATATCAAGAACTTTAAATGCAAAAGTTGAAATTTTTTTAAAAAAGCAGAAATATAGACACTCTGAATAATATTATTTAATTAATTGATTCTCTTTTGGCTAATTATGAATATAACAGGTTTGACACCTTTATTTTTAAAGACAACCGAACAATTAACAAGTATGAGCATTAGGCGCAAAGAAACATTCCTGAGAACCGTTAAGCTGGATTATTTAAAAACAATTTTAAATTTGCTGTTTTACGCACTCTTTGTCATGTAGCACAACTTTTACTAGATTTGGGATATAACATAAAATTGAGAAAATTATGAGTATACTATTACGTGCTCGTTAGTAGAATTTAAAACATGACAGAAGATTCTAATACTATGTTGTAAGTTAAAAGAGTTAATTATTTTTAAATATTTAGTTATTTAGCATTTTAATATACTAATTTTTCGCAATTAAAAGATTTGTCAAATTCACCAAACAACATTAATGCAAATGGAAGAAATTCCAAAATAAACAGAAATCTTAATATACAAATTAAACCATTAATAAACAATAAAATAAATCATTTTTAATTTTCTAGAGTAATTTAAAAGGTTATGTGTACACTCCACACAAACAAGAGTTTAACTAAAAATAAATATTTGAAAAACATTATTCAAATCGCAGATTTCAGAAACACCCTATACTAAAACACTATAAGTCCATGCCAGTGGACTTATAGTGTTTCTAAAATCAACGATCCGTTTGTAAAAATGATTTAGGGTTTTGTAAATTAAAGATCTTTGTAAAAGTATATAAGTTTAATGTAAATTGTTTAAACAAATAACCCGTTATGTCCATTCTACAATGGAATATGAACGGTTATTATGCCCGTATCCATGACCTGTCCCTCCTGATCTCATGGCACACCCCTTCCGTTATATTACTTCAAGAAACCAATTTCAACCCGTCGAAGAATGTCTCGCTTAAAAACTTTAATGTAGAAAGGAAGGATAGAACTAATGCAGAGAGATCCTCTGGTGGTGTGGCGATCCTTCTCCATGAATCCCTACACTATGAAAATCTGCAAATAGACTCGGACTTGGAAATATGCGCCGTTCGTACTCACTTGCCTTCGCATATTACAATATGTAACCTATATATTCCCCCGTCTCTCGACCTAACCTACAATCATCTAGAGAGTGTGTTTCAGCAACTAACCCCCCCATTTATAGTAGCCGGCGACCTCAACGCGCATAGCACCTCCTGGGGGTCCACACACACTGACCGCAGGGGTGATATAATTGAGGACTGCCTGGCACAATTCCACCTTTCCCTCCTGAACTCCGATTTCCACACCTTCGTTAGTTCATCGTCCGGTACCTTCTCATCCCTAGATCTAACCATCTGTAGCAGTGACTTAGCCTCAAACTTTCAATGGGAAGTCTTGGAAGATACATATGGAAGCGATCACTACCCAATAATACTAAGACCATTGTCGTGGTCAAATATCTCCGAAGTAAACCCTGTTTATAATCTCTCTAAGGCTGACTGGCCACTTTACCGGGAATCACTGTTAATTCCTCTCTTCAACAGATCTGATATCAATTTCACTATTGATCTCTTCGTGAAATCAATTCATAATGCCGCCTCATTAGCAATCCCTAAATCATATATCCTACCTTCCAAACCCCCTGTTCCATGGTAGACTCCTGCCTGTAAGCTAGCTATTCGAAAGAGGAAATCTGCACTTAACCGTTTCAAACATAATCCCAGCATGGAGAACTTTGTGGATTTCAAAAGAAAACGCGCTTATGCTAAGAGAATTCTTAAGGAAGCCAAACGCAACTCATGGAGGGACTACATTGAAAGCTTCAACTCTAAGGCGTCCAGCCAGGAAATCTGGAATAAGGTCAAGAGATTAAAGGGTAAGCCAACAAGGGTCATCCACGGGCTTGTACAGAACAACCACTGGATCTCTCGAACAGTTGACATTGGTAATTGCTTTGCCGAATACTACAGTAATCAATCCAGTAATGAGAATTACAGCAACTCCTTTCTGAATCGGAAATTAGCAGAGGAATCGAACACCATTAACTTTGCAAGCTATACGGAATTCTCATACAACTTTCCCTTTAACTCTAAAGAACTTTCTCATGTCATTTCTTCCAGCAGAAACAGCGCTCCTGGTCCGGATGAAGTACTTATACCGATGATTGCTAACCTCCCTTTATCTGCCATTAACTTCCTCTTAGAAATATACAATCTCATATGGACTAGTGGGATTTTTCCGCAATCTTGAAGTCGGTCTATACTGATTCCGATCCATAAGGATAATAAACCCAGGACAACTGCAGACAGCTACCGACCCATATCTCTTACTAACCACTTAGGCAAGATTCCTGAGAGAATGATTAACTTCAGACTCTGCTGGTACCTGGAAAAGAATTCTTTATTGGACAAACATCAGTTTGGCTTCCTTAAAAGGAGGTCTACCCTAGACCATCTGGTTGGCCTGGAAATGGATATTAAGGAGACCTTTGCCAAAAAACACCATCTGATTGCAGCTTTTCTTGATCTCTTCAAAGCGTTCGATATCACTTGGCGATATGATATTCTTAAGACTTTGTTTAAGTGGGACCTCCGAGGACATCTCCCCATAATTATTAGCAATTTTTTGCGAAACCGAACCTTTAGAATTCGCATAAATGGAACGCTCTCAGATGAGTAGCCACTAGAGAATGGCATCCCCCAGGGCTCTGTGCTCAGTCCTACCTCGTTTATAGTTGCTCTGGATAATATTCGCCACTTTATACCTTCCCAATTATCTTATAAATTATACGCAGATGATATAGTACTATACTACTGCAGTAGTAGTATTAGAACTTCAGAAAGACTCCTACAAACAGGTCATAATCGCCTGAATCAGTTCTCTCTCCTACACGGTTTTACCTTCTCCCCTTTCAAATCTTCTGTCGTTCACTTTTGTCGTAAGAGAAATTGTCCAAAAATGAATATCTTGTCTTTCCAAAACTCTGAAATACCCTTAACGGAAAATATTAAATTCCTAGGGCTAATCTTCGACAACAAACTAAATTGGAGTGATCATTTCAAATCTCTCCGCTCCAGGTATTCCAAAGACATTCGTTTGCTCAAAATGCTTTCAAACTCTTATTGGGGTTCAGATAACCACACCCTACTTAAAATCTACAAATCAGTTATCCGATCAAAAATAGAATATGGCTGCATAGTTTACTCCTCAGCGAGAGTAAATAAAATAAATGTCTTCGCATGTCCTGTAGCGGCTTTCACACCAGTCCGATCCACAGTCTCCAATGCATAAACGAAACCATCTCTTTACAACACAGACGTACTTTACTTCTATTAAAGTATGCTACTAATCTCTGGTTTAAGCCTGACCTACCAATCCACGACTCCTTCTTCAATCCCAGAATCCCTTTGACTCTTTATACGAATAGTAATCTCACTCATAGCAGCAATATTCGTTTCTTAAAATTTTCAGCTGAATACAACTTCTCCCTCCCTTCAATATTTCCCCCCCATCCTAACAAATTCCCTCATAACCCTTCCCCAAAATCACTTTAACTTCGAACTTTCACGTTTTGATAAAAATTACAACCACAGACGCATTATCAATCAGTTCCAGGAACTTCAATACACAATATTCATTAACTCAAACCTTATATATACTGATGGCTCCAAAACGTTCTTGCTCTCTGGCTCTGCTTTCTATTGCGCCGAAGGCTCAAGTAGCTTTCTTCTTAATAACCATTGTAGCATATTCACGGCTGAACTTTTTGCCATAATGCAGGCACTGACCTTCATAAAGAAATCATTCCATAGGAACTGGACAGTTGCATCCGACTCGATGAGCGCTCTACAGAGCATCCAAAACCCCTTTTCCTCACACCCTATATGCCAAGATATTCATGACTTACTGGTGGACCTTGACCGTAAGGAGATTGCATTGTCTTTCCTTTGGATTCCAAGTCATATTGGAATTAAAGGGAACGAAGTGGTGGACGCATTGGCTAAGGATGCACTTAATAACGGCACCAATCTATCCCAAGTTTTTATTAGCAGGGACATCCTTCCTGCACTTAAGAAAATTATTAATAATTTTGTACAACTCGATTGGGACATGATGGAGCTCCACAATAAACTACATGAGATTAAACCTCAAATCTTCACTAATTTTGACATCTGTCATCTTAGCAGACGCGACTCCACGGTCCTTACTAGATCCATGATTGGACATACAAAGCTCACTCATGAATACCTTTTGAAATCCGAAACCCCTCCCACCTGTAATCATTGCAATGTCCGACTAACTATCAAACACCTGTTTCTCGAATGCAACTTGTTAAATCCATTTAGAACTGCCTGCAACTTAAACTTCAACAGTCTTAAAAATATCTTTGATCCTACTCCTGCAAACTTAATGAATGTGATATAGTTCTTAAAAGAGTCATCTTTATACTATAAGATATAATATGTAAACAACACTACGAGAGACGCTAAATGACCTATAGACGACGACGCGCCTTTATACAAAATACTCTCTCTCTCTCTCACCTGATTTATCGCCGCTAGATTTCTATTTCTGGGGACACATCAAGAAAAAGGTGTACAAAACAAGACCACGAAACAAAGAAGAGCTTTGTACAAAAATTAGAGAAGCCTGCAATGGTATTAGCATACGTGAATTAAGGAGAGTAGCTGAACATAACCGCAAGATAATTGAAAAATGTATAAGAGTTGGAGGCGGCTTAGTAGAAAAAGGATATATTCGATAATTTTTATATTTAGTAAATGTATTTAAATTCATATCCTATTTTCTGTTAAATAAATAATAGTGTTTAATGTATTTTTAAATTCTTTTTTATTTCACGATAGTTTATTTAAAAATAGTGCATCAAAACTCGATCTGTACAGAGTCTGATACATAATTATTCACAGTAAAAAAAACTAATTTTGCTGTAAAATTTGTTTTGTTTTTTTTTTTTATCTTAATCGCGAAGCAAAATATGGAAAATTGGGTCGACTAACAAGGTCGTAGTAGGCAGGGTTTTTATGCAAGAATGAATTCACAATAAAGATATTAAAAAAGTTGTTCAAAATTTACTTCTTACAAAACATACAAAACTTTAGCATCAAATTCGTATTTTGACGTTTTTACAAAATTTGGTTAATTATGGATCAGGACCTAGAGGTCATAGACCATGGGGACTTGTTTGGATTCGCTTCTTAGATACGCCAATCATATATTTTTACCTAAATTACTATTTAACGATTTTTAGCAGATTGCCATTTCGTACAAAAATTATTCAAATAAAGCGGCTTCAGTTTCGTGATGAGTATGATTTAGCATAATCGCATTGTTTTCCTTACGTTAAACTCTTGTGCTACTTTTCTGCACCAAAAAGCTTAATTATTTTGATTTTTTCTGTTCAGCGTTTTCCTTGTTATGCAATAAATACTTTTAAAACAAGATTAGCAGTTAGATTTTCATTAAATCTGACAAATTTAATCGTCAGATTTTAATTTTAGGGCAATCTTGTTAAATTTAACGCCCTAGGTAAAATGGAAAGATAAAAACCAGAATTATACCGGGTCTGATCCGTAATTATCCAAATTTTGTGAAAGAGTAAAAATGCATTTATCGCTGAAACTTCGTATAGTAGGTTAGAATTACATTTCGAACAACTTTTTCTATTGACTTTCTTTGATGTCTTTATCGCGAAGCAAAATACGGAAAATTGGGACTACTTGCAAGGTCCTAGTAGGCGGGGTTTTTAAACGAAATTGGACCGTAATATGTTGATAGATGTATCTTATCAAGTTCTAAAGTTCTACCACTGTGCAACTTGTCTTCATCTTATGTGCGACACACTGTATATGTATATGTATATAATATATATATATATATATATATATATATATATATATATATATATATATATATATATATATATATATATATATATATATATATATATATATATATATATATATATATATATATATATATATATATATATATATATATATATATATATATATATATATATATATATATATATATATATATATATATATATATATATATATATATATATATATATATATATATATATATATATATATATATATATATATATATATATATATATATATATATATATATATATATATATATATATATATATATATATATATATATATATATATATATATATATATATATATATATATATATATATATATATATATATATATATATATATATATATATATATATATATATATATATATATATATATATATATATATATATATATATATATATATATATATATATATATATATATATATATATATATATATATATATATATATATATATATATATATATATATATATATATATACTGGGTGATTCACGACCCACTGTACATACTTATGTGGTGTATAGGGTATCCCTAGGGTATATCGGAATGGATATTTAAATTGATTAATTCGGCTTTATTACCGAGATACAGGGTGATTTTCGTATTTTGTAAAAATTTGTTCACCCTGTATCTCCTAAACTGCTTAATAGATTTTTTTAAAATTTTGTACACAAACACTCTTGGTATATCATAACTTTTTGACGTTTGAAAAGTAGCAAAGTTCCAGGGCCGTATCCAGCCAATTCACACAGGGGAGGGGGGTTAGTTTTGAGACACCCTGTACATCGGAATTCGGTATTTTTGAATTTTTTTCTTAAACTACATTCATTTGTTAACAAAAATATGCCACCATCTTGAATGGCACACTAAAGGTTATGTACGAAATTTAAATCTTTAGATAGTACATACTCCTTTTTTAAGCGGTATCTGTATTAAAGCTTTTAACTAAGTATAAAATAATTTCAATGATTAACTAACACTAGCCTAGACTAAAACACAGCCTTGTCGAATTAATTTTTATTTTCAGGAGCCCAAAAAAAACTAAAATCTACCCTAACACAATAACGTCTTAAAAGCTACAAAATGTTTTCAAAATACATACCACCGGTGTCTCTACATTTTTGTGCACGCTTTTGTAGGTTTGTAATTGAGCGGTGAATCATTTGAGGCTTTTGTCTAACCTCGTCGCAATAAAAATGTATCCTATTTATTAATTGATCCCTAGTTTCTATTGGAACACTGTAAACTTTTTGTTTTAGATGCCCCCACAAAAAGTAGTCGGCTGGATTAAAGTCTGGCGACCTAGCTGGCCAAGGATGTGGTCCTCCGCGTCCAATCCACCGATCAGCAAATTGTTGATTGAGATAATTTCGAACATCAATTCCAAAATGTGCAGGTGCCCCATCGTGTTGAAACCATATGCCTCTTAAATTTACATTTTCTAATAAACCCGGTAAAATGTTTTGTAGAAAGTTCAAATACACAACAGCCGTTAGTCGTTGAGGGAAAATATGTGGTCCAATTAAATGATTATTTATTAAGCCGCACCAAACATTCACTGAAAACTTTCGTTGAGAATTGGCCAATCGCAACGAATGAGGGTTTTCATCTGCCCATACATGAGAGTTTCTAGAATTAAAGACTCCGTCCCTTGTAAATTGGGCTTCATCAGTGAATAGTGCTCTAAAAATAGTTCTTCGATGATTTATTACCCACCTAGCAAATGCTAATCTAGGCAAGTAGTCGCCTTCTTCTAATCTTTGTACCTCTTATACATGGAAAGGGTATAAGTTTTCATTTTTTATAGTTCTCCATACTCTTGTCTGCGGTATCGCTAATTGGGCGGAAATTCGCCTAGTGCTTGTGGTTGGATCTTCCCTCACAAGGTTGAGAATATTCTCTTCTTGGACCACGTTATTAGCACCCACTCTTTCAACATGAAGATCGGTTGAGGGAAACTTACCCTTTTCACGCAATGTATTAAAGGTTGCGGCAAACGTTTGGTGATTTGGAATTCTCCGATCCGGAAATCGTCTTCTGTATTCTTCTGTAGCAGCTCTTCCGTTACCATTACAAAATCCGTACACAAATACGATGTCTGCGTACTCAGCATTTGTAAATAACGGCATTTTTACAATTATTGAAACGTACAAACTTTTTGCAAAGAGAAAATTCAAATAAAAAATCTTTAATTAACAATGTCAAACACAAATGATTGAATTGTATGTACGTAATGTCATTTTTAAAATATTTGTCTAAATTCCAAGGCTTACTTTATTATTTTTAGGTATTAAAATTTATTGAATTTGTATTTTTTTGTAGGTTTTAAGGTTACGAAAAAAAAAGGTAAATAAAAAAATTAAAAAAAAACAAGCTCTTACACATAATTTGTATACAAGAACAAAAATAAAAAAAGATAAATTTTTACGGTAGCCGATAAATGATCACGATCTCGAGCATTAGATAAGAGATGAGGCGAAAAAGACTCAAACAAAAATTAACTGGTTTATTAGTAGAGATAGTTAAATTTTTTTAAAAGTCAAGCATTTAGACAAAAACCTCAAATCTAAATGATTCAACGCTCAATTGCAATTCACAAAAGCGTGCACAAAAATGTAGAGATACCGTTAGACAGGCGTTATTGTGTTAGGTTAGATTTTGGTATTTTTAGGCCACTAAAAATAAAAAATAATTCGACAAGGCTGTGTTTTATTAGTAGAGATAGTTTAATTTTTTTTTAAAGTCAATCATTGAAATAATTTTATACTTAGTTAAAAGCTTTAATACAGATACCGCTAAAAAAAGGGGTATGTACTATCTAAAGATTTAAATTTCGTACATAACTTTTAGTGTGCCATTCAAGATGGTGGCATATTATTGTTCACAAATGAATGTAGTTTAGGAAAAAAATTCAAAAATACCGAATTCCGATGTACAGGGTGTCTCAAAACTAGCCCCCTCCCCTGTGTGAATTGGCTGGATACGGCCCTGGAACTTTGATACTTTTCAAACGTCAAAAAGTTATGATATACCAAGAGTGTTTGTGTACAAAATTTAAAAAAAATGGATTAAGCCGTTTAGGAGATACAGGGTGAACAAATTTTTACCAAAATATAAAAATCACCCTGTATCTTAGTAATAAAGCCGAATTAATCAATTTAAATATCCATTTCGATATACCCTAGGGATACCCTATACACCACAGAAGTATGTACAGTGGGTCGTGAATCACCCAGTATATATATATATATATATATATATATATATATATATATATATATGCCAGGGCAGATACCACGGTAGCAGATGGCACCTTGGCCCTGGAAACAAACATAGCGTCATGTCGACAAAATGGTGAAGGAGTAATCCTTACCGTTACTGGTTTAGTTTTGTATAACTTTTTACGACCAAGAACCGCACAGAAATTGAAATTTCTGTTTCTCTATATATATATATATATATATATATATATATATATATATATATATATATATATATAAATATATATATCGACGCTGCCGAGGCAAAACGGCACAAAAGCCAAAATGATCATTTTTTGGTTAGGCATACCTCTGGATAGAGAATTTTAATTCGCATCGAACTACCTAAGCGGCATTAGCTCCAAAAATATATATTCCCTAGAATTTAGCTCGGAATGTCACGCAAACGCCAACTAAATCACGTGGCTCTACGGAAAATAGACGGAAACCGACATAAACGCCGAACTGCCATAAGAGCAACATTGTGCTTGTAAATAATTTGTAAATGTTTTAATCGAAACTTTTTACTACATTTTATTAATATTAGTTTATTAAGCATGGTTTTTCTATTTTTAAGCATTTACACCCCATAAATATAGCTTATTTCTTAAAAAACTAGCCTGGCGTTTATGCCATAACCAGTAATTTCGAACACGTTTGGCATAAACGCCAGTGCCGTGTTCTTGTATGTAAATTTTATTTACGAAAAATTGTTGAATATTGTGCAGATAATGGAATTTTTTTCTAGTAGTATGCTAAAATTGCTTTTAAAGTTTATAAAATTGTTTGTGTTTAACTGAAAATTTGTTCCTCACCGCCTTAAATCGACGATCGAATTTTGGCGCTTATGCCATTATTTTTGTTGTAGATGAATAGTAGGAGTAAGAAAATTTTGGCGCTGCTCACGTCACAAAATAAAAAATCTGAAAGTTTCGAAAATGCCAGCGAAGAGACTGGTCCTACTACAAATAAAAGCAATATTAGTAAAAACTACAGTTTATGTGATAGAAATAGAAACGATAATTTAGATTGTGATTCAACTGTGGCTGTGGGTGTAAATGCAAGTACCCAGTTTGTGATGTCAGAAAATAATTATTTTGGGACATCTACTTTATCAGGAAATAATATAGTCTGTAGCCACTTTACTAATTTTGGAATGAGGCATGAAGACAATCCAACTGTGAAAGAATACTTCACCAATAATACCAATATCATTACCGCCTATGATACACCTGATAATCTCTTCAATGAAGTGATTATAGAGGAAGTGCCTTATGATCGTTACACCTCGGGTTTCACCGATATGATTTCATCAAATGCAGAAAATCAACAGAACGAGGGTGAAGGGCAGAATTTAAAAATTCGATTATGTTCTACCGATATAATTTTAACAAATGCAGAAAATCAAGAAAACGAAGATATAAGGGAAAATGAAAGTCAAATAAGTCCTTCTGATGTAATTTTGCCAAATGCAGAAAATCAATGCAACGAAGATAAAGCGATGAATGAAATTCAAGAAAATTCTACCGACCCCAGCGATAATAGGGACGACTACGAAGTATCGTCATGCAATGATTCGGAGAGAGAAGACTCTAGTACGGAAAAATTAACAATAAATAGGAGAAGAAAAGGACAACTAGACGATAGAAATAAAAATGGAATTTTAAATCAGATAGAACAAATTGACGAAATAAAAGACGAAGAAAACGCTATGCAAAAAATGAATAAAAGGAAACGTCGTCAATTTCTTAAAGATTCTGGACATGAGTATAATAATACTCGAGGACAGATTATTAATGCCAAAAAAATTAAGCCAAATCCTTGTGAAAATAAACCATGTTTTAACAAGTGTAATTTATTTTCAACTGAAGATCGTCAGGAAATATTTGACTTTTTTTGGAATCTAAAGGATGGCGTGAAACAAAAGTCATATTTAAGTGAATGTGTACCTGTGGGACAAATAAAACGCAGACGTAAATCAAAAAATAAGATACAACGTAAGTTTACTCACGACTATTTCTTAAAAAAAAAGGTGTTAGGCAAAAAGTTTGCAAACAGTTTTTAATTAACACCATGGGAATAACTGTTAGGTTGCTAAGGACAGTTATAGAAAACAAAAATGAAATTAAATTTCCCGTCCCAGATGCAAGAGGACATCATAGGCCATATAATAGGGCGTCCGAGGAACAAGTTCAAGATTTTAAGAATTTCATCAACTCGCTACCACTTATCCCATCACATTATTGCCGAAATTCAGGTTCCAAAAAGTATTTACCTGCTGAAGTAAAAAGTTTAAACAATGTTTACCGAATGTATGAAAAGGCACTTAAGGATAAGAGAGACAATTGTATATTGTTAAGAAAGACTAAATTTATGGAACTTTTAAAAACTCATTTTAATATTGGGATACATGTACCAAAAAAGGATAAATGTTCCAAATGTCAAAGATATGAACAACTACCTGGAAACCTAAAAACAATAAAAGAACAAGAAAGCTATAACGAACATTTACAGGAAAAAGAAGCAGTAAAAAAAATATTTTTACAGGAACAAAATTAAGCCGTCGAGGAAACCACAATGTTGGTCGCTAGTTTCGACTTACAAAAAGTTTTGTCGACACCGCATGGAGATAATATGACCATAGGCTTTAGTAGAAAATACGCCGTGTACAATTTTACTGTATACGAGACAGCGTCAAGAAAGAGTTATTGTTACCTGTGGGGTGAAAAAGATGGAAAACGTGGAAGTAATGAAATTTGCTCTAATTTATTACAATTTTTGACTGAAGTTGATAAGAGACAAATATACCAAAAAATATCATTATACTGTGATAATTGCACGACTTTTTGGATTTCAAAACATTGTGTACACAGAAAACTAACAAAATAAAAATTTCTTCCATAAAACGAGCCACTTTGTTAAAAAACGATTCAAATGTAAAAATTGAAACTTCATTTTTGAATCCAAAACTTGAAAGTGTCGATTTTCAGGTTAAAAAAGACTCACAACCTCGATTAGCATATTTTTGTGAACAGCCAATCACAAAACTTAAATACGAAAATTTGAAAACCTTATGTCAACAATTTATTATTAAATCAGAGTTTCACGCTGAATATTTATCACTTAAAACTAGTAGTATGGTTCCAGATAGGCTGGATGAAACTGATGTGGAAGATTTGCTTAATGAGAAATATTATGTTTGTTAACCATGTTCTTGTTGTTTTTTACAAGTATTGTAATACAATGCGTTTTTTACTTAAAATTTTCATCACTATGTACTTTATTTTGGTACCGGATTTGCTTTTTACAAATTTTAAGGTTTCTGAAAACCATTGTCTTTCTTTTTAAATGATAGTTACGTTATGACATGTAGCATGATAATATGCAGTTAAGTGCCTCTGCGTTACGAATATTTTTTTTGTGTATCAGATTGTTTTTAATTTAGTTTGAAGTATCTAAACCCCATATGTTTTTTAATAATGCAAGATTACAATGTTAGTGTTTTTTAGTTATGTTCATGTGTATGCATTTTTAGTTGAGTTTCCCTGCATTAAGAACGTAGGTATTTTTTGTACCCGTTTGTTTTTTGTTTAGTTAAGTTTAAAGATTCTGAAAACTATTATTTTTTTTAATGCTGTATGTTTATATCTACAGTGTGACAATTTAAGTCCGCACCATATGGAAGTCGATTGCCGTAATCACATTTCGGAAAAAATTCCCTTATGATGGGACTTAAATTGTCACACTGTATGTGACAGTATGTCTTTTTTAGTTGAGTTTCCCTACGTTAATATATATTTTTGTATCAGATTTGTTTGTTTTACTCATTTTAAAGTTTCTAAAAACCTATTTCATCATTTTAGGGAATATTTACCTAATTTACATGAAATTTAGTAATAAAACCTAAATGGAATGATTTTTTTCTATTTGGCATAAGCGATCATATTCCAATCATTATCCTTATTTTTCCAATGGCATATCCTCTAGCAAGCGCCACTTTGAATGATATATCCTCGACCTACTTGGCACAAGCGCCTGCAGTTCTAATGGCACAATCACCACTACTGGCTTTGACTTGGCACTAGCGCCAATTTTTTACTTTTTCATTAAATTTGGGATTAATAACAATTAAAAAAGTATTTGCATATTATTAAAATACGTAGTAAAAATGAAAAAAATTTGAGGCTAGTTAATAATTAATATTAAACAAATAGGAACGTTTTTTCTTTCTCCTGAAAATTTGGGCAGATGACGTTTGTGCCGTTTTGCCGCGACAGCGTCGATATATATATATATATATATATATATATATATATATATATATATATTATATATATACATATGTATATATGTATATATATATATATATATATATATATATATGTATATATGTATATATATATATATATATATATATATATATATATATATATATATATATATATATATATATATATATATATATATATATATATATATCCATATAATATATATATATATATATATATATATATATATATATATATATATATATATATATATATATATATATATATATATATATATATATATATATATATATATATATATATATATATATATATATATATATATATATATATATATATATATATATATATATATATATATATATATATATATATATATATATATATATATATATATATATATATATATATATATATATATATATATATATATATATATATATATATTTATATATATATATATATATATATATATATATATATATATATATATATATATACATATGTATATATGTTTCTTAAACCCGGTATATATTAATTGGACTTCTTTCTTGGGTATAGGTTTATTTGCAAAATCAAACAATGGGATTAACTTGACGTTTCGCCTATCATAGTAGGCTTTCTCAAAAATTGTAAATGTCATTTTATAATTAGACCACTAAATGTTTTTTAAATTAATTGTAGATAGGTAAGGGAAACCATATATACCTAAAAAAAAAATAAAGGAATGAGCAATTTTTGAGAAAGCCTACTATGATAGGCGAAACGTCAAGTTAATCCCATTGTTTGATTTTGCAAATAAACCTATACCCAAGAAATATAATATATATATATATATATATATATATATATATATATATATATATATATATATATATATATATATATATATATATATATATATATATATATATATATATATATATATATATATATATATATATATATATATATATATATATATATATATATATATATATATATATATATATATATATATATATATATATATATATATATATATATATATATATATATATATATATATATATATATATATATATATATATATATATATATATATATATATATATATATATATATATATATATATATATATATATATATATATATATATATATATATATATATATATATATATATATATATATATATATATATATATATATATATATATATATATATATATATATATATATATATATATATATATATATATATATATATATATATATATATATATATATATGAATAACAGAAATATATAATTTCTGCAGGTGCAAAACGGCCTACAAGTGCCTTGGTGACTGCGACGCTTCCTTTTATACCCCCACTCGGGGCCGAAAGTTATATCGGCGCAGGCGTTGGTCGTTATTTATGTTTTCCGGATGGTGCTGTTGTTGTTGAGTTTTTGCGATTTTAGATTGGTCGATTATTGTCTTCTATACCGTTGGTAGTTTTAATGATTCGTCCCTTTTATTTAAATCACCTTGTTTTTCAATTTCTATGGCTTCTCGGATTATTCTGGTTTTATAATGTTCTATATTGGCAATCTCCCTACACCCATCGAAATTTATTTTATGGCCCGTTTCCAGATGATGTAGAAATAAAGCTGAGGTTGTTTGTTTATTTCTAATGCTGAGTTTATGTTCTTCCACTCTTGCTGATATTCGCCTGTTAGTTTGCCCCACGTACAACTTTTCACAGTCCTGGCACGGAATACTGTATACTCCGTGGTTTTCCAGTTTGATTTTATCTTTTGGGTTTTCAAGTAGTTTACCTATAGTTGTTTGTGGCTTGTGTATTGTTTGTATGTTGTGTTTCCTAAGAATTCTTCCGATTCTGTCTGTTGTGCCTTTTACATATGGTAAGACTACTTGTTGCTTTCCGGGTTGATAATTCTTGTTGTTCGTTGTTCGGGAAACCTGTGCATTAATAGCTTCCTCTGTGGTGCGATTTGTGTAGCCATTTTTCTTTAAAGCACTAGATATTACCTTTAGTTCGTTTTATCTCGTCTGTGTTTCAGTTAGTCTCACGGATCTGGGGTGCGATTTTGCACTTATCATTTCGTTAGTTAACGAAAAATTTCTCCATTCGGAGAGCTGTTCGGCATGACAATCGGATTTTTCGATCCTGGTTCGTTAAAAACCAACCTATTACTAAAGTCGCCATTTTCCGAATCTGTCAGCTCTTAAGTTTTTGATAATATCTAAATTTACTATAGTCTAATTTCGTAAGTTAAAAAATAGTTTTGATTACTTGAAAGCTAAGCCCATTAGCGTATACATCATACCGTAAGTAATCAACAGATGCCAAAATATTCAGGCAGCGAAAATACGAAACTCGTAAAAAAATCCTTCAAATTAAACAAGGTAAGCTAATCTGTTTAAAAAATATTATCTATGTCATATTATTACGAAACCTGTATATTTTAGTTATTAATGATACAATATTTTTAATGCATTCATTTGAATTCTTTCCTGATCATTTTGTTAGAAGTACGGGAAAACATAAAACGCTATCCTCAAAATGTACTTCTTTTGAAGAAATATTTAACAAAGTTGTGAATATTCTGTTTAAATATTAATTAAATTATTTACTATTTGGTGCAAAATTCTATATTACGTATCTCATTTTTAAAAGAAAAGGGGGACCTATGTTAATATCTATTCTAATCCAGCGCCGCGGCTGTTATGCAACCACATAAACATCATTCATCTATCCGCCTTTGAAACGGGGTGCGCATTCCACAGAAAAGTAATATAATAATATAGGCGAAATGCGTTCATCGGGAGAACAAAGCGTTTTAAACTTAGAGTAAGAATAAAAATCTTACTCTAGGTTGCAAATGCCCGTTGTTACTGGGGAATGGCCCTCCCTATTTAAGGAATACGGCAGTATTTTATTTAATTTTGGTCTCTCGTAACTTAACCTAACTTTTTTAGTTCACAAATACACAGTAAACAAGGAAGTGGAATAGCTGATGGATCACTTGCGGAAACATAACAGTGGTTTAATAATGGTGTATTTATGTATTGCAAAATTGAACATAAATTCCAGTAACTAGGAACCAATTTAAGAAAAATATTTTCTATTGATGGAAAGACTAAAGAAGCAATAAAGGCAGTTGAATCTAGATTATCATAATGGTGATACCTGAGACTGTTGCAGGTAGGCATGAATTTGTATATTTTAGCAAATAGAATGTACTTGCTTAAATTATATTTCATTGTCTATGTCGAGGTCTATGTATAACTTGTAAACAAAAGTATTCCTTAACAGGTATTATCAAAGAGAATTTATAGTTTAAGCTATTATTTTCTTAGGTATTATATATTTTCATTGTTGAGGGCGAAATGAAATAATCTTTGTTTTTCTTTAAAAGAAATAATTAGTTATATTATATTACACAGTATGTGGTGAATGGCACATTTATTGATTATAGCAATATTTTTACAGCTTTCTTATAGGCTTGTTCAGTATAATTTTTAGAATACCACTAGATTGTGACGTAAAAATGACGAACTTAAACATGGAAATTTTGGGACAATATTCAGGTCTCAACTGTCTAGCAGACGCGTAACTAAGGGGGGCATAGGGGAGGCGATGTTTTTTTTGGGATATTGCATGGGCGCCCGCAGAACCATAACTGATGAAAAAAAAACCAAAAAAGGTCATGCATAGTCCATTTGGTATATAAATGTAATTTATATATGTAATATACAATATTTACGTTTTCCTGGGGAGGCATCTTGGTGAAAACACCCTTTATATGAAGAAAGTTTTTTGATATTCGGGTGTGGATTATCCTGGGTAGAAAAGAACAATATAATATTTCGTTTTGTAATAGTCACACTCAATATATAAATTCTGGTTGAAAATTAGTAAACTTGAATTTTGTCCACAAATTTGCATGTATAACTGTGTCTGTTCAGTAGTTTACTATAGGACATCAGTACCTAAAATTAATTAATTAATGTAGGGGTTTATATTTAATTAAAAAAAAATGGGTGGAGGTACTATACATGCTGTTGGTTAGAAACAAAAGTTTAAAAAGCCATATTTATAGGGATATTCTTATTTTCTTAAGGGGAATATGCTCCTTAAATATTTCATTTAATTTTTAACCAAAATTGGAAATATACCTATTTTATCAATAAGTTTTTTAATAGCATATTATTTCATTTAAAATATCCTTCTTTTACAGATGATTTTTCGAAAAGCAATTTTTTTACAATACTTTTTCTTCTTTTTAGTTATTTCGGGTCACAGTGTGAGTCCTTTGGACCCTTCGTAAAAGAAAATTACTTACGTATCACCAGAATTCAGCAGCAATGGAAACTAATTTCAGCTTACAACAACTTGAACAATAAAAAAATGTCGAATTCTAATATTTTTTTATTTAGTGAAAAATATAAAATTGATTTTTCAGATAAAATATTGCAACACTTTAAAAAAAAAAATTTAAAGAAGTTCCAGTAAATTTCATAATAATCAAAATCGAAAATTATTTCATTTATATCTTAACGATTTATGACTACACTTAAATCTAGAAAAATAATTATATTTAGGCAGTTTATAGATACAGATTTACAGGGATATAGAGAGAGATGGATACCATTATGAAATTAGTTACGGGTAGTATTATATATGAATCTTTAAACATATTTCCAAAAGTTAAGGTATGAAAGTGGAAATATTTATTTTTCAGTTCCAACTGTTTCTTTTGGTAGTTATGTAAACTCTCCAAACGTCAATTTTTAGTTTTTAGGCGATAAAGTTACTCTGTTAGGTATAGGATCAACTGTGCAGTAATTTTATTATTTTTAATGCAATGAAAAAAAATGCAAAGTAAATTTTCTCCTTCCCAATCATATGGTAATTCTCAGTATCTTTGAAATATACAGAGAGTGACAAAATATGTATTTTTATTAAATGAATACCCTGACTATTTTTACACCTATAAAAAGCTAAAAAATATCTTTCGAAAAAACTTCGTGCCAAATTTTCTGATATACCTACCTATGATATTTAAAAAACTAAAATTAATACCTGCCTACAAATCGCCATATTATTTTTGAATATATAAATTTCAGTCGTAACAGTTACAAATAGAGTATTTCTTAAAAGGGCTTCTTTATACAGAGCATTTCATGTAAAAAATTACACTGTATGTAATATTTTTAGTACGAGAAATAATAAAAAAATTAGAGAGGGATCACTTTAAATGGCAATCAATTTCCCTCATACAGATTGTCACTACAATTTACTGCATATTCAAATAATTTATTAGGCCGTCATTTAGTTTTGTCATACAAGATTCGGACTAAAATTTTACCAGTCTGTCTCTGTTTCTCACTTGAGTTTTATACAATTTTATTTCATTAGGCCGCCATTTTGTTTCGCCATATTCGATTTTTACCAAAATGTTTCCATTCCGTTGAAAACTTAAATTCAACTGGATAAGTACTCTTTAAGCTATTCTGCTACAGACAGACTGAACGAAGTGGGAAAACATGGGGCCCAAGCACCCTAAAATGCAAAGTTCTACAAAAATGTCAAAGGGTTAATTTTTCATTTTTTACTTTTATAATCTGGTCTAAATGCTGGTGGTTGCCCTTCTTCAATAAGGGCTTGTATTTATTTTAAACTTTATAACTAAATGGGTAAAAGTATTAAATTGTATTTGTTTATTTTTCTAATGATTTAATAAATCCTATTAGGCATTTTAATAATTTTAACACAGAATAAGTGTGTAAGTTATTTTATTTAGACCATATTACCATTTTATTAAAAATCGTCTTAAACAATACATATTGGAAAGTTATTATAAAAACATATTTTTATTACCAATTCGTTAGATAAATATAGAAAACAAATGTATTAGAAAATAAAGTAGGAAGTTTCATTTTGAAAAAATATTTAATTCAGAATAAATATAACAAAATTTTGACTAGTACATCTAAAACTAGTCCACTCTAATAAAGATATTTATGCATTTTATCACTACAGTACATTGAATTTGTAGACATTAAAGAAAAAAAACTTAAACGCTATCTCAAAATATATCGTACTAAAGTATTCAACAATTGTCTGTTAAATTTATTATATTTTAATTTAATGTTGATTCTTTAACAAGGGTTTGCTGTCCTATTTATTTAAAAAGGTGTTATGTATCTTAAAATAGTTATTTCCTACCTAGAAATACCTGACAGTGCCTTTAAGAATATCATATTCTCTAATGTCTCTAAAATATCTGGAAATACCTCCTACAAGTGCAAAAATATTATATTACGCCTTTATTATTAGGTATAATAACATTAAAATCTGGTCTAGAAAAGCACAATATAATATCCACTAAAATGTTCACCTTTTTTCACTGCACTCAATACATGCGATTAATTGAAATCAAATTTAGGTCTCTTGAAATATTCTAATAAAACTTCTGGTTTATTAGAATATTAGTAGGTATTAGGTACAATAATTATTCGATCACCAATTGATGCCAGCAATGCTGCTGTATCTTCCCTTTTAGAAGTATAACAAACAAAGTATTAAGGATCTCCAGGCAGACCTTAGAAGCTTCAGATTTTTCATTCTTCATCACCTTTTAATTATTTCCAAAATAATAAAGTATACTTAATTAGGCCAAACACACTTGTCGTGTTTTGCTCAACGTCAACAAAATAATTTTTAGGTTAACAGTAACTGTCAAATCGCTAAATTTTTCGCTAAATCACGTGATTTAGCGATTCGTTAACTAACAAAATGATAAGCGCAAAAGCGCACCCCTGCTGGATATTAGGGTATTTGTCACAGCTTGAATTTGTGTTGGGTGGTGATTTTGCATTTAAATATCTGTCTGTATGTGTTGGTTTTCTATACACGGTGTATTCGAAATGTCTGTTATGCAGTTTGGTGACCAAGACATCTAAAAACGGTAGTTTGTTGTTTTCCTCTAACTCTAGAGTAAATTGTATTCTGGGGTGGATTGAATTTACGTGAGTCAGAAATTTTTCGAGCTCTGCATGACCATGTTGCCATATAATAAATATTTCATCCACATAACGAATCCATAATTTGGGCTTTAAACTTGCTTTCTCAAGAGCTTCTTTCTCGAAATATATCATAAATAAATTCGCGACTACTGGTGATAGCGAAGACCCCATTGGAGCACCATCCATTTATTTATACATTTGCCCGTTGAATGAAAAATAAGTATTTTTAAGGCAATGCTTCGAGAGTTGTATTATATGTGCTTGAAAATCCTCGTTCATAGCAATCTTGTCCAATGCTCCGCCGATGGGAATACTGGGGTATAACGATTTGACATCTAGGCTTGCTATGATATAGTTTTTTTCAATGACGATATCTCGTATAATTCGAGCGAAATGCTCCGAGTTTTTTACAAATGAATCAGCTTTTTCTACAGCTGGTTGCATAATTCAGAAAGGTATTTCTCCAGTTTTTGTAGCGGCGAATTAACAGCACTAACAATAGGTCTGATGGGCGCCCCTAGTTTGTGAATTTTTGGTAAACCATAGAGTTTAGGACATCTGCTCGACTTTTCCCGTGGTATGATTTTTTGTTGAATTTCGGGGTTTATTGGTGAACTTTTTATTTTATTTTTAGTTGTTTTTTTCTAGGTACGTTATCGGGTCCCTCGGAACAGGCCTATAACAATTATCTTGTAGGATATCCTGCATTTTTTGTACGTAATCTTGAGTATTCATAATCACAGTTGCGTTTCCTTTATCTGCTGGAAGGATTGTGATGTCTTTTATTTTTTCGAAGGTTTATTAGGGCCCTTTGTTCACTGGCATTTATGTTTTGTTTTGGTGTTTTGCTTGATCTTAAAATTCTTGCCACCTCTTGTCGAATCTCCTCGGCTTTTGTTTCTTGAGAGGAGTCCAGGACAGCTTCCACTCCAGCTATTATTTCTTCTTTAGGGATTTCCTTAAGAGATATCACAAAATTAAAACCCTTACTCACTACGGATTTTTCACTTTCTGAGAGACTGTAGGATGATATATTACGTCCTAATTTCTCGGCGTCTACTGATGATCCTTGTGGCTGCCTCTACTTTCTTAGAAGATTGTCATACTGTTTCGAAAGTTTATCTGTCTTAATATTCTTATTTGATTCGGTTCGCCAAAAAGCCAAAGTTTCTCTGCGATTCCACAATAAAGGGTGAATGATGTTACTTAGTTTAAGGTGTAACTTTAGAAGTTCTTTCTCTGTCTCGGCTAGTTGTTTTCTAGTTTGATGAATTGGTTCTTTTAATAATACTTTACTAGCATTTTGAAGTATGGTGTTAGTTTTTCTAGTTTTAGTATGATAAGACAACCGTGTAAAAGTAGATCACATAAAAGATTAGTTTTCTTACCTCTCAGTTTTTCATACGTCTTGATTGTCTTGTCGATTATTGTCTTCCATACTGTTGGTAGTTTTAATGATTCGTCCCTTTTACTCAAATCACCTTGTTTTTCAATTTCTATATAGAATATAGAACATTATAAAACCAGAATAATCCAAGAAGCCATAGAATTTGAAAAACAAGGTGATTTGAATAAAAGGGACGAATCATTAAAACTACCAACAGTATGGAAGACAATAAATATATATATATATATATATATATATATATATATATATATATATATATATATATATCCGTTATAGCCACGTGTATTCATTGACCTTCAGTCGCATGGGAACGGATATGGCGATTTCAACATTTCAAGGAATGCATTGCAGGCAGTATTTTCGAGTTGCAGTTCTCACAGCTTGAAGGTGCTGCCTCATCATTTCAAAACATATAAATTAAGCACCAATTGTAAATATTAGTTAGTTCATATCAGATACTGTTATTATGTCAGTTTAAGTTTCAAATTATACGGTTTAAGTTTTACAATTATAAAAAGTATTTTTAAGTGAATAAATAATATTTTTAAAAAGTGAATTTTTGAAATAAAAGTGTAACAAATTGGCGCAGTCGGTAGGATTCGTCTAACGTCGGCAAAACAAGGAAGACCTAACTGTTGACGGCGGATCGCAAATCCCTTAACGAAGAAAAGAACCATATCAAGGCGTCCTCACTCAAAGATAGCTGCGGAAGGAACACCTGGTGAAACCCCTGGCAGTCCTAAGAGAACAAGACGACCAATGCTCCTGTTTACGTAAGTGACATTGAATTATCCCGTTTTAAGTGTTGTATTTTATTTTATTTTACTGTTCGATTGTCTATACGTAATTTTCTACCCTGATTTTAATTTTCGTATATTCTACCCTGAATTTGAAGAAAAGCTAAACCTTTATTTACCAATTTTGTAATTTGAAAAATAGCCTAATATTTTGTGTTTTTATTTTCAAAAAGAATTTTAATTTGTATTCTTATAAAAATTTAAAGCAATTAACAAAATGCCCGAAACACGTTCTCAACAAATCCAACCAGCTGCACAGCAAACAACACAAAGTGCTGAAGTAGAAATCGAGCCTTACAGGCTATCCGAAATATTTTCTATAGTGCCTGAATTTGAAGGCGATCAAATCTCCTTAGGTACCTTTTTAAACGCGTGCGATTGTGCCTATAAAATGGCAACAGCGGATCAAAGACTCTTGTTAACGATTCACATAAAAAATAAACTTAAAGGAAGAGCCGCACAATTAGTAAACTCAAGAAATCCAGGAACATATACCGAAATTAAACAACTTTTAAATCTCCATTTTGGCGACTCAAGGGACTTATCGTCTCTTATACAGGATCTTCAAAGACTCCGTCAAGTTCCCGGCGAGTCCGCCCTTACATTTTATAATCGGTTACAAGTTTTAAATGCAAAAATGCTTTCGAGTATTCAAAAAGCTTCTAACCTCACTAATGATCAAAAAGCTGCACAAAGCAGATTAATTGAAACAATGAGTTTAAATACGCTTTTAGCCGGACTAGAACCTCGTCTAGGCCAAATCATTCGTGCAGGAAACCCGGGAGACCTTTTAGAGGCCCACTCCCGCATTAGAAGAGAATTACAGCTCTCCTATTTTGAAAACCAAAAAATAAACAAACCAAATTCTCCGAAACCTCCTCAACCGATTAGGAAACCTTTACCAAAAATTATAAAATGTCATAAATGTGGACGCACCGGACACATAGCTCCAGAATGCCGTACACAACCAATGTCCCAACCTGGTTATTCCCAAAATAGTGGTAACTTAAACTACCAAAGACAGTTTCCTTCTTCCAGCCAACCTCATTTTTCTCAGCAAAACAGACCCAACACATTTTCATCTCAATATAGACCTCCTGCAGCTGCCCAACAAAACCAAGCTGCATCCCGTCCTCCTATCATGCAGAGAAACTCAAATTTTTACCCAAACCAACAGAGAGCTCACCACGTAAATTATGATAACCCATATTACGAAGAACCCCAATATTACGAGTATTCTCAAGATGATAGTAACTTCGAAAACCAAGAATACTGTATTCAAAACGACCAAACTTTTACAAGTCATTCTGAAGAATTTGACAGCTCAGAATTTCAAAATTTTCCGTCTCCCCTTCACAAGAACCACCCTCCGGACAGCATTACCAAATCGATCGACCCGATGTTGGAACTACAGAGTCAGATTCAGACAATGAATTTAGACGATTTCGACCCCAATGTGAACTTTCCGGAACAAGCGTTCCTTTGAACCCATTTCTTACTGTTAATCCCAAGAACCTGTACTATATTAACGATGCTTCAAATACCTTCAAACTTTTAATCGACACCGGAGCAGGGATATCTATTTTTAAAGAAAACACCGTCAAGAGATTTCCCCATAGGACAGCAGAAAACGTTACTATTCAGGGCATAACAAAAAAACAAACATTGTCCCTTTTGAGATAGGTAACCCACATAAAGTGTATATTTATAATCTAGATATCGATTTTGATGGCATCTTAGGACTTGATTTTCTTGAGCATTATGAATGCATAATCGATCTTAAATCAAAAAAATTAATAACCAATTTTAAAACGATTCCATTGCACAAAGTCGGTGCTATTACAACCCCAAATAATGTCAATAAAAATGAGATACACACTAAAATTTCTATCGATGCCCGCACAGAGAAAATATTCAAATTAACCTGTAATCTAAAAAATACTGACGCCCTGTTAACGGCTCAGGAAAAAGAAAAGGTTCGTCTGCCTAGTGCGATTGTACATGTTAACGAAAACGGCGAATTTATGACTTCTATTTTAAACGCAAACGCCATCCCGAAATCCATAGATTTTTCCGATCTTTCTATAGAGCCATTCACGTCAAGCGACGTCATACTAAACTTAAATACTCAAAATGATTATGCGTCCGACCTAATTGATAGAGTACAAATAATCCGAAATGAGCTAAGAACGGAACATCTTAACTCCGAAGAAAAGGAGATGATCACAAACCTCTGTTTAGAATACTCTGACATATTTTATATTGAGGGTGATAAGCTAACGTTCACCAATGAAATCAAACATGTAATAGAGACTAACAACGCAAAGCCTGTATTCACGAAATCTTATAGGTATCCTCAGATACACAAAGAGGAGGTGAAAACACAAATAGGAAAAATGTTAGAACAAGGAATTATCCGGCCCTCTATCTCACCGTGGTCTTCACCGGTGTGGGTGGTACCCAAAAAACTCTATGCATCCGGGAAACAAAAGTGGCGTGTAGTTATAGACTACAGAAAGCTGAATGATCTTAGTATTGACGATAAATACCCTTTGCCAAATATTTCAGATTTATTGGACCAACTTGGTAAATGTCAATATTTCTCGACGCTTGATCTCGCGTCCGGCTTTCATCAAATTGAGATCACTCCCGATGACATACCTAAAACAGCATTTTCAGTCGATAACGGACACTATGAATTCGTCCGAATGCCATTCGGTCTAAAGAATGCCCCGTCCACTTTCCAGCGTGTCATGGACAACATTCTTTTGGGCATCCAAAACGAGCGTTGCCTTGTATACATGGACGATATAATCGTCTACTCGCCCACCATACATGAACATATAGACCGACTAAAGGAAGTTTTTAAACGTCTCCGAAATGCAAATCTTAAAATCCAACCCGATAAGTGTGAGTTCTTGAGAAAGGAAGTTGCTTATCTGGGACATCTTGTCACGAAAGATGGTGTAAAACCCAATCCCTCAAAAGTAGAATGCATTAAAAACTTCCCAGAACTAAAAAATGCAAAGGACATTAAGTCTTTCCTGGGATTAGCGGGATATTACCGCAGATTCATCCCGAACTTCGCAAAAGTGTCCAAGCCTTTAACCCAACTCCTAAAAAAGGACGTCCCATTCCTCTTTGATTCTGAATGCAAAAAGTCATTCGAAGAACTAAAGAAAGCCCTAATTACAGACCCCATTCTCATCTACCCTAATTTTGAGGAAACCTTCCTCATGACTACAGACGCAAGCGCATTCGCAATAGGCGCTGTGCTGTCACAAGGGCCAGTCGGAAAAGATCTACCAATAGCTTTCGCATCTAGAACACTTTGTAGCGCAGAAACTAAATACTCCACCATCGAAAGGGAGCTACTGGCAATTGTATGGGCCGTAAAACATTTCCGCCCTTATCTTTTTGGACGAAAGTTTACACTTATTACGGACCACCGGGCATTAACCTGGCTCTTTTCTATTACGGACCCTGGTAGTAGGCTTGCTCGCTGGCGTCTAAAATTAGAAGAGTACAACTATAAAATCGAACATAAGCCCGGAAAGATAAACAAAAATGCAGACGCCCTAACCCGAATAAAGATTAATTACTTCCAAAAATGCGCAAATTTCCAATCAAAATGTGCCATTTTTGCCGCTAACGAAAATGATAGCGAAAATGACGACCAAAGCCAACCAGACCCAAATGCCGTCGAAATAGACGACGAACACATCGCACAAGAATATAACAAATTTGTAGATCTCTACCAAACGAGATCAATAATTGACTATTCCAAAGTCGTATTCTCAAATTCGCAGCTTTTAGATAAATCGCATAAATTAATTATTACCTTTTTCTGGCAAAACAAACTAGAGGAAATGCATTACAAAATAATCGAGGATATCTTCGAAGAAAACGTTCATTTTGAAAACATGAGCGTTAACATTGCCTCTAGCAAAACTGTAAAAGATAGAAAATACTTTATTATCCCAATACCATTCGACCCGGAAATTGTAGCCCAACACCTGTTCTATGTTCTATTTAAGGCCCAAAATGAATTCGATCCCTCTAAAACATTTTATGTAGAAAATAATTTAGCACTGCCCATTCTCGAAATGTTCTCATTTATCTTTGCCGATAAAGAGATAAAACTTAAAATCTGTCAAAATATTGTAAGATCCCCAGACGCTGACGAAATTCCCCAAATTCTAGAACTAATTTGCATCGGGGAATAAACGAGACAGTCAGGTGCATAAGAGAAAAGTATAATTGGCCGAACTTAACAAAAGATGTTGAAAAATTAATTAAAGCCTGCGAAATATGTCAGAAGGTGAAAATATGTCGGAAAAATTTAAGTACACCACTCGTTATAACGGAGACCCCAAAAACCCCGTTTGAAAGAGTAAACATTGATATCTTCGAATATCCAACCAGATATTACGCACTCACAGTTCGAGACGAACTTACGAAGTTCACGCAAGCCTACCCACTAGACGACAAAAAAGCGTCAACGATTGTAAATACCCTATTAGTATTTTTCCAGCATTATGGAACACCCCTAAGAATACATTGTGACTATGGGCGTGAATTTGATAACTCGTTAGTTAAAGACCTTTGTGAATTGTTTAATACAAAACTAACATTCTCTAGTGTAAATCATCCCCAGTCTAATGGGTCCATCGAAAGGTTCCATGCAACCTTATCAGAAATGATTAGAGCGAACGTAGCAGAAAACCCTACAGAACATCCGTTTAATGTATTACCCTACGCGGTAATCTGTTATAATAATACTAAAAATAAAACACACGGGTTTACTCCGTTTGAACTCATTTTCGGTCACACGTCAAGTAGGCCACCTGAAACATTATACAATCAGGAAAAATTAATATCGAAATACATACGAGATCTTAATAACCGCATGGAATATTATTACAAAATCGCTAGGGCAAAAACAGAAAGACAAAAAGAAAAAGCAAAAGTCAGGTTTGACGAACACGTATCTCCTATCCCCGAATACAAAGTTGGCGATAAGGTATACGTCAAAGAGTCACAAATAAAATCAAAATCCGAAAACAAATTTAATGGTCCTTTTGAAATTACACAAGTGTTTCAAAATTCCGCCATTCTTCTTAATCCTCGGACAAATCAGTCATCTAAAGTCAACTTCGATAGGTTAAAACCCTATTTTGAATAAGAATATTCTTCTTTGCAGATTCCTCGGGCTGCTCTCGGTAGGCCTGTCCCAATTTTCCATAACACCTATCAACAACACACTCGGAATATTCTTCCATGAAGAAGGTTCTGTCAAAGTGTCAAACGACAAATGGACAAATAATTGAAAACAGCTTTTAAAGTCTTAATATTCTAAAACACTGTAGCTAACTTTCTTTAAAACATTAATTTAAACCACAAAATCAGCAAACAAAATGTAATCTCTTGAAAATAAAATGTATAGAACTACGCAATCATAAACACAACCTATCACGATCCACATTAAAAGCATCAACTACAGTTGATTAACTTAAAAATATTTAAGTTTCCTTGGCGCGGCTTTTGACCCAAACTTTGCCAACGTTTGATCGATCGATTGATGATGATGAAATGATTCGGTGAGATTTTGTTAATTTCACTCCCAATGCCAAAGCCTCTTAAATCTCCTATAATAAATGACATATTTAGTCTTGTTAATCATCAAAAGCTTTCCCATCACTCTCATTCATCCATTTAACTCATCTATAAGGCAGATATTGGGACATTGCTCGCTTATATTGGTTATTTGCATCAAAGTATGTCAGGTAAAATTCTTCCTTTGTCTGATCATACTCATGCATGTATTTGTTATTAGCTTCTGCATAACGCTTTGAACACTAACTTAAACTTCTCTAATTCCACCCTCTATAAATATAAACATTTGTTTAGATCAGTTAAGAGCTCAATTTTTTGATGAGTTTTATAAACCATATAACTAAATGCATGACCGGGTAGACTTTAAGGTGCACAGGGCATAATCCATATATCTTAAGACTGAGTCCTCGAAATTCCTCAAATACATCTGCCACACTTGTTGTGCATGTTTATATTCATCTTCACTTATATGCTTATCTTCCAAGTAATAATAAAAACTAAGCTTTGAAAGCAGATCACTTTCATTAAGCCTTCTTCAACTATCCATATGATCATAAAGAAACACCTTTGCGAGTTAGGAAGGTAAACTGCTCCTCACATATATTAGATGTTTCACTTTTCAATTTTTCATATATCGTCTAAATCAATCTCATTTGTACAGTTATTTTATAAAAGCAATAAGTTTATATCCTTGTCTTTCTTTTACTTTTTTTAGTCTGTAAACATTTACATATAACTTATTCTGTTTTTCGAATTGAAGAAACTGACCGGCAGTCATTTGAAACTGAAGATCTTTTAGATTCAGTATATTTTTAGGGTCTGGATATGAAGATATCAGATAGACATTTGCAGAAGCAGTATATAAAGCAGATATAACTGCCTAAGCGAAACAACTGTCAACCATTCTCTTTTTTTAGAAATTTCTCTAATTCGAATAGAAGGGGATTTTGTATTTTTTCTATAAATCAACTTTCTACGTTTGTGTCATGAGATATAGAAAAATTCCTCGTATTTAAATATTTGTATTCCATTGCACTTTATCAGCCATATTTACCCGAAATTCACTACAGAAAACTACATTTACTTTCAAGTCTTCATCTGTTTTCAATGCATTTTGAATACTACAGGGCAGTCTTTCAAAAAAGGTTTTGGCTCGGTATTACGCAAGTTGGCAATGATCCCACTTCACACAAAAGTTGTTGCTGTTTCGGCTCTAGGTACTCCGGATCCACTTCCATCTTGTCTCTCAAAATACCCTGATATAATTTTATTTTATCTAAACATGCTATAATACGTGACTTTTCTGATACCGTTTTTGCACTTTTAACTGTTTAATTAAATTTTGGCACGAGTACACTTTAAAGTTTGCCTGGAAGTCTCAATCCTGAAATCAGGACTCTCAACTTAAGACCTGATACTTGAAGGAGGCATTTTAAAACTAAATCAATTTACACCATATATTTGAAGGAGGTATTTTAAAACTAAATCAATTTACACCTTGGGAAATACTGATAATATATTTTTCGAACAAAAATTTCTCTAAAATACGCCTTCACAGTAAGACAGCCAAAGAGATATATGTAACTAAAGTATGAACTGAAACAATATATAAAAAGAAATAATGAAAGAGGATATCGGCAATTATCGGGAGGTCTCGGTATATATCCGACACTAATTACGTTGTGTTTCGATGCAGGGTTTGGTTCGTAGAAACTCTAACTTCTTGATGTTGATTCTTCTATAAGCTTGCCAATGAAACACTTTTATTCCTTTAAACAAAACTCTATTAGAAGAATAACGGTGAAACAGATATTGCAACCAACATTACGCGATGCCTTACAATACTGAATAGTTAGTGTACCATACCTAGCCAATTTATATAATTTAAAATAGATAAAATGACAAAAAATGATATGCATGTAACTGATAAGTTTCGGTATAAAAGATACTAAATGATATAGCCTTAATAAACATAATTACATATGATTATATGTAGTATAATATAAATAATATTCATCAAAATAATAAAAGATAAAGTTCGGTATAAACCTTAATCAGCCATTTGATGTTAGTTATCGTGAGTCAAATTATAATAGATAAGAAATGTAAAAATGTGGTATATGCAATAATCGTAATTTATCTACACAGGTTTTATGATATTCCAGCGGCGTGGATAGGCATCATACAACTCCTCCCTCCTTAGGAAAAGACCTACGAGGCATCTAGCTGAGTGGGTCTTTCTTCTTCTTTCTTCCTCTTCCGTTTCACAAGTGGGTATGGATAACTAATTTTATAGTAACATCTAGTGATGGTATGTACATACTATCACACAGATAAGGGCACATACTGAAACTGCAATCCATAAGAATAAAGAATTGTATATAACAGCATTTTGTTCTGGGAGAACTAGTTTACATTGGTCTTTCACTACACCGGCTTTTGTTTTATTTCTTCAAGGTCCATTGACTTCAAATTTAATGATTTAAGATGTTCCTTTAGTGCTGATAAGTTTAGATAGGACAACTGTATAATTCGTGCTGGTGGAAGAGACCCTTCAGTTGAATAAATTGTTTTGGTATTGAAATTAGATAGCTGCCGAGTTGCAGTTGGTTGTGCTTCTCGACTAGACAGACTTCTGTAACAAGGGCACTGGTAGGAGTAGTAAACAATACGTACTTTGGGGTAACTTGATTTGTCGTTCTACTATCAATGTGAACCAATAGGGTACTGCAAACAGTGGCTTTATTATTCGCCATTATGCAAACAACATAATCTTCGTTGAGTTCTAAATGATCCTTGCAGTAGAAGCTTTCTTCAATTTTTTCACAAAGATCCTCTTGATATTGGTGCTTCTCAGTTTTCGCATTAAGGAGAAGGTAGGGCTTAGGTGAGGAAATGATTTTTTTCCGGATTGGGACAAGATATATGAAGTAAGTTTTAAATTGACGCGGGTATGACATTAGAAAATGAATCAAGAAAATTATTCTCTCATTGTTAAAAACAAGCTGAATACCCAGAAACTTATAATAAATATGTTGAATCTTAAAATTAACAAGCTGGTTTTTGTTGAGAGAGAAGAGAATTTTGTTTATCATTAATTCTAAATTATTTAATGATAAAAAAATTGGATAAACTTTATTAAGATTTCCAAAAGTTATTGCGTTTACTAATTGATTTAAAGTATTCTGAAAGGGAATAAGAGAGTTTATAATAAGATGTAAAGTGTTAATTGCGTTTATATTTTCTTGAAATTTTTCAATAAGTTGCATTGTTGTAATTATATTAGATTTTATTTGAAAAAGGCTATTGTTAGTTTTTGCCATAAAGTCTTTAGCTATGATATTTGTACATTGATCTTGTCTTGAATCATATGGCCGTTACTATTTAAATGATTTAGCACAGAGTTAATTCTTTCACCATCTTCGTGATCAAGGATTCCAAATAATCATTTTGATACAGTACCAACAATATTAATAAGACCACGTTTTTTTCTGATATTTGGGTGAATAGTTGTTATTAGATCTTCTGTTTGTTCTAGTAATGACCAAGGTTGCTTACTTAATTCATTAGACAGCGTACTATCATTTTTATTTTTGCAAATAAATGTTAATTGCATTCTAAGATTAGATTCGCTAATATTTATATAACTAACAAATGTATGTTTACTTGATATAATAGAATTATCTCCTAATAGAATAGGTAAAATTGGGTTAGTAAGTTGTTGGATAAATCCTCTTATAATTAAATGGTTATAGATAAGGATTATTGAGAGAAATAAGTTCTTCATTGCGAACTTCATTCTGAAACAAAGAAAAGACATCAATCAATGTTTTTTGCGTCGTTTAAGATTATGTTTAGAATACTTTGAAGTTGCAGTTTTTATTTTATTTTTGTTTGTGCTACTGCCTCTACTTTTTTAAATTTCATTGCTAATTTATCACGCGTTTCTTCTTTATGATAAACAGTTTCTTCTGGCTTTAAAGTTATTGGCTCTTGTCTGCCTTCATTAGTCTTTTGAAGTTTCAGGTTCATTTCAGTTTGGAACTTATTATTTAATTGTTGATAAGTTGTTTTTAATTTCTTCTTGAGATCTGCGATAGTAGTTAAAATAGGGGAGCGCCTTCTCCTCCTCCTCTTCCTCTCTCTCATGTCCCTCATTCTTATCTTCCTCCCCTTTGTCCCCTTGTCCTCCCACATTTGATTTTGCATTCTTAAGTGTTATAAATAGGTGCATCAAGATCATTTTAGTATGCTAAAGTACGAGTGACTGTTAAAAGAAAAAAAATCTGTTGAATAAATCTATTAATAATATTAAAATAAAATGAGTGAATCAGTTGGAGAAAGAAATCGATCCATTCCGCTTCAGACAATTAGCCTCGAAGAAATTATACCAGGAGTTCGAGAAGAAACTATACCATTAGTTCGAGAAGAAGAAAATGGGATTGTTTTAAAAAATTTGAACAAAACTGAGAGTGAAGAGAAAAAAGTGTTTTGTGCTATTTGTTTTGAAATAATCGAATATTATGATTCATGTAGACCAAATACATGTTCCCACATTTTTTGTTTAAAATGTATTTTAAAATGGAACGATGAAAATTGTTGTTCTATAATGGTAAACAATTGTCCTGTATGTCGCACTAGATATTACTATTTGGTACAAATCTTCAAAGATGAAATTAGACATCACTTTGTTGTAGTTTTAAAAAGAGGATAATATTTTTCATAATTTGTGTTTGTGAAAACTCTGGTCAAATAAATTTGTAAAAAGTAAATGTAAATATATATAATAATTGACACACAGTTTTTCCTTTTCCTATATTGAAACGACAATATTCTTTAAGTGTTTTAATTATACTAATAATAATATATTAATATAGTTTTTTCCTTTTCTTATATTGAAACAACAATGTTTTAACAAGTTTTTTAATACATACTAATTTTCACATTACATAACAAAATAGTTGTTATGGTTTAACATTTTTAAAGTAAACGGTGGAAATTAAAAGTTATTATTTTTTAATTATACTAATAATATTAATATAATCTGCATCAAGTAAGAGAAAACACAATTGAATACAGAAACAAGCGTTAACAAAATTTTATGCTAATATATGAGCGCTTATAGTGGCAGTTGACATAATCTAAACATTATTTTTACATATGATTAGCTATTTCATTTTTCGTTCTTGTTGCAATAAAAAAAAATACAGGGTCAGATGTTAGAATAAAAAGAAGTATTTTGCATATAGCACTGAAAATATATAACCGCTTATAGTAACAGTTGACATTTTTTAAAATTTATATTGTTGACGTATTCTACTTATTATCTTTACAATTTATGTTTAAAATTAATATTTCTGACATAATCTACCCATTACGTTTATAACCTATATTTAAAATTAATATTGTTAAAATAATCTACCCATCACCTTTACAAACTATGTTTAATATTAATATTTAACAACATAATCTTCCATCTCTTTTTTTTTTCATTTTTATTGCAGTAAAAGCAAGCATGTTCAGGAATTAGTAGAAAAAGATGTATCCTACAAATGGCACAATGTAAATCAGAAGCACTAACAAGATAAGCTCTTCTTAAAGTCGTTGCTCGGCTTGGGAAAGTGGTTGTATGATTGTCGTTCAACTTTAAGTAGGACATATGTGATCAATTTTTTCATATAAAATCGCCTCAGCGAAGAGACGAATGCAATTGATTTCTGCATTCACACTGTGCAGGGCTCGCGAGTTTTCTGGTTTTTTCATTGTGTCTATTTGGTAATTTTTTAATTTTTATTTATATTTCTAACATTTTTATTTGGCAAAATTTAATTCTTATTTATATTGGTGACATTTTTATTTATATTTGTGACACTTTTATTTGGTATTTTATTTGTTATTACGATTTTTTTCATAATGGACAATTTTTTGGCATCGAGTAGCAAAATTATTGACAATGACTTTGACTTATACACATGTACTCAAATGCAAAATTTTGCAAACCCACAAAACAATGAAACAGACGTATTTACAACTAGTCAACAAAAAACTATTCAGGACTTGAATGAAATTATTTACAATAGCCAAGTTCAGAATAATGCCAACAAACAGAACAACGAAAAATATTTATTTACAGCTACTCAACAACAAACTCTTGACGATCTTAATGACATTATTGACAACAAAACGGACTTAATTACAACAAAAACTAAACAAACTCTTGAAGAACTGAATGACATTGACGAAAATCAAAATTCTAGCTATGAGGATATTGTTTGTTTTCAAAAATCTAATCCAAATTATTTAACATTAAAATTGCCAATTAATTCTCCGAGACCAATTTGCTCTCCCTTTTTGTTTAATGAAAATTCTGATTCGGAAGAACAAATCGATCAAAATTTAAGTTCGGCTATATCTCCTATTAATTCACCATATCATATTGTAAATTCTGATTCGCAAGAAAAACAAATTGAAGCAAATTTAACTTCGGATATTTCTCTTAATAATTCACCAGTTGAACAAAATTCAATTTCGAAACCATCATATATTATTAAAAAAAAATTTAAAATTAATAAAAAAAATAAAAAACAAGTAGCAAACTTTAAGTGTCTGGGTTTCGCTATTCAAAATTTAACTGATTTGATCACAATTAAACAGGGAGACGCAAGTACGGTGAATTATGTTAAACAGGCCTTTGACAAATTAGTTGACTCATTTGAAGAAATGGATTCATAAAGTCAATTAATTTCTATTGCTTTTTTCAAAATTTGACTATAACTAAATAAAAATGCACAATATTAATTTTATTATTATTATCTAGAAAACTTCAGAAATGCATAAGTGTGTAACATGTAATAAAGTCTTCACTAGAAAGGATAATTTACTGCGACATATTAAAAAACATGTTTGCGGAAATTCCACAACACTCACTAGTTGGTTGAAACAACCAAAGCTTGTTAAAGGTAAGAACATTTATTTTTCATGTTTTATTTTGTAAAATATTTTTTCTTATTTATAGATTATACAAATATTGTAAAATATTGTAAAGAATGCAAGAAAAAGATAAACCAAAGTCTATGGGGTGGACATCTTCGATCTAGTGTGCACAAGAACAATTCCAAAATAGGCCTGGAGGAAGGTGTTGAAATTATCAAGTCGGCATTCAGGGAACGAATAATATCTTATCGGATTTCCTCATCCCAAAACTTCATAAATGTGAAAGTATATTTTCAACATTTGGAATACAAAATTGTACATCTAATAGATCAAGAACTGCAGAAACATAAATGTATCAAGCTAAATATGGAACTGTTCGGTTTCTATTTTAACCCCAGCAGCTACAGCTATGATGTCAAATCTTTTAATGCGCCGTTCCAAGTCATATGCCAGGGATATCAGACAAAAGAACTTTTAGAGCAAATCTGCACCATTATTGACCAGAAAGCTGACTAATTTGCAGAAAGAGATTCAGGTAAAGAATTTATTTTCTATTTTACAACAGCAACAAAAAAAGTAATTTTTTAATTTTTACGTTTCAGGATGGGCTTTGATGAATTTACTTCATTTGGAAATTAATGTTAACAAGGACAATCCGCTGAGAGCCTCATCTTTTATCGAACTTCCTCAAGAGATCAAGAGACGTCAAGCTGTGATCAAAATTAGGAATGATGACAACTTTTGCTTCGCCTGGGCAGTTGTGTCTGCTCTTCACCAACCAAGCGGATTAGATTTTGAAACTTCATCCTACCCACACTACTCTTCTGTTTTGGATATGTCAGGTATAGAATTTCCAATGTTGCTAAAGAACATTAAGATTTTTGAAGAAAAAAAATAACATTTCTATTAATGTATATGGATTAGAAATTATAAATCCTAAAAAGGAGTATGAAGTAATTGGTCCACTTTATTATTCATCGAATAAAAAAAATCAACATGTCAATTTATTGTTAGTAAGTGATGACGATGAAAAAACTTTTCATTATTGCTATATTAAATATTTATCAAAATTAGTTTCTGCACAAATGTCTAAACATCACGGAAAAAAATATATTTGCGACGGTTGTTTACAATATTTCCCTACAGAAGAAAATTTATTACAACACAATAGCTATGATTGTGATCATTTACGAATTAACCTACCTTCTAAGGAATTAATAAAAGATAAGTTTGGAAACTATTTATATGATAATATTTTGAAATTTGTAAATTATCATAAACAAATGAAAGTTCCTTTCGTGGTGTATGCAGATTTTGAATGCATTTTAAAGCCTTTAAATAATGACAATGCTGACAAAAATCCTAATACTTCATACACCTTAAAACAATATGAACATATTCCACATTCATTTGTCTATTACATTAAATGTTCCTTCGACGATAATTATTCTAAATTTGAAAGATATAGAGGTCAAAATTGTGATATATTATTTATAAATTCTTTAGAAAGAGACGTGTATAACATAAATAAATAAATTTTTAAAGGTTCTTAAAAAGATGATTCCTTTGAACGAACTGGACAAAATTTATCATAACTATGAAACAGTTTGTCATATTTGTAATAAACCTCTTTTAAATGACAGGGTTGCAGATCATTGTCATATAACTGGTCTTTATAGAGGTCCAGCTCATTCACTCTGCAACATACATTACAGAATACCTAACTTTATTCCAGTTATATTGCATAATTTGCGTAATTATGATTCTCATCTATTTCTTAAAATTATGCTTAAACAAAGAACAACTAACAGTTATCGCACAAAACAAGGAAAAATATATTTCATTTGAAAAGCTTATTCATGTGGATAACTATTTTGATAAAAAGACACAAAACGCTAAGAAAAAAAATATATCGTTAAGGTTCATAGATTCTTTTCAATTTCTATTCCATTCTTTATCAAAACTCTCTGAAAGCTTAAAAGATGAAAAATGTAAAGAAATAAAAAAAAATTCAATGATGAAGAAAGATTTAAACTTATTCGCCAAAAAGGTGTATTTCCTTACAATTATATTGATGATTATTTAAAATTAGAAGAAACAACTTTACCTCAGAAAAAGCCATTTTATGATTTTTTAACGGATGAACACATCAGTGATGCAGAATATCAAAGAGCTGTAAAGGTTTAGCAATTGTTTAAATGTGAATCTCTTGGTCAATACTCCGACCTTTACTTACTCTCTAATACTTTACTTTTGGCAGATATTTTTGAAAATTTTAGAAGCACTTGTTTATCCACATATAAGCTCGATCCAGCTCATTTTTACACTTTTCCAGGTTTATACTGGGAGGCGTGTTTGCGTTATACTAGAATAGAGTTAGAATTGTTAACAGATCCAGATATGATACATTTTTTCAAAAAAGCGTTCGCGGTGGTGTGAGCTCTTGCATTTGTAGAAAATTTGAGGCTAATAATCCATTTCTTTTAAATTTTGATCCTTTAAAGCCAACTAAATACATAATTTATTATGATCCAACAAATTTGTATGGTTATGCAATGTGACAGCACATACCAACGGGAGATTTTGTTTGGTTAGCAGATAAAGAAATCAACGATTTAAATATTATGAATATTTCTAAAAAATCTAATAAGGGATATGTTTTAGAAGTTGATTTAGAATATCCTACAAGTCTACATTCCTATCATAACGATTTTCCGTTTCGTCCTGAAAACTTTAAACCGCCAAATTCTAAATGCATAAAATTAATACCCAATTTAAATGATAAATCAAAATATGTTATTCACTATCAGTTATTAAAACAATGTTTGGAACATGGACTCAAGTTGACTAAAGTTCATAGAGTTTTACAGTTTTCTCAATCTGATTGGTTGAAAAAATATATAGATTTGAATTCAAGATTAAGAAATGATTTAAATAATGAATTTGATCGTAATACTTACAAGTTGGCAAATAATAGTATTTATGGCAAGACTATGGAAAATGTTGATAGGAGAATTGACGTAAAACTTGTTACAGAGTGGGAAAAAAATAGAAGAAAAGATGGTTCTGAGAATTTATTTGCAAAACCATATTTTAAGGACTTAACAATATTTTCTGAAAACTTGGTAGCTATTCAAATGCAAAAGATTCAAGTTACTTACAATAAACCAATATATGTAGGCTTCTCAATATTAGATATATCTAAAACTGTCATGTATGATTTCTTTTATAATTTTTTAAAACCTCTTTATCAGGAAAATATTTCACTTTTATACACCGATACCGATTCGTTCGTTTTAGAAGTCACAACTCCAAATATTTATTCTGACATGATAAAAAATATTCACAAATTTGATACATCTAATTATGAATGGTAATATTCATGAAATGCCTATTACAATGTCAGTTATAGGAAAATTCAAAGATGAATATGCTGGTGAACCCATTACTGCTTTCTTTGGTACTGGAGCAAAAGCATATTGTATTAAAACGGAAAATAGTTTAACAAAAAAAGCAAAAGGTGTTAAGAAAAGTGCCATTAAAAAGCAGTTGGATTTTATTCATTATTAAGATTTTGTTGAAAATCATTCTAAAACCTTTTGTTCAATGTATGTTTTTCGATCTATACAACACACAATTTTCACCGAATTAATTAATAAATTGGCTTTGAGTTCTGAAGATGATAAGCGGTATAAAATTCCCAATAGTTTTAATACATTAGCTTGGGGACACCAAGATATTGCTTTGTATCAATGGAATGCAGAACATGAAGATTTAGATATATTTATGTAGATATTATAAGGTATTTAAATTTGTTGTTTTTGAAACCAAAGTTAGTCTTCATAAGCCTTTCACAAAATGTGCTTAGAAACTTTTGACAAAGAAATTGATAACAGTTATTTTAAAACATATGAAAAACGACTCTCCTCTTTTAAGAAATGGAAAGGAAAATTGAGACCAGAAGTGTTGGCTGGAGCTGGCTTTTACTATATTTCAATCAATGATATTTGTAAATGTTTTTATTGTGGTATTGAAATTTTTGATTGGTTAAGTTATTATGATCCTATTGTAGAGCATAAGAAATTTGCTAGGAATTGTGATTTAAATAACTGTTTATGGAAAAATAGGAATCGAATAATTGTAACCATTCAAAATAAGTCTTCAAGCTACACATTTTATATAGTATTATTAATATTCCTATTTATGAACTTTTACATATCTTTAAATTAAGTATTTTATTGTTATTTTTTTACAACTCCTTTTGCTTTCGTGGTGAAAGTATCTGCTTAATGTTAATAAATTTGGAATATAATTATTACTTTGTTTCAATGACTATCAGTAGATCGCAATTCATTCTTCTTTATTTTATTTTCCAAAATGTTTTTTATGTTCATCATCTCCCTGGCGTAACACAGTGTGAAATATGTTTTTCTAATAAAACAGACGTCACTCTAAGTAAATATTGTAAATTTATGAAAATTGGATTAATTAACAATAGTACAATTAGTTGGATGGAACGAATAAATGGAGTTGAAAATGCAAGTAAATTTTTTAAAATTTTGTATCATAATCAAAATCGATCTATTTTTGATACAAATTGGATCGAAAGGTTAGAGTTTAAAAAAAATCAGTTACAAATTATAACCCCCAACTGTACCAATTATTATGACGGATTCAAAAATTATTACTTTTCCATCATTAGTGTTACATTAAACGTTGCATTATTTTTATACATTACCATTTTAATTATTTATCTTTATTACAAATTTCAAACTGGAAATCTATTTTTCCATTAATCCATTTTAATCGAAACTTTAAAGAAAGTGGGGATGAGAATATTTAAGTACAAGAATAACGCAATATGTTTCAGTCTCGTTTAGTCATTATGAACAACGCCGTGGTTCATAAACCTTTAGAAACGCTTCTTAATTCATAAATTTATTTTTTAAATAATTCTTTGTCAAAATTTGTTCTTGTTGGCATTAGTTTAACTGATTTTTCTCCAAAAATTGTAATTGGTGGAAAAACTGGATTTTTAATGGCACCAACCGAAGAAAATTGGAAAGACATATGTGTTCATCAAGAAATTATTGTAAACAATTTCTACTTTCCTCGAGTTGATCAAACCAGTGTGAAGATAAACAACATTCATCTGCAGGTCCAGAAAATAAATGATATCCCTGTTCTGCAAATCACAAAAGGCCCACACTTCATATACTTAGGACAAGAGTCTTCGGACAATTTGTGGCGATTGAAGGGAATTATTGATTATAGATTATCTATAATTACAAGGCAAGAATGCAATACATATTTCAAAATATTTCAAAATAATATTTCAGCTGATTGTGGCGACTTGTGTACGCATGTTTATAATATAATAAGTCCAACACAAAATCCTAACAGTGAAAATGTTTCAACTATGATGGAATTACTTGCTTTATATCCTGAAGAAATGGAAAACAAATTGAAGCAAAATGGAACAAAAAGAAAATATTACGAAGAAAACAATATCTTTTCTGGAAGAGAACAATAACGTGCATGTGTTAGTGAAGTGGAGCTTTGCTTACAGACAAGCCCGTAGGAGTAACTTTCAGATGTGGTACTTAGATAGACTCCGTTTTGAAAAAAGAATAAATGATTGTAAACTTATTCTAGATTCGATATTATCTGAGGAACATAGAAATAAAATATATTTGACACGTTTTAATAAAAATTGTATTTGATGTTTTAATTAATAAAATTTTAATTTCTTAAATATGAATTTTATTCGAAATTAATTAGCACATAAGAGTAGGTACTTTTCAGACATTGTAATTTGTATCAGCTAAAGCATAAAGTAAGGAACAGAAATAAAACAAATTTAACTAAAATTTAATTACAATTTAATTAAACAATATTTTTTTTATCAATCCATGTATTATATTTTTTATCAAGTCCTAACCATTTCACATAAACTTTGTTTCCTTTCCTTCTCAAAATCTTCTCAATAAGATACACATCGGTATGCTTTACTTTTAGTAATTCTTGCTCATAAAAACCACCCAGAATGTCCTGATTATCTTCGTCTTGAATTAAATATGTCCAGGGGTTTGTAATCTTAACTTCTTTAATGTGGAATATCTCATTTGACCAATTTGGTGTGTAACCTTTCGAAAATGCCTCTCGATTCTTGCTTATGCGTACGTGATCACCCACTTTAAACTTTGGAGATTTTATATCTAACGTTTTAGCATGAGTAAATGCAGATTTCAAAATTCTCTTTTCATTGGTTTTATTTACTTGTTTTGGCTTCATTCCTATTGAAGAATGTTTTGTATTGTTATATTCTTTTACAATATCCGCTAATATATTAAACCATTTGTAATTTCCTTGAATGCTAAATATTTCCCACATATTATTCTTTAAAGTCCTGTTCACTCTTTCTACTATACTCGCTTTCAAATTGAAAAACGTGCTCCTTTTGTCCGTTTGCAAGTTTTTTGGTGGAGTTTTTGCACTGATTAATATTTTTTTCATTGCCGCTGTTACGTCTTTTCCAGTTTATATTTTACCGGTTCGGCCCAAACATACTTAGAAAATACATTTATGGTAATCAAGATATATTTAAATCGCTTATTAAATTTGGCATAGGATAACATTTCAACCAAATCAGCTTGAAAAAGATCATTTAATCCTTCACCACCACCCTTCTGCGTTTGTAGTTTTTTCTAGCAGGTTTATGTAATTCATTAACGACTTGTTGTTTAACGGTTGACATGATAACAAACTTGTTTATTTAATTTAAAGGAAGTTCAATTTCTATGTTTTGTAATAATTCGAAATATAACTTTTATATGTTTTTTCCCATTCATTCAATTTATCAATTTATATTGTATAACTTTTTTCATTTAAAACTTTACTAATTTTAGTAATCTCCTTTTCTAAAGCATTAAAGGAGTTTTTTATCTCTCTAGTTAAGAAAGAAGTTGATCTACTATCACTATTTTTGAATTCCTCCTCTGTTTTATTTAATTCTTGTTCTAATTTCTTAATTACACTAGACATTATCTTTCCAAAGGAAGTATATTGTTGATTTTGAGAGTTGGTCAATTATTCTACTGTTAAGAATGCTATTTTGATTTCCTTTTTTTTTTCATCATCTAACCTTTTTATAAAAGTTCTTAATTGTTTAATCTTTTTCTTGTGTTTTTCAATTATTACTTCTCTTATATTTGTTTCCAATATTTTATTAATTTTGTTGATATCATCACTTAATTTTTTGTCTTCCTTTTTAACATGTTCATTTAAAAATTGCAAATCTTTACTTATTTGATTTAGCGTTAGAAACTGTTTATTAACGTTTTCAATTGAGGTATAACATCCTTTAATTTGGTTTTCATACTTTAAAAAAATTTCATTAAAAACCTTAAGCTTTTTAGCAAAGATTTCATTATTTGTTTCATTTTCACCTAATCTCCTTTTTAAATTATTGATGTCACTTATTCCCTCTTGATTTTGTTTAATAAAATCTAACTTAAAATTGTTGAGAATTTTACTTTCAATATTTAAATAAATTGTATTTTCCAAAGAAGTAGAATTTATTAATTGACGTTTTGAAATATGTCGTCCAAATTTATCAACTGCCATGTTGAGCTTTCATTGAACAATAAATATGATTATATTTAATAGCTGTTATTTATAGTATAACTTTATCTTCTCTTAATTCTTCAATAATAGAGATAATCTCGTTACTATGAGCATTATTTCCCGCATCACTTTATGAAATTAATAAACGTAGCCTATCAACAATTTCGTTTACATTATTCCAGTATACATAGTCTGTATTTGATCTGTTGATTTCAAAATTAATCCCTTTCCTGTTGTTTTGGCTCTAGTTGTTCTAAACGGAGGTTTTGGTTTGTTAAATGCTGTAACTAATCTTTGCAAGGTTTTTGTCTTTGTAATCCCCTTTCTTTCTAAAAATGGTCCTATTATTGTAACATATTTGTGTGATGTATTTCTTTGAACTTGTTCGTTTGAATCAAAGTTCTTACGATATACATTTGTTTTAGCTAGAATGTTCATGTAATTATCTAAATCTTCCTTCTTATAACCTTTCGGTTCTTTTTTGAAAAGCAATTCGTATTAAACCTGGCGTGCCTGTGTACGTTATTCCTCCCACTTTAATGTCTTTTTCAATAATTTCTACCGGTATCTGTGTTAAACCAAAAGAAAACTTATCCGTTTCGAGGACATGAACTATTCCATAATAATGGTAAAAATTATGTTGTGTATCTTTCAGACCCTCATCAATATATGATCTGGGTAATTCATGAAAATCTGCTAAGTAATCTTTATATGACGGTGTACCAACATAGGTTTGAATCGTTTTTCTAGTTTGTTCCAAGATGACTGACAAGTTTAAATTTGTTGTTGTGTCATTAGAAGGATCTGAAGTTTCCGCTATAACAGTTGATGTCAATGGTTGTACTACAGGAGAGGAAGAAGTGATACTACTGTCATCTAAAAATGTTGGTAGTTCTGTGGGAAGTAATGGAGTTTTTTCTGTTTTCTGAATAGTTTTCGTCGGAGTTGATGTTTTATAAAGCCTTGTAGGTGTTTTGAATTCTTCATACTTTGAAACTCTTTCTTTTTTTAAATCGAATGATTCGAATTTACCAATATTTGAAATTAGCTGTTTAAGAGGTTGTGTTATTGGTCTATAAGTTTGTTCTAATTCGGACTGAGCGGTAGAAGTAGCCAATTTCAAGCTTCGATATTTCTGCTTCACGGCTTGTCTCGATTTTATTAATTCTCTAGCTAAACGTTTATCAATGCTGTACAAGTTTTAAATGAAATAAAACTGCAAATTTTTCACTTTTATAAATATATAAAGGAATCGAACTTACTCCTGTATCTGCCGTGATTTACTTCACAATCTTTGTCAATTACAAGAAAGCCATATGGATCCATCCAACAGTTAGCACAAATATTTTTAAACTGATCAAATGTCAAATCCAATATACAGTGGTCTATATATATATATATATATATATATATATATATGTTTTAAACTCACACAGTCCTGTTTAAATAAAATTAATAGTTTGGAATTTTCTCGAATTAGACGTTTAAGGATTGAGGAATATCCTTGAAAAATAAAAAAACAATCGGTGTTTCTATGCCTTTCATGCGTGAAATAGTCCCTAATAATAGATTGATTATGACGAGAAATATCGTCAAAAATGATAACGGAATTTGGCTTTATCTCATGAGGTGAAATAATGTTCTCATCGCTATCGTATTCAAAGTATCCAATTTCTTTCATAGGCTTTAACAACTTTCTTAAATATTCATATTTTGGTTGATCTAATGACTTTGAATAAACATAGACATTTTCAAACCTAATTCCATTAGGATGCTCGAGCAGTGTAAGCCTAACGTTGGTTTTACCGCTACCACTGCAACCAACTATGACTTTTTGAACCACCGCAAAATAAGTCATCATACTTTCTCAACTGTTTACTTAAAATTTTTCGTCATGATTATTTACTGGTAAAGAGAATTTTTGTTTTTCAATCCTCATTCTTAATCACACTAGTAAATATTTTTAGCTGTAAAAGTATTTATACCAGAAAAATGTCAATGTGTTTTAGTATAAAAAGAACTTCAATGACTGTGGGTCGGCATAAATTGAAAAAAACTATCAAAAGACGTAATAGAAAAGGCTCTGGTTTAGTACCAGGATATAATTATTGTGGTCCAGGCACCAACTTGGAGAAAAGATTAACTAGAGGTGACGTTGGTATAAATCCATTGGATCCCGGTTGTAAAGAACACGATATATCATACTCTCAGACTGAAAATTTATCAAGAAGACACATATCTGACCAAATATTAGAAAAAAAAGCCTGGGATAGGATAAAAGCTAAGGATTCTTCTATTGGTGAAAAAATTGCAGCTCTAAATGTTGCAGGAATTGCTAAGGCAGTAAATGATGCTAAAGCAGCTAAACAGCAACTAGAAGAAATACATAGGCATAATATTGCAATGGAAAATGCTTCTAAAGAAGGCAAAGGATTATATATTAGACCATATAAAGGAAAAGGACTATTTATTAGACCTTATAAAGGAGGATCAGTCAAAATGAAAGCAATCAGACAAAAAAAAAACTCAAAATAAGTTTTCCACAAAGAGCACTTACGAACAATGATATTATTAAATATGTAAAGCGGTTAAAAATAACTGGCTTTAGAGGTGTTTTTATGCTCGATGAACTTCCAAAAAAAATTAATCTAAAAGAGTGTGGTATTGTAAATTCGGATAAAAAACAAAATAAAGGATCTCATTGGACTGCTTATATTAAAAATAACAAAAATGTAATATATTTTGATAGTTATGGATATTTAAAACCACCTTTTGAACTTCTCAAATATTTTAATTCAAATGGCAAAGTGGATGTATTTTATACTTATAAAAACAAACAAAAATTTAATTCATATAACTGTGGTCAACTCTCCCTAAAATTTTTGCAAAAAAATATATAAACTCATTATTTCTTGTAATATCTCATTCATAAATAAACTGCAATGTCCACCACAATTGCCATATCACGAAACAGTTCTGTTTTGTCTGCTGATTTTAATCCGCCCATATATTTAGAGGATGGAAAACAATATTACCTGGGTTTAGCTGATTTTGAAACGTTTATGACTATTCCCAATATAAAAGTAAAAATGATAAACCTGTTCATATTATTCACCAGTTTTATCCAACTGTAGCTCCAGGCTATAAAATAGTGGAGTCTCCTTTGCCCATTTTGTATTTTCCAGTTAGCGTCAAAGCAATTAACAATATAACCGTTAAAATAGTTGATCAAGACGGAGAACTTATCAGTTTTAGAGGAGAAACTATAACAGTAAGGTTACATTTACAAGCTAGTGACATATACAATGGTTGTTAGATATAATAGAGCCCTTGGAATGAGACTTGCACCTACCACTGTCAACAAAGTAAAAACTTATAAAAAGAAAAAGACTAAACAACAGTTCAGTATCAAATCCAACACCAACAAGTTAAGACGAGATAATCGTAAATTTCTCACATCTTTGGGTTTCACTGTTTTAAAATAATGAACATATTAAACGTAAACGAAAAGCTTTATGTAGACAATTCCATCGTTAGTTCAGAGCTTCACATATATCAACCATATATTTCTTCAAAATTCAATTACAATGATGAAATAAGGATCCTAATTCAAGAACTCGATGCTTACACTCTACCATCAGATAGTTTACTTTATATCGAAGGAAAATTAACTAATACAGAAGATAAATATAAGAAAGAATTGCTATTTATTAACAATGGTATAACCTGTTTATTCAAAGAAATCCGCTATGAACTAAACGGAATTACTATAGATTCAATAAGAAATGTTGGATTAGCATCAACCTTAAAAAGCTACATTTCCCACAATACCAACGAAAGTTTAAAACTGGAAAATTCAGGTTGGTTTCCACATCGAAAAGAAGGTGATAAAATTTTAGTTGATAATGATGGAAAATTCTCCGTATCCATACCACTAAAAATGCTTTTAGGATTTTTTGAAGATTACAGAAAAATTATTATGAATATGAAACAGGAATTAGTTCTTATTAGATCAACTGATGATTTAGATGGTGTTATCTTCAAAAAAGATCCGGCACACCCTGTTAGTGCTCCTGACACTCCATTGGTTACTTTCGATAAAATTTATTGGAAAGTTCCTCACATTCTAGTTGATATGCCACAACAACTTGCTCTATCAAAAATATTAGAATCAAATAAAGATATATTGATAGGATTCAGGAGTTGGGAACTTGTTGAATATTCTTCTCTAACCGAAACAACCCGTCACACATACCCGGTAAAAACAACCAGTAAACTAGAAGCTCCTCGTCATGTTGTGATTGGCTTTCAAGAAAACAGAAAAGGGAAAATTGCTAAAGATATGAGTAAATTTGACAATATTACCTTGCCAAATATTAGAGTATTTTTAAATTCTGAAAGATAAATTTCGAAGAAAACAAATTTTCTGCTTTATACGAAATGTTTGCCAAGTTTAGACAGTCTTACTATGGCGTTCCAAATGAACCCATTTTTAATCCTGAACAATTCAAACACATTAGTCCTATTACACATATTGATTGCTCCCATCAAAAAGAAACAATTCAAACGGGATCCGTAGTAATGAGAATTGAATTTGAGACACACAATGCAATTAAAAAAGATACTTCTGCTTATTGTCTTATTTTACCTGACAAATTATTTAGCTACAACCCTCTTACTAAAATTGTGAAACAATTATAAACTTTATCCCCACTCTTTTCATATTTCGATTTAATTTAAAGGGATTTTCAAAATCTTTTAGTTTTAGTCATGACATCAAAACTACAACAACAAATTGAAAAATTTATTTTTAAAATTAATCAACTGAAAGAAGAAATTGCAAATTATTCAAGTAAAAAAATTCTCATTAAAAAATTTGCTGCTTTGAAAATATGAGATTGGTTATGGATATTCAAGAATTCAAGGATGAAAAAAATAAATTTATACCGAAAGAGCTTGCAGCTTTTGATGGTTATGAAATGACATTTTAAAAAGCCTTTTCGAATGGAGTTTCTTTCACCTGATTGTCACAAGCAGGCGGTATGGCCAATGAAAAATTATCATTGTATACATTGGAATAATGGATTTACTCCATTACATCATTTCCCAAAAATAATTGAAACACTTACGAAGAAAGCAGATTTTGTTTTTGTAAAAGGAACCGAAAAAAAGGATTTTATAGAGAAATATTCTAAAAAGCCTGTGATTGAAATAGATGAACAACCAGCGCTAAGCCTAATGGAACCAAAATGCTTCTATCATTCAAAATCACCTTGTATGTGTGCTTTGACAAATGTGTTATTTTTATATGACAATTGTTTTATGAATGAATAAAAATATAAAAAAACTTAATTACATTTTTATTTTGCATTAACTTAACTTAATTAATATGATACCTTAAATCTAATTTTCTAAATTCATTTAAAAGTTCATACTCATTTTTATATTTTAAATAATCATTACAAAATTTAGCGGCTAATTTACATTGTTCCATTCGATCTATATTCTTAAAATATGCTGACAAATCTTGTGCTTCTGCGTCTTCTTCGCCTACAATTGATAAATATTGGAAGTATGCAGCAGATATAATAAACTCTTCATAAATTTCAGTAACCACTTGCTTCATTGTGAATATTATTAAATTTATTCTTCCTTTTCAATTTCTTGAAGAATAGTATACTCGTCAATAAATTGCTTCAAGTCTTTTAAATAGTAACCAAAGCCAATATCTTTTAGATCTTGAATAAGTTGAAAAAAATTTAATGTTTCAAAGTATTTGTTGCAACAGAGGGCAGCCTTTACGAATTCCGCAGATTGATTAAAGTCTATCCACTCCGGACCACTTGCCATAGAATATGAGAAATAGGTTTTTGAAAGATTACTAAATTTGTCCTCTAATAATTTAACTGCAATCAGCAACTCCATTTAATTTATTTAACATAATATCTTAAATATGTGGGGGGACGTCTCTTGCGAATAGGATTAACTTTTCTTGATGATACCTGTTTTTTATCTTCGTATAATTGAAACCTCTTTTGGGTAGCAATAATAGCAGATATAAATTGGCAATCTTCTCCTATAAATTCTATTAGGTGGTTTAATTCTCCTACAAAGTATGATTTCCCAAATGTATTGAAAAACGTAGTAAGGCTTATAATTCCTTCTAAATAATCATCACAACTTGCTTCCAAATAATCTCGTTTCAGTGGATAAAACAGCTTAGTGTATTCATCTTTCGAAATCACTTCAAAGAAATTGAGATATTTAACTTTTAACTGTCTGATAGATGTAGCTAATTTTTCGCGATTACACATAATTCACTTATTACTTGACACATTTTTTCTTTTTGTTTTATACACAATTGGTGGAAAAATTCAAAAATAGCTTTTTACGCAACTCGAGCATAGCTTAGTAAATGTGCCTCAGCATACTAAAATAATCTTGATGCACCTATTTATTAGACTTAAGAATGCAAAATCAAATGTGGGAGGACAAAGAGAAAAAATTAAAAATATGATGCGAATGAGAATAAAAGGGGAGGAAGATAAGAATGAGGGACATGAGAGAGAGGAAGAAGAGGAGGAGGAGGCGCTCCCCTATTTTAACTACTATTAGTAATATTTCTACTTTGCTCCAGATATCTGTAACGTATCTTTCCATTGTTATTTAATATAATTTTATTTACTTAATGCCTTTAACCATTGTTGAACTAAAATAGTATGAGCATGTTAATATAATATAAATTTAATTTTTGTTTTATCTCTCTTTTTGGCTAGGAAGAAGCATGGTTAAGTATGACTTACAAAACAAAATCTACACACTTGGTCTGAGCAAGCAATTGCCTCTGCGATACTACTAGTGCGAATTGGTGAACTGACACTTAAACAAGCCTCCCGTAATTACAATGTGCCTGCTAAAACCTTGTATTGCCGAATGAAATCAAAGGAAGTTATATCCGAGGCATCTAAAACATGTCTTGGTCGTTTTAGGCCTGTTTTTACGACGGGTCAGGAAAATGAACTGACTTATTATATCATCGAAATGGAAAGTCGGCGTTTTGCCTTAAGTGTCCGAGAATTACGATATTTAGCCTACTAGTTTGCTGGTAAAATAAAATAAAAATAATTTCATTGCTACTAAAGTCTTAGCTGGTCATGACTGGGTTTACGGGTTTCTCAATCATTAGCGAAAGATCTCGTTACATCTGCTAGAAAAGATTTCTGCTGCACGCCAAGGTATTTGCTCTTAAAAGGAAGACACAAGTGGGGTGTCTGTCTGTGAAATTTGTTTTAGATAATGCTGTGGGATTTAATATCCCGCAATTACTTGTTCTCTCAAGAGTAAGAAGATTACCATTGTTTGACAGAAGGCTGCCACCCGAGTCGATTGTAGTATATCACCTGCCGTAACTGGCTTCAAATTAACTGGGATTAGCCCTTTTAATCTCCATATTTTCCGGATATCAGTTTTAAAGTAGAAGACACTGCTGATCAGGTCTTTCGTCTAAAAGAGAGCATTCGCCCGAGCTTACAGGGCCACCTTCAAATTGCTGAAGTTGAAAGAGCCCTCATCAAAACCCGCATAATTTCTGAGAGCACTCAAGACAATCTTCACTTTTTTCCAGATAATCCGTTGCCTTTCCCAAACGCAGGACCTCGTAGAAAAAGTAATCGACCTTCGAGAAGAGCCAAAACAATGGTATTGACATCGAACCCAAATATGGACGAAACAAAGGATCCTGTGAATAAATCCGTATTAAATAAAAATAATGTTAAAAAGAGCAAGCGAAATGTGTGCACTAAAGGAACAAGGAGCAAGAATAAAGCTGGCGAAGACTCTTGTTCTGATACTTCAGTAGATAAACAAGAGTTATGCGAGGAAAGTTCTTGTTCGGAGAATGACAGTGAATATGAATGCTACCCAAAGCAATCTCAATTTAACATTGAAATTGTTTAACAAAACGATATAAAAACTGACATTTTATTTTTATCGAATTGACTACCGAAAAACAGATTATTAAGAAACGTTTTGTTGCACAAATCACACGGATAGGGAACATATTAGTGAAGAAATTACAGATAAATTTTTGTGACAATATAGGCAGAGTGGAAATTTGTTTGCTTTCTCAGAAGTTCCCGACATTAGTGATATATTCTTGCATTAAATGATGCATAAATGAAAAATTTTAAACTTAAAAAAATAATTTGATAAAAAAGTCATTCCTGTAGCCGTTTGCTACCAACTGTGATTTACTCTAATGGTATATCTTTAAAAATTTGAATTTATCGCTGCTTAAAACGGATATTTAGAATTTCAGCAATTTTTTCATCTTATGGTCTTCACTTTGCCCCAACGTCCCCTATAGGGTATAAAATTTCATATTTTTTTTGTAGCTCCTAAAAATCTAACGACATATAGGTTACAAAACGGTAAAGAAGTCTGCCCTGTGCAGTAAAATTTCAAATCTTATTTAGTACCAAGTGTGAAATGGTAAACTTTCTTACAATCCTTGAAGGCCAGAAAAATCGTACAGAATCTTTTATAACGTACTATAAAGAAAGTGACTTGTGCGAATTGTTTAAGTGAATTTAAATAATGTTATTGTTGTAGACCCTTATAAAGTTCTTTAGTAAATCTGTATGAAAATACGTTTTAAACTATGTAAAGTGTGATATAATTTTGGAAACAAATGCGTATAAATATATAAGCAAGCTGTAACTTTATAGAATGAGCTTAGTTTGTACAAAATAATTAAATTATTCCCTACAAATATCTGCTTCAACTATTCAATAATCTAGTATCATAAAATACTGGATATAAACTGGCTCGCTGCATAATAAACGTTAATGGATTTAAATAAGCGAACTTTTATGTGACAGTGAAGATCAATGATACGTTCAACTTTTAATATGAAAGCTCGTATTTGCCGAGTGAAGTATAGAAATTTAGTATCCGCTAAATTTTTAATTAATGCCCGACTTGCAAATCGTTATTTGGGGATGGCATTCCAACTAACGTGTTTGACATTACGATTATTAAGTTTAGCTCTTGCTGCCTCTTCTATTTGTAACATATTCGGCGTTGAGATTAATATCATGGTTTTGCCACGGCGCTGGCAATTGGTCTTTCTTACTTTAGGAATTGCTTTTGGAAATATTAAAATATAGATAAGAGTAACATCTTTAGTACATTCTGGTTGTAGTCAATTTTTTTTTCTGAACAACTAATAGTATATTTTGTTCAGGGGGGTGTAGTCTTTAGATCAGCCTAAGAGTAACGAACTCGGAGGAATTTCTCCTGAACGTGCCTGTCGTGATGGCGTTAATGAAGTACCAGGTGCAACTGCTAAATTACTTTAGTCACTTTGAGGTACAACAGGTTGATCAGTAGTTTCTGCTGGGCCAAATAAATCTTCTTGGGAAATGAATGATTTGAATGGATTGATTCCTGTATTCTTAAAGGAACGAATTGCAGTCTGTATTGTAGCTGTTCGTTAAAATGCCATCCCAAATAAGTTGCCTATCTCGTATAAAGTAATAACTTTCCCAGGATTATTACGATCTAGCACTGGTTTTTTGCTCATAATAAACTGTTAGTGGAGCTATAAAGCCCACATCCAAAGGCTGTGACCGATGGGACGTACGACGTAGAATTACTAGGATTTGAACATGATTTTCCTTGGCAATGTCCAAAAGATTTTTTTGTGTGGGTCGCATGTGCGTCTAATATTAACAGTAGGAAATCATCTGCATAGGGCTTTGCATATTTGATGAAGTGTCTAAGCAAATATTTTTGATTGCATCCAGCCTGACGTCGAATTCTGTTATTTACTGTGGTGGTAATCCGATTTCAAACTGATGATTTTTTCTCATCAATCAAAAGGTGCGGAATATATTGGCCGGACGCACTAAAACATATTTCAGGAGTGACTAAAGTTCCACGTTCTCCAGATGTTAAAACGCAAACCTGCTTCTTTCCTTTAAGGGACAGAATTTTCCCAGGTTTGTTTGGAACCGTGGTGATTCCAGTCTCATCACAATTATAGATATGACTAGCACAAAACTTGTGTTTGTCCAGTAGTTGGCCTAACAAGTCAAACAACTTATCAACGTTTGGCTTGTTTAAAGCTGCAGCCCTTGCAGCCGATGTGTTTTCTGGATTTTTAAGAGAGTCAAAATTAAAATTATTCTTTATATTATTTTTCCTTGCAAACTGTTACTTTATAGAAAGGAATTCTGTAAAGCTGAGACCAAATATTATTTTTTCTATGTCCAACACATATATAACAAGTGTATACCCTTCTTCTCAATAAAACGCTGTTTTAAAATGTCCTAACGATTTTCTAGCTGCATCATGGATATACTTGTTTGTTTTAGAACGTCCGTATAACGTCGTTAATAGTACTTTACAACTAAAGCGGCTCGCTCCTAACCCATTTCTACACTTCTTACCACTCTTACCAGGCGAATGGCTTCTTTCATATTTAACTCATCCCAGCTCTGCCGGTCTGTTTTCTTTTTATAATTTCGTACCATTCTGAAAATAATAAGTTTGTTTTGTTTTAACTGAAAATATTTATTGAACCGGTTCATATTTCAAATCGGACATCCAGTTTTTTTTTCTTAAAACTCAAAACATTGCTATTTCGTTATTTTCTAAGAAATTGAAAAACAACCTTTAGATTTCATTAGATCATGTACAGGGCGACTCATAAAGGAGTTATAAATTAGACAATAAAATTAAACAACTCCCAAACTTGTAAAAACTATTCCTAAATTTCCTTCATACCGTAATTTCGTTACACAACTCACTACCTCGAGGCGTTTTTGGAATTTTTATCTAAATTTGATTCCTATAGCAAAAGTTATATACAGGGTAGCACATTAGATATAGAAAAAGTTTTTTATAAATGGTTGATTTCTAAAGCTACATTTTTAAAAAATGTTTTGCTGTAAATTTTGCTATAATCATATTTGAGAAAAAATTCGAAAAATGGCCCGAAGCAAAGTTTCATGTGTTGGAATTATGCTACCAAGAAAGTTTCGGAATGGTTTATACAAGTTTGGGAGTTGCTTTAATTTAATGTCAAATATATAACTCCTTTATGAATCGCTCTCTACATGATAATTATAACATACTGACGTCTAATAGGTATCTTAAAGTGGACAAAACTTTCTAGATGGGCAAAAGGCGTTTTCTAAATATCTAAAAAATTAACGAAATGACATTGTTTTGAATTTTAAGAAACAAACTGGGTGCCTGACTTCAAACGTGAACCGGTATAATATAATTCTATAGAACATGAAAAAATTGCCCTAAAACTTCTACCGAAACGTAAATATTTTGAAGAGGCAAACTGAAAAACGACGGGGCAAAATGAAAAATATTTCATTTTCATAATGTAACCAAACTGACGCCAGCGCCCAGCAGCGCTGCTTTGAATGCGAGCTTTTAAATTCAAATAAGTAGGGTAGGAAGTTATTCGCATTTTTCGATATGCCCTGATCTTTCTTTTTGCCCTACATTCCCCTACAAATAGTTTTTGAGGTATTTATCTTTTCACTTATTCACTGTGGTGGGAATAAAAGACTTATTGTAGTCTTTTATTTAAATCTTTATATAACACTTTTATAGTAAAAACGTCATTTCAGTCACTAATTTATCGAAAATAATACAATACTAATACTAATAATTGAAAATGAGAAGTTAAGAAAACTGATTTATATAACTCGCTGATAATTCTTCTGGTGTTTTTAAGAGACAATACCCTTCGATAATATCAACTTGTTTTCTTTTGTGATAGAGGCCTAGTACTGATTATGAGCTTAGAAGAAATAAGGAACATATTTGAGTGTGATTTTCTCAATATTTTCGGTATTTTTTATGCTTGGCTTCGAATGTATCTTCAAATACTTGTCCAATGGCACACATAGTATTCTCAATTAGACCTCCATCAAGTAATACACTTGTGCATCGTAATCATATGGATACCAATTATACAAGTTTATATACGTTCTGTTCATCATAAGTAGTAGATCTGTAAATAAATATATAAATTTAGTTATGAAGTCAAAGTAAGTACTAAATATGTATGGACAGAAAGGTTAGATGCTGGCCTTTAATTTTATAAAGGATCTGGCGACAAAACAACGTATTGAAATTTTTTTCATGGTTAAGCTCAACCCAAAAAATGCATAAGCACAGTGCATGATTAAAAATGGTTAAACTATATGATTCTAAAAGATGTACTTACCATCTTCTTTGTTTTCCATTGCAGCAGACGTTAAGGACTTTCATCAGTAAAAGTCGCAACACAAAACCAATGCCTGTTTTAACAGGATTAAAATCCAAATAAAAATTAACCACTGCTGCCGCCGAGACGAGTATTCTCGCCTCTCGTTTCGTTTTGACGAGACGAGCCTCTGGAGTATACAGTATCTGTATTTTTAATTTTAAACAAACTATTAAATAACAAAAAAAAAACGGATAGCTTTCGTAAACTGATCCCAAAAAATATAGTGTATTTTTAACGTACCTGAAATTTTCATGTCTTGTATCTTCCTTAAAACACGTCTTTTAATCTGTAATACGAAAATGAAAACGGCGTTTCTTTGTCTTTTATGGTAATCGTTTACAAGGGCTTTACATTGAGCAATTGACAATATATGTGAAAATATCTTTACACATATTTATAACAAAATTGACTTTTTGCAAAAATTAGAAAACAAGATTTTTTATTTATTATTTGGTAGATCTAGGTATAACATTTGCGTACCTAGTTAAGAGGAACAATACTCTGTTTTATTCTTTAACTTTTTGGAAATTTTGTTTTTATTATGTGAGATCTATTTAAAAGTATTTTCAAAGTTTTAGATTTGATATTTGTCATGTTAAACGTTTTTTTTTTGGTAAGTTATTATACAGGATGAATAATAATAAAATATTAAAATCTATAAATAAAAAAAAATATTCCGCTCTATACCAGTACAGAGCCATTCCTGTATGCATGAAGTTCTTGTACATGTCCATCGTTTACTCTAGTATTCTGTGGTCTCCACAGACTCCTACCGATCTTATGTCAATTAATAGCCCAAACGGGCTCTTATCAGAGAATATTACATAATTTCATTTTATAACTGCCCTAAGTAAAATGTGAGTTTCCATTCTACTCCCCAGTTAAGCCAAAACTTTAAAGATGTTTGTATTTATTACCACAGGCACCCTATTTAATAAAGTGACAACAAACACACTTAAACATAAGATTAAATAGATCTCAATAATAAAATCCAAATTTTCAAAATAAAGTTTAAATTCTTTCGTTTCTGTTTTTCTTTTAGCATACGTAAAAGTGGCATCTATTTCTACCAAACAATAAAAGCCAATTTTATTAGTTTCCAATTTTCACAAAAACTCAAAATAATTAATTTTATTATATTTGCAGAGACATTTTCACAACCCTGTATATTGAGATTTGGTCAATCTAAAGCCTGTGTAGATGATTACGCTGGCCGACAAAAATTTTTTTTTCTTGTAACACAAGTCAGAATAGCATAATCTAATAGAATGGACCTATCCTAATACGAAAATGACGAATAGAAAGTTTTAGCACGTAGGGTTTTCTTGTTAGAGTTGTAAAACCATATCGAATGTTACGATACTTAATATCTATAGAAAAAATAATTTCAGAAAATTCTTAACCCTGTTTATTGACTATGTTTCCAGTTTTCGCCTATTAAACATACCATACATCTAAGAGAAAAGCAAACGAGAAAAATATTAACTTAAAACACTAATTAAACTTTATTTTTTCCGTTTATGAGGTGTCCTATCTCCTCTCTTCAAAAACCAACAATAGTCACCCATCGTCCTTGGTACCGAATTTCCATTGTTCTGATATCTTGGTGAAACCTTTCACCCTGCTCGTCACTAACAGCTCCCAAATTTTTAGGAAAAAATGACAGATGGGAATGAAGGAAGTGAATTTTTAATGACATTCAGGCACCAAGAGCTTTATAGGCATCTAAGAGTTCATTAACTAATTGTTCATAATTTTCATCCACATTGTTACCTAAAAATCCTCTTACTACATTAACAAATGAATTCCATGCTATGAGTTCCTGCCTGGTAAGCTTTTCCTTAAATTTGACATCGTCCAGCAATTTTCTATTTTGTGGCCCAATAAAAATGCGTTCTTTTAATTTGGCATCACTTAACTGGGGAAAGACTTGTCTTAGGTATTTAAATCCATCACCATCTTTATTCAAAGCCTTCACAAAGTTTTTCATCAGCCCAAGTTTAATGTGAAGAGGAGGCAAAAGGACATTTTTGGGATCAACAAGAGGTATAAGTTTAACATTTTGGGATCCCGGTTGAAATTCGCTTCTTTCTGGCCAAATTTTTGTTACTTAATGCTGATTTATTGCACGACTGTCCCATAAACAAAGAAAACAGCAATATTTTGTAAATCCCCCTTGAAGTCCCACTAAAACCGCTATAACTTTTAAGTCCCCAAATATCTGCCATTTATACCTATTGTAGTTTATTTTATCCAAAATCATGCGCATATTTTCACAATTTTCTTTCATTGCAACTGAATGAGGAACTGCTATAGAGGGTTTTAAAGCTTTTAAGCTCTATTCAGATGAGTCTATGAATAAGCGCCACTCACGCGGAGAATATATATCAAGTTCCTGCATTAAACTGTCTATATCAATACACGCGCACAACGAGTTTTCCATAATGTAGAATTCAGAAATAGGTTCCATTCCTTAAGACGGGAACCCAGAAGTTCTGACTGTTGCTTGGATAACCCCAAATCACGTACTAAATCATTTAATTCACTTTGAACAATGAAATGTGGCTTGCCGGAACTGGGACCTGTGGTAAAAGTGGGATGGGTGCACTGTTCTTCTGAACTGCCTGATGATGCGTTATCTCCATTATCTCCCAAATCAATAGCTTGCCAATTTAAAGGCGCAATCTGCACTGGCAAATTTGCGTTATGAGGAACAGGTCGTATGGCAGATTGCAAATTTGGATATTCTATATTGTGCTTTCCCTTTTTGGAATAGCCTTCAGTCTTTGTCAGGCAAAAATAATAATCGTCAGAATGATTGGTGGGTTCTCGCCATACCATTGGAACTGCAAAAGGCATACTTTTTCTCTTTCGCTTCATCCACTGCACCAATGATACACTACAACTAACACAGAACACATGGGGAGCCCACCGCTTATCTTTTTTCCAATTAACACACCAAAGTACTTAAAGTTTAAAATTTTTACATTTTCGAAAATGGCTTGGCTTGTGATTTCACCAGAAATTCACAAATATAGCAAAATTTGTCAGGAGAAATTTTGCAACGCGTTTGACTCGACATTCTCGTCTTCACATACACTTTCTTATCGATACACAGAGAACCACTCAATTCGAAACTCAACAGAAGAGTGATGTTTAACGTTTATTTTATGTCTAATGTTGTAAACAACCCAGTCTAGGTAATTTTTCCGTTGTAAAATGGACCCATTTTAGCCGCCCCACAATGAAATGGTTTACCTGCCAATATAAAAGGTTCTAATTAGGCTATTAAAAAATGGTACGTATACGGGCTTTCCGAATATTTTTTTTATTATTTGGAGGGTATTTCCATTGTGAAAATAAGGAACTGGCCTGAGTTAGAAAAACCTTGTCTGCCAGTGTTATCATAAAAGACAGAGCAACTCATTTTTTATTCCCTTATTGCAGATTAAAATTAATTTTGTTTTAAGAAAGCTACAACATGAAGTTTCGAGTTTGTTATAGATATACTTAAGTTTCGGTATTAGTTTATTTTAGATCCCATATAAGTATAGTTAATACACTTAGCGAGCTTTTTGGTCTATTCTCCATCATGATGAAGTTGGATTGAAAAATGGGGATTTTCTCTTCCTTCACATACCTGCAGGAATTTTTTAAATAACTGCCCTAAGTAAAATGTGAGTTTGCAAAAATATTTTGCTCAAATGACAAAAAAGGTAGTCACGTGATTTATCTTAAATGCCAAATTTGATACATTATCGAACAGTTACACAGAAAACCCCATGTTTCTCAAAATTTTGAAAAATGACAAAGGAAAGAGTTGTTCCTTTTTAATTTTAAAGCTATATATAAAACCTCAACGCTAGCGGTTACCGCCATTTTGTTGGTGAAAATAGAAATAGGTCCAAAAAAATGTGTTTTGACAAACATAGCACTTGCCCACGTACACTATCTACATCCTCTCGAGTTGAGGTTTATAGGTAAAAAATATAATAATTTGGTCGTGTTTTGCTGTGTTTGGAAAATATGTATAGTTTATTTATTAAAATTTAACATTTCACAGCCTTAAAGAATCTAAAATTTTAGATTTGTTTTTAAGAAGCTTTTTTATCCCCTTAGATTAACCTTTTATAAAGAAAAAAATTGCTAAATTAGCCAGTTTACAGTTTACAAATTTACAGTTTTTTAAAAAGCTGAGCGTTATTTTAAAAAATTGTTTTTTTTAAGGGACTCTTGTATCTCCTAGGGCTACCCCGTATAATGGAAAAAATGATTTATGTACAAATAGTAACTGCTTTGAAAAAACTTTTCGCTTTTTGGATGCTGCTTCATATCTTTAGAGCAAACCTGAATAATTAAAAAAAAAAGTGTTTATATACATAAAAAAAATCACATGTTTCACGATTTGTTAACAAAAGCTAAATGCGTTTAAATTATTTTTAGGGGCGTATTACATTGCCCTGGGAGCACTCTGTATATTGGGAAAATTTTCTTTAAATATAAAATAATAAAATAAATTTGACGTGTTTCACTGTTTTCTAAGCATGCGAAATGCTTTTGATTTATTTTTATTTTCAGGTGGCGATTTTATCCTGTTAGGTGTACCCTGTATAGTTGAAAAAATAACTTTTTATATACAAGAAATAAAATAAATTTGTCGTGTATCACTGTGTTTTTAAGCAAATTAAAAACTTCTGAAATATTTTTTTTTATTTTCAGGTAACTGTTTTATCCACCTAGTACCACCCTGTATAGTTAAAAAATATATATACAAAAAAATAAAAGGCGTTTCACATGTTTTACCGTTTTCTGAATACTTACAAAAAATTAAATAAATTTGGTATATTTCGCTGTTTTTCAAAATATTACGTTTGTTTTAAATATATTATCGCATAAAACATCAAGTATCTACGGCAATGATTTCTATTTTTTTTATATCACATCATTTACCCCAACTATTTCTGTTTTCATTTTGACAGATATCGGCTTCAGGGTTCTCAAAATATGATTCTTTTACGTTTTTATATCCTTTAAAAACATCGAAGATCTATGCCCATGTCACTCAAAATCTAATCACCACGAGACACTGACCTAGACGATTTTTGATACAAATTTAAAAGAATCGGTTAGACCGTTCTCAAATTTTGTTCACACACACACATCCATATAGTCATATTTATAAAAAATATGATTTTTCGAAAATTTTTGGGATTCCAATACCACTTTTTAATCAAAACAAAACGGAAAAAAAAATTAAGTTCTATATAGCTACATTGCCCTCTCTAAAAAAAAATTGTTAAAGGCTTGAAATAACCAATTATATAGTAGTTCATGTAAACAACTGAGTAAATTCCTCATTCTATTAATAAAAGTGCAGTGATAAAATAAGTCAGGTTTACTTTGGTTATTTTCAGGTAAAAAACCATAAATTAAAAAAATGCGAAAAATTTAAGTTAACAGTTACAGTTGAATTTTGGTATAAAGGTATAAAAATAATTTTCGTCTACCATCTTCCAAAATTAAAAAACATTTCTTGAAAAAAGTCAAATTTAACAGGTAAGACAAATCACGTGAGTAACTTTTTTATTATCATTTGCATTATTATTCAAGCAAAACTTTCTGCAAACTCAGTTTTTAGCTTGGTCAAATTAAAAAAAAATCTCATATGATGAAGACTTTATTGGTCACATTCTATATTGAAAAGGATGGGAGTGTTCGCCCAACTTATCCCGTTTTTTCAGAAAATATGATGACTAGGAAGACTTGCGAAAAAAAAAATTTAGCGATTAAAACAAAAAAAAATTATATACATCGCAGGTCAGTGTGTGATCTGTCTGAAAATTCACGGGTTACCCCTATATAAGCAGAACTCTACGGATTTTTTTAACTAATATATCTTTTTATGGTTTTCATTTGTGTATAAGTAACTGTACTAACTGTAGTCTGAAATAAAGGAAGTACTGAGTGATTTTTATTTTAAGTTTTAAGAAAACATTTTTTTAAGGATCGTTTGGTGTGTGGTTGCTTTGTATAATGAAATGTATAGCTTAGAATTTGTTATGCACGTCTAGTGTATATGTCGGTCCGAATGGAATCTGCCTTTATTCAAACGGCGAACAGGAATATTTGAAAATGCTAAATGCCGGTCTTTTCAGAACAAGAGTGGTGAACAAATACCCGGAATGAAAATAAGTCGCATTTTTCTATACCTAGAAGTTTGAAAATCAAATCAACATCAAAAGCGGGTAAGAATCGGATATGATTTAATTTTATTAGGTATGGTTCAGGCAACGTAAAAATACTTAAAATATACAATTAATAATGTTCTTATGAGAATTACGTTGATCCGCTGGTTACAGACACAAAATAGATACTTGTTACTATTTCACTAGACTACTTATACCAAAATTCCTTGAAGACGTGCTGTTTTCTACTGGTAAAACGGCTTACCTTGACAAAATCAACATGGTATGATTACAGCGACAATTTTTTTTTAATTTATTTCCATAAAAATTATTTATAAATTATTCAATAAATATTTTAGTCTATATTGGTTATTTTTCTCGTGAAATAGTCACTTTTGCAGGGCAAATTTTTCTCTTGTAATATTTAAAGTGGTTGCTTTTTAGCAATTTCACTCATGATAATATCATGAAATTATAATTTTTGCAAAACCGATTTTGTTATTTTGTCATTTGCCAAATCGCCTTGCAACAATTTTTTATAACAATCGAAAAAAATACCAACAAAATTGATAAAAAACGAAAACTGAGGTGTTCGAGAAACATATCTTTTTTCCTCACATGGAGAAACTTACAATTTACAAAAACACAGTCCAAAATATGACCAAGTCCAAGTATATGACGCGCAACAACTCCCTAACATCTAAAAATATTCCATATGCCGTTTACAAAAGAACCCTTTCGCAGCAAAATCCTGAACTCGTCCTGACAACTTACAGAGATTTCCAGTCATTTGAAGGCTGTTTCATATGTTTAAATCAACACTGCAATTGTACAGAAAATGTAATTCTCTGCATCCCTTTTTATGATGTTAAGAAATCATAAGTCTTTCTCTACCACGCGGCCAGTACAGACAAACATTTTGACAACGTAGCACCTAAACAAAAAACTATACCGGCGGGCCTCTTTGGCAAAGCAGCAAGAAGAATAGTCGAGTTTTAAATCTGTTCATGTGCTGAAGTGAGCCCGTCCCCAATTGCTTTCGTTCTCGCGATTTAACTTAGGTTTATATAACAGCGCCGGCAGTTGAATCCCCAGTATTTACAAATAGGTGAAATATCTCTCGTAAGGTGTGTTAGTTAACGTCTAGTGTACCTAATTGAAATTAAAGTAAACTCGGCCCGTTAAACCCCTTAAGTGAACTTATCTCGTATTGCCCCAAAGTGTAGTTATTGCTATTGGTTCCATGTCACAACGTATGCGAATAAGCAAAGAAAGAAAAGTTATTCTTTCGTCATGTTGTTGATTGCGGGATATCTCAACGTCTCAAGGTATTTTAAGTTCATGTATTTTCTCATGGATCACGCTACATTGATTTCTCCCGGCACCAATGATCTTAAAGTACTTAACAAAGGTAATAAATAAATATTATCTTATACGGTAAAGTGATGGTGTATTAAAGAAATTAATTTAAAACAAATGTAAAAACAAGAAATAAAATCTCTCCTCAGGCCTTAGTAGTGGTGGAACATATGTCCTAGATAAAACCGTCATAGGCATATTTGATCGCCGCTGAAAATTGACATGTGAACGATATAAGTTGAAGTGTTGCAGTGCAGATGGTACCCGAAACTTGTTAATTGGTAATGGTATTTTGATCTATCTTCCACCACAGTATTAAGACTTAATCTATGTGCTGATGTATGTGCATATGATATGTATATTTGATAATTTAAACGTTTTTAATTGAACATTTTTTATTTAATCTCGCATAGATTTACAACATTTATATTAGTTGGTTCATTTAGAGTATTTATATGTCTTTGAAGGTTTTGATCGTAAGTATCCAACGATCATTTTCTTTTTGTAATAAATGGTTTTCTTGTTAGTTTAACTTGAAGCATTATTTGTATACGAAAACCTCACCACTTTGTTTCCACATTCGGATATTAAAATTATTCGAACCAGCACTGTTTTCTAGGAAAGCGGACCCTAAACTATGGACTTATAGTCCGCACCCTCTAAATGTAGCGGATTCAATAGTGTCCTTTTCCGTACATATTTTGGTCCTTCGAGCCGGATCTTTTGGTGATTTTGGAAAAAGGTATGAGATTGACACAAAAACAATAAGTATGTGTTTGATATCCCTTTTTCTCTCTCTCACGTTATTTGTAAGTCCTTAAATGAAAGAAAAAAGTATTTGGTAGTATCTCTCTCTTTTATGTTGTCTATAACACTCTATATAAGAAAAGTCTATTGATTTTGAGTAAACTTACTTTGATTATGAACATATTGGACTTTATGATTTATATGACATATATATTTTATTAATCTGTTGATTGAAATATCATTTGAAATTCAGGCTCACAATCTTCAATTAAATGGTAAGTTTGTAGATTTTGATTTGTTGATGTGACATTTTAAAACATATTTGACACTGTTTACACTGATTTGATTTATTAATATTTTGAATTTCACGATTATATATTACTGTTGATTTTTGAAAAATGAGATAAATGGAAGCTTTGCTTAAGACTCGCGGAAAATATAAATCTGTTTTAACACGAATTGAAAATTGGTTAAAAAGAAATGAAGACGCTGAACAAAATATTTTTGAATTTAGAACTCGAAAATGTTCTTTAAGTGAAGCTTTCAAGTCATATGATGCGGTACAGGACCGTATAGAGGATTTAGAGGAGAGAAAGGTGGTAGATAGGGCGAAAAGTAAAGAAAGATTTTACAAAATATTGTCGGGTGTTAAAAGAAAAATGGATTCTCTCTCTCCTTCTTAAGCTCAAGGTACAAGCCAGCCTATAAAAGTACAAGCTCAGGCATATAGCCCAAATGTAAAATTACCTCAATTAAATATTCCGCATTTTTCTGGGGATATTACAACTTGGAACTCTTTTTATGAACTTTTTAATACTCTCAGTGTAGATAACTCTGATTTAACTGATATTCAAAAATTAGTTTATTTAAAATCGCATCTGAAAGGCAAACCTCTACACTTAATTGATAATTTATTATCGACTAATGATAATTTCACAATTGTTCTCGACGCTCTAAAAAATATATACAGTAATCATGTGGCTATAATTTTAGGGCATATTAAAAATTTAATGGACACGCAATCTTTGATAACCTATAGAACATTGGGATCTTATTTTAGTGTATATTTTTTCTCAAAAATTAGATTTTAAAAAAGGTTCAACCACTTTAGAAAGAAGATGTATAGCCCGTGACAGTTTAATCCTCCCCGATATAACTTCACAGCCCCATCCCAAAAAACATGTATCTCGCCATGCTGATGGATATCCCCAAAACTACTCAAACACTCGCCCTATAAGCCCTAAGTCAAGTAAACGTTCGAATAGCCCTTTTTCTCAAAAATGTTTGTATTCAATGATAGGTCACAAAACTATAATTATCCTAAATTCTCGACTCTCAAACATGAACACAAATGGGATAATAAGCGTAAAATTGTTCACAAAAAACTCTCTCTTACATTGAAATGTTTCCTATAGCAATGGTACACAACGGTTTAATTCTCAGAACACTTCTTGGAGAAGTGAAAACTCAAATCAAAGGACTCCCAATAATTCTAATAACTCTTCTCGACATTCAGCCTCTCAACAATCTGGCCCTCAGCATCGTTCTAACTCTCAATATTCTGGCTCTCACCAGAACTCTGGTTCTCAGCGAAACCAAGTTTCAAATGGGCAGAATCGCACTCTTAACACGAATAATCAGTCAAATTGGCAAAATAGAACCCTTCCTACTGAGAATGAAAATAACTCTGACAGGAACAATCCTAGAAACTCTAACCCACCTGCGAACTCACATCGCACTTTATCAACTCTCACCTCAAGTGGAGAAAATTTAGTAGCAACTGCAATGGTGAAGGTTCATACAGCAGATGGCACCCCACTTCAAGTAAGGGATGTATTGGATAGTTGTAGCACCACCTCATTGATCACTCAGTCACTTGTAAAGAAATTGAAGTATACCCCAGGCACTCAAAACATACAAATTACATGTATCTATGGTACTACCACCCATTCAAATCAAGTAGTGAAAATCAAAATTCACTCGAATGTAGAACCATTCTCATGTAACGTCTCATGTGCATTCTTGAACAAGATTACTCAAAGATAACCCCCATTTGTACTCGATCATAATAAAATTCCGATTCCTTCTAGCGTACAGCTAGTTGACCTTCAATTTTTTGTCCCCTCGGAAATAAGACATATTGCTTGGAGCAGATGTTTATTACTCACTTCTTTCAGATGGACTCATAAAACTCTGAAAGAATTTCCTTTCACTAGTAAATACTCATCTTGGATTTGTAATTGGTGGACCTGTTCCCGCTCAGGTCATCTCTCAAAGAAATCGTTCTCACTCTCACTCTCAAAATGTATTGTTTTTTTCACACAAGGATAAATGATAGAGCCCTCTGTTGATACTCTATTAGAACAATTTTGGTCTGTTGAAGAATGCCCCTCCGACCATAGGAAAATCTTATCCGCAGAAGATGCTCAAGCTAAAGAAATATTTCTCAATACAACTAAGGATTTAGAAAATGGCTCGTATCAGTTGTCCTTCCTCTCAAATCCCCACAAGAAACCTCAAAATTGGGTTGCTTATTTTCTCTCGCTGAAAAAATATTGAATGCTCTTGAAACTCGACTACAGAACAACCCAGATTTACACACGGATTATAAAACGTTCATTGATGAATATGTCCCTCTAAATCACGCTCGTCCCTTTCACTCTCAAAAATTAAAATATTGAACATAAATATTTTTTGCCCCACCATTGTGTTATCAAAGAACGTAGTCTCACTACAAAACTTCGTGTAGTTTTGACGCCTCGATGAAATCCTCAACAGGTTCGTCTCTCAATGATGCAACATTGAAGGGCTATCCCGTGTAACCCGAACTAGTTGACATTTTAATAAGATTGACTTTTAAGTTTGTAATGACATCGGATGTAGAAAAAATGTATAGACAAATTGGAACTAACCCTTCTCAGACTTTTTTACAAAATATTCTGGCGTGAAAATCCAAATGATCCTCTCAAATGTATTTGGCTACCCCTGTTTTGAATGATTCTGCAGTTCGCAATAAAGATCAATTCCCTTTCGCTTCAGATGTTTTACTCTCACAAACCTATGTTGATGATCTTTTATGTGGTGATGACACCCTGGAAGGCTTGGAAAAAAAGCTTACACACAGCTGAATGAAGTTCTAACCTAGGCAAATTTTAAATTGTACAAATGGTCATCAAATTCTAAACTCTCTTTGAAAAAATTTTTGGGTAGTGCCTTTTAAGAAAAATACAATGTCCAGATGAAAGGTGTCTCAAACAAAGTTCTAGGGATTGCTTGGAATCCTAACTACTCAGATGAATTATCTTTCTCTCTTTCACCTATACTTGAACAAGGCCCAGTCACAAAACGTAGAATTCTATTAACAATCGCTTAAATGTCCTTTAGTGCTGATTGGACCGGTAATTGTATCGGCAAAGTTGATTATGCAAAAACTTTGAATCACAAAGGCGGATTGGGATGAACCCCTTGACTCATGTCTAACACAAGAATGGAATAATTTTATTGAAAATGTCCTTTTCCTCTCAAATCTGAAAGTTAGGTTAAATTGAAAGGTTCATTTATTTAAGCGCCCGAATGAATGTGTGGAGCTGCGAGCGCCTCAGGGTCATGAAAGATGTCTTTTAATATACAATGGAAGGTGGCAGTAATTACCGACATATCGGAGTGAGCCCCAGACATAATAAAGCTCAAGCAGGCGGTTTTACCGTTGCACATTTAAATGTATTCTCTTTAAATACTGGCTTTGATGAACTGACTACTTATATACATAATTTTCAGTTTGATATTCTTGATTTGTCCGAAACCTGGTTAACCTCAAGCCGTTTTTTGCGTTCCTGGGTATAGACAGGACAGGGATGGAAGAGGTGGTGGAATAGGTTTTTTTTTTAAAAAGTCTGTACAGTTCTCTAGAATAACATGCCTACCGGCTTTGAATATATTAGCCTCTCTCTTGTAATAAACAAAAAAAATTAATAACTAGCCTATATAGGCCTCCATCTTATGATGTGAATACCTTTCTTGATGCTTTGGAAGATGTTTTTGGGCAAACAGTATTGTTCTTTGACACAGTGGTGTTTGTAGGAGATATTAATATAGATTTTCTAGGTGATAACATACATAAAAATAAACTTTTAAATTTGCTTGTCACTTTTAATTTAAATCAACATATTAAGGACTCTAGTAGGATAAATACAAATACAAATAATTCAAGCCTTATTGATATAATAATAACAAATAACAATAGCGAATATTACAGTTCAGAATCGGTTACGGTGTCTGAATCAGTGACCGATCACAATTTAGTTTATGCAGTCTTTAAATTTCCTAAGCAAATAATACCTTATAAATATATTAAATGTAGAAACTATCAGAATATAAATTTTAATGAATTTGATAATGACGCATCGCATCTAGACTGGGATGTTATTTATCACACTGACAATATTGATAAAAAAGTAGAATTGTTCACTAATTTTATTATTTATCTCATAAATAAACATGCACCACTGCAGCATAAAAAAATTCGCGAAAACTCGTTTACTCCTTGGATAACACCAAACATTAAACTTTTGATTAAATTAAGAGATAAATCACTTAAAAAATACTAGAAAAATAAAACTCCAGGTAATTTGCAGTACTATAGACAACTCAGAAACTACACCAAACATGCAATCCTAAGACAGAAAATTACATATTACAATCAGGTGTCGCAAAAAGGAGGAAAAGATTTTTGGCATAACGCAAAATAATTACGTTTAACGCATAATAAAATTAATGATATCTCCGAGGACCTATTGCGTCCAACATAATTAAATATGTTTTTCAGAGACTGGTCTAAAGTGGCTGATTCTGTATCTAGGGAGAAAATACAATTTTACAATTCGAATAGGTATTCTAATAATACGGAACTAAATTTTAAACTGATAAATTCCACCGAGATACAAAAATATATAAATTAAAACTAATGAGGTTGGTGAGGACATCCTATCAATAAGAGAGTTAAAACTGTGCCTTCCCTTCTGTTTAAATCCTTTAATAAATATAATAAATAACTGCTTATTAGAAAATATCTTTCCCAACATATAGAAAAAAGCTGTAATAACACCGTTGGCAAAAGTTGCTAATCCTAAAAACTTTTCAGATCAAGCATCATAGTACCTCCACCACTCTTGAAAAGATTGTCAATATCATAAGGTTTAATGGAGACAATGGACATAACACGGTTTTAGCAATGTTGGACTTCAGTAGGGCTTTTGACAAAATAAATCATACATTATTGTTAGCGAAACTTCACTATTTTGGTTTTTCTGCGTAAAATTTCTAGAACATTATTTGAAAGATAGAAGGCAATGTGTTGCAGCTGAAAAGAATGATATTATGAAAAAATCAGAATATATATTTCAATATATGCTGGGGTTCCGCAGGGTTCAATACTGGGTCCACTTCTGTTTTCTCTCTATGTAGCGGATATTAACGGCTCTTTGACCTATTCCAAAATACAACAATATGCGGATGATTCTCAGGTATATATGTCCTTTCCTAGAGAAAATCTCAACATATCACAAGAACGATTTAAATAATATATATATATATATATATATATATATATATATATATATATATATATATATATATATATATATATATATGCTGAGGAACATAATCTTAAAATGAACGCTCAAAAATCACATATTCTAATTTTTAGTGCAAATAAAACGAACGAACAGGCAATTAAAGATAATTTAAACCTTAAAGTCCAAAATACAACAATACCTGTAACCAATGAAGCCAAAAACCTCGGTATTATATTTGTCTCATCCTTACAGTTCGATTCGCATGTTAAAAAGAAGCTTCAAATCGCCTATATGCGTTATAAAAAAATCTATGGCCTCAAACGATTACTGCCATCCAAAACAAAATATTACTTGTGTAACAATTTAATACTGTCTTTGTTGGACTATGGAGATATTGTCTATGGCGACTCTCTAACAATGCAAGTGGCAAACACGATACAAAAATTACAGAATTCTTGCATGCGGTTTGCTTACGATATACCGTTTAGACATCATATAACTCCATATTTAAATAATATCTCAGCTTTAAATATGAAGAATCGTCGAAAATATCATATGTACAATTTTATATATCGAGTTTTAAAAACTGGTCAACCGCCTTACCTGAGAACAATTTTTAAAAATATTCTTCATTCGTACCAGAAACATCAACAAATTTAGCATACCTAAGCACCGAACTTCAAAATTTCAAAAATCATTCTCATTTATTGCTGATAATCTTTGGAATGAGCTACCTAACAATGTAAAAGAGTTCTCTTATTATAAATTTAAAGGGCATATTAAATGTAAACTTTTGATTGAGCAACGCGGAATTGTATGCAGTATATAAATAAAAGAGAAATGCAGTGAAAATCTGTGTATATGTATGTGTACGTATATGGTGTATGGGTGTGTATATATCTATTTATGCGTCTGTATATATATATATATATATATATATATATATATATATATATATAATGTAGTCTGGGATGCCTCCTGTGTGTCTTTTTTTGGTTGCTGTCACTTAAACATAAAAAGTTGTTAAAAACAAATCTTTTAAAGTGGTGCTGATGCACGGGCAGATCAACGAGTAATTAATTTATATTTTTAAAATATTTTTTTTTCTAATGGGCTAAAACTATATTATTAGTAATTTTTTTTAGGGTTTTTATGTATTTTCTAGTACTTTATATCTAATTATTTTTATTAAATATTACGCGCTTGAACAACATAAGCCCTATCATGAACTATTAGCATCGGTTTTTTTATAATCGCTCTGCAATTTGAATTTAAAACGAGATTTTGTTTCGAACATGTCAATTTGTGGCCAGACTCTCAAATCACGTGACGTTGGTTGGGCCCCCTCTCGTTGGTCGACCTTTGTCTCCAATCGTGTCTCTCAAATACAACATATGACAGCTTGGGGAATAAGCTCCTATGAACTTAAAAACTCTTCTCTGTGGTGGCACGGACCACAATTTTTGGAAAACCCCGATCTAGATTTGAACTCAATCACTAGTTCCCAAATTGACATAAAAGCCATTTCCGAAGGACATGTGAAAACAATTTTGCATGCAATAACAGAAAACTGTTGGACTTTATTTTTTTCTCGATTTTCCTCATTTTCTTGTTTGCAAAGAGTAATGGCATTCGTCTTCAGATTTGTCCACAATTCAAAACCCAATTCACACAAAATGTTTGGACTTCTCATAGTGGAAGAATTGAAAAAAGCTTAAAATTGGATTATTAAAATATTGCAGGAAGTACATTTCGGCAAGGAAATTTCTGAATTAAAGATTCAGCACCCAATCTCTAAAAAGCTATATCACATTTAAACTCTTCTTTGGATGATTCTGGATTTTTGAAAGTTGATGAACTTTATATGGTGGTTTTGATCATAAGCTAATATAGCATATAATCAAAACCACCTCCTACTTCTTCCCTCAAAGAATCATGTGGCCTCACTTATGTTAAAAATTGAACATTTCAGATTAGGTCATGGAGGAGCTCAAACCGTATTATCGAATTTCGGATTTCTCTCAATGGATTGAGAGAAACTAAGCAAGTATTAGGAAATTGTTTCACGTGCTATAGATTCAAAGCTCAAGGTTCTCAATAATTGATGGCTGATCTTCCCGGAGACCGATCTCGACCCTTCTCAAAAACCGGACTAAATTTTGGTGATCATTTCCTTTGTAAATCGTCTAATTTACGAAGAGCCCTAAATGCCTATATGCTGTTTTTGTTTCTATGGTCACAAAAGAATGTACACATTGAAGTTGTTTCTAGTCTCTCTTCTGAAGAGTCTATAGCGACAATGCTACACATTTTCTCGGGGCTAGTAATCAGCTGAAGGAACTGCATGATATGTTTCAAAATAAATCCACTTTAAATACAATTGACAACTTACTCTCATCCAAAGGAATTCTACGGAAGTCTATTCCCCCTCTAAGTCTTCACTGGGGAGGAATTTGGGAAACTGCAATTTAAAAGCACCAAATTTCACTTACGACGTATAATAGGAAACGCCCATCTCACATTTGAAGAGTTCAACTCTGTACTGGCTCAAATCGAAGCTATTTTGAATTCTCGGCCCTTCAGACCTGTTTCTTCAGACTCCTCGGATTTAACATGTTTAACCCCTGGACATTTCCTCACCGGTGACAGTATGACTTCCTTTCCGGAAAAAGATGTGTCCCAAATTCCTGAAAATCGATGATCCCGCTGGCAAAAATGCACTAGGTTCCAACAGCAATTCTGGACAAGATGGTCAAAGGAATACCTAAATCAATTACACAATCGACCGAAATGGCTTCAGACCACAGAAAATTTGAAGGTAAATAAAGTAGTGCTGTTGAAAGAGGACAACACCAGACCCCTTGAATGGCCCCTCGCACAAGTACTTGGAGTTAACACCACCTTAGACGGGCGAATCAGAGTGGTAAAGTTATAAACTAAAAATGGAATATTCACTAGAAATATTACGAAATTATGCCGATTGCCAGTAGACAATTCACCCATTGGTGAACCTCTCATATGGACTAATTCGGATTTTGCGTGTTTATACTTTTTTTTGCGTCGTTGTTTCTCACTAGTGGTATTGCTCACTCATTGTATTACCTTCTCTAGTAGTATTATATGCTCTTATGTTGAAAACTCTCTTTTGTTTGAAAGTGCGAGCACTTCAACGCCAATGCAAATTGTATATGAGGCGCAACAAGTCCCTAATATCTAAAAATTTTCCATACGTCATTTACAAAAGAACCCACTCGCAGCAAAATCCTGAACTCGTCCTGACAACTTACGGAGATTTCCGGTAATTTCAAGGCTGTTTCACATGTTTAAATCAACATTGCAATTGTATAGAAAATATAATTCCTTGCATCCCTTTTTACGATGTTAAGAAATCATAATTCTTTCTCTACCACGCCGCGAGTACAGACAAACATTTTGGTAACGTAGCACCTAAACAAGAAATTATACCAGCCGGCCTCTCTCGCCAAGCAGCAAGAGGGGAGTAGAGTTTTCCATCTCTTCATGCGCAGATGTGAGCCCGTCCCTAACTGCTTTCGCTCTCGCGATTTAACTCGGGTTTATATAACGGCGGCGACAGTTGATTGAACCCCCAAAAGGTGCTTGTCTCTCTAGTATTCACAAATACGTGAAATCTCTCTCGTAAAGTGTGGTAATTAACGTCTAGTATATATAACTAATTGAAATTAAAGTAAACTCGGCCCGTTAAACCCCTTAAGTGAAGTTATCTCGTATTGCCTCACAGTGTAGTTATTGCTATTGGTCCCATATCACAAGGTAAGCGGATAAGCAAAGAAAGAAAAGTTATTCTTTCGTCATATTGTTGATTGTGAGATATCTCAACATCTCAAGCTGTTTTAAGTTCATGTATTTTCTCATGCATCACGCTACATTGATTTGTCTCGGCACCAATGTTCTTAAAGTACTTAACAAAGGTAATAAATAAATATTATCTTATCCCTATATGGTACAGTGATGGTGTATTAAAGAAATGAACTTAAAATAAATATAAAAACAAGAAGTAAAATCTCTCCTCAGGCCTTAGTAGTGGAAGAACATATCGTCCCCTATCTCACGTAGACGTAACTGACAAAAATTGAAAAAATGAGTTACACTACTTGAGACTGCCCTACAGGCACAAGTTTTATCTCACGAAGTGCCGTAACTGTACCTCTCAAGGTATCATGGTAGTGATGATGTTTGGATTCGACGTATCTGACAATCAACACCAAATATGTCTCACGTGCAAGCGTAAATGCAGTTACGTCCCTTCGCGTGCATGAAATGTATTTGCTACGCTTCAAAATGAGGGCTGACGTATGTACAGTACACGCGGTCATGCTGCGACAGACTAAATTCTAACCTCAAAATTTAGTAAATTGTGGTTGGAAATCTGCATTCCCAGAGTTTATAGCTCGTCACTTGAATGTTAACGGATATACTAAGAAAGACCTCAAAGAAAGACACATCTCGCAGACTCAAGACCATAACTTACACTCTAACCATAGACAAAAAACTTGTTGTCAGTAAGAAACTATTTCTATCGACTTTTGGTATCAGTGAAAGAATGTGTCGAACTGCGCTGGTTAAAATAAACGAAGATGTAATGAAAAAGAACAAGAGGGGTGGCCGACAAAGAAGCAAGGAAACTTAAGGAGATGAAAATAAATATAAGATTCAAAACTAAGAAGCATATTAATAGATTTCCAAAAGTTGAATCACACTTTTGTAGAGGCAAAACATCTACCTCCATCCAGACCTTTCCTTGCCTAAAATGTTTTTATGTTTCTTGCAGAACTTCAGTGGCAAAGAAGTAAACTTAAATGTAGTTATCATACATACAGGAGTTTTTAAAGAGCAAAATTTATCCTTTTTGTCTCCCAAGAAACAACAATGTTTTCTTTGCCTTACGTATTTGGAAGGAGATGCGCAAGCTAAAGAAAACCTGAAAAACCGATACGATTCACATATTGTTGAAAAAACGACAGCTAGGCAAAAGAAAGCAGCATGTAAACAGCAAGCAACAGAAGATTATCTACGTCACAATCTCAAAAGAAAGCGCCATTTTTTATAAATCCTGACTGTCAACTTTTAATTTCACGTTTTATGATATAGCGAGTAAAGATGTTTTTGTTTTGTTTCAAACGAATCTGTTAGCAAACATGGATCTTCTGAGATTGCCTCATGCCTGTTTAAAATTTTAGAGTAGTATAACAAAAAGTCAAGTTTCTGTTTATCTGCTAATGGCTACTATGGACAGAACAAAAACAGCGTCATTGCTGCAACATTACTTTATTCTTTATCAAAACTGGACAGCCCGAAGAAATTTCTCTGCGATTTTTCGAGACGAACCAACGTGCAAAATGAAGGCGACTCGGCGCGGCGTACAGCGCAATATCCACAGCATTATCTGGTGCCGGCGATATTTTTATCCCATCTCAGCTATACCCTGGTATTAAATTAGCCCGAAGAAAGCATCCCTATAAGGCCATAGTAATGAAATATACCGATTTTAAATTGTTCTCTAAAGAGCTTCTCATTTTAAGTGTTAGAGAAACTTATACTGGCAAAAACATAAAATGGCCAAACATTACGGAAATAATGGTTAACAAGAATGAACAAATGAATTTTTTTTGAAAAATAGTCTTGTCCAGGATGAATACGATGTTATTACCCTAAAGAGATGTAGAGGCAGTCTTTCAATTTCCGTTAAATAGTGAGCCTCGTCGAGAGATTGCTAAAAATAAATACGAAGACTTAATTGCGTTGTGCTCAGGACTAACACCTATCATAAGATAACCGGAATTCCAGCAGTCAGCACTGTTATTTGTAGTTACCACATGATATTGCATGACACAGACATTTTATTATAGCATTGGCGTCCTTAGTTTTAAAATTGATTGATGTATTTTTTATACAAAATGGTTACCGATATTAGATTCGTTAACCGACATGTGAAAATGTATTTCCTCACTTCGAGTTTTGATTAAAACACAATTAACCCGAACTAACCGATGTTTATTTTCATAACAATAACCTTACCTACAAAACAGTACTGTATGACGTATCCAATATGTCAATAAAAGAAAATCTCACAAAATGACGTACCTACATATTTTTCAAAAAAACTGAAAAATCTAAAAAAGGTAGATATCAAATGATCATAGTTATGAAAACTACAAGTTTAATACAGGACAGGTTTATTTTCTTCTTTCCTGTTAAATTTACAAAATCCGAGTTACGTCAGATAGGAGGATAGATCGCCGCTGAAAATTGACATGTGAAGGATTTAAAGTGAAGTGTTGCAGCGCAGATGGTACCCGAAAGCTGTTAATTGGTAATTACAGACTACTTTGTAGCGTAAGTAATTAATAAGATACCTTGATGTGGCAAGATCTATTTAGGTTAATCTATATGTACTGATGTATGTGTGGTACCATATATTTGATAATTTAAAGATTTTCAATTAAACATTTGTTATTTAATCTTGCATAGATTTACAACATTTATGTTAGTTTGTTCATTTAGAGTATTTATATGTCTTTGAATGTTTTGATCGTAATTAACCAACGAGCATTTTCTTTTTGCAATAAATGGTTATCTTGTTAGTTTAACCTGAAGTATTATTTGTGTACGATACCCTCACCACTTTCTTTCCAGATTCAGACATTAAAATTATTCAAACCAGCACTGTTTTTTAGGAAAGTAGACCCTAAAGTATGAACTTATAGTCTACCCTCTAAATGTGGCGGAGTTGGTACTGTCCTTTTCCGTACGTGAGGAATGTTTTATTTATTTATTACTCTCCATAAATCGTTTTTTCTTCTGGTTCTTAGATTTTAGGTAATTAAAAATTACCCTCTTATCATAAAATTAAATATCAAGCTTTTATTGTTAATATTATATCATCTGTTAACAAATTAGGAATAGCTCTTCTAGTTTTTATATAACGTGAGAAACGAGAGGAGGCAGGAGAGGGTTTCTCTCGTCTCGTCTCATTTTTGGTGAGACGGAAGGACTTATTTCTCTCGTGTCACGAGACAAGACGAGCGAAGGCCTTCTCTCGTCTGGTCTCGCGGCATCACTAGCTACCACTATGCGGGTTGATGCACCGCTCCTATGAACGCGTTTGCCTTGTCACGTTTATTATCAATTATTATTATTAGTCTTATTTGCAGGTTAAGAAATAAATCCTTCAATTTTTTAAACCGATTTTTTTTGTAATTATAATATGCCGCCCTAATTTCTGGAAATTGATCACAGTGCGGCGCGTTATCAGTCGTTTTTTGTTCGCGAGCATTACGAACATGTAAAAAAATTGTTTACATTGTTGAGGAAAGCAGAAATTTCTACACTTATTTTCGACACTAAAAAAGTAGGAAAATATTTTTGTTGATACCTATCAGCCAGTTGCCTATATTGTTCACACGTATATAAACATGCAAAAAAATATAAAGTTTAATATTGTAAATGGGCAAGTCTGAATCTTCTATCAGTAGTTCTTAGCATAGCACATCGAAAAAAACTTTGATGCTAATCATCTGTCAGTCTAACACTGATATTCACTGTCTAGCACCAAACGAGACGACACAATATACGCTCGCTGAGAATGTGTCTGTATGCCAAACAATAAAATAATTTTGCCGTATTTCGTCGTTTTTCGAAATATTGTATGGGAAATTTTTAAATATATGTACTAAACAAAAAATACTTTTGAGTGTCAAAAAATATACCACATAAACAAAAAAGCACCTTAGAAAAATACAATTTATTTTTGTTTTTAAGAACCCTAGACTAATCCCAAAAAAAAGAAAATCATGGCTGTTATATTCAAAAATGCATCGTTTTTTTTTTTAAAGCTGGCCGTTATTGAAATACAAATCTTTTCGTTATTGGGGAGCCCTTTCATCTCAGTCGGCCACCAGTTGAAGATTTGTCCAAACTGTTTCATAGTCGAATGTCTGCTGAATAACGCATGGTCGCTATGTTCGGATTTTTTTCTTTTTTTGCATATATATAAGCATTTTTTCTTTATAAAGGGTTAATCTAAGTAGGCGAAATAGCTCCCTAAATACAAATTTAAAATTTTAGAGATAGGATGTAAAACGCTGTCGGTGAAATTAGCGACGGTTTTCAGAGACGAATTACGTTCGCAGGGCATCCGCACCAGTACAATTTATATTCTTTGACGTATAATTTTAAAAAGTTTTCGTATAAATAAAAGTGTCTACATTTTTAAAACAAATTAGAGAAAGGATTACACATTTTCCAATTAAGAGACAAATAGGAAAGTACCAGAGGGTACTTTTAATAAATATTACGGCTGTCAGTATTGAATAAGAGAACAATAAATAAAGCAAAAAGGCCACTTAGAAAAGCTTTATTAATTTTATTTTAGATTTTACAACGAGCTACATATTAGGGATCAACTAAAATGTACTTAAAATCCCTTTGTTTAATATTGCTGCTGTTAGTACCGCATAAGGGGTTGAAAACTAGGAATAATATTGTTAAAAAAACTTTTAATCCAGAATTTTGGAGCGGATTACACCTTTATCTTTTTAGAAATAATTGAGAAGATACTAAAGAGCACTTCTACCGAATATTATTGCTACCAGTGCCGTCCAAGGGGGTAGCGACGAGGAATAATATATAAAGTTAAAGAGCCATTAAAAGATACTTTATTTTCGTATTCCAGATTTTGGTTGGGATTCCACTTTCAGCTTCGTAGGAACAACTGAAGAAGTACTTTTGGAAAATATTACTGCTGTGAGTGGTATCAAAGGGGATGAAAACGTGAAATAATAAAATTTAAGTCAAGGTACTTTTTTTTATTAGATTTAGATTTTGAATAAGATTATATGTTCATCTTTTTATGAATAATTAAAGAGGTACCAAAGAGTATTCCTACGCAATATCACTGCTGTCAGTGCTGTCCAAAGGGGTAATGACGCGGGATAATACATAAAGTTAAAAAGCCATTCAAAGGCACTTTATTATTTTGTTCTAGATTTTGGATAAAATTACGCATTTTTCGAATAACTGCGGAGGTACTAGGGAATACTTCTGGAAAATATTATTGCTGTAAGTGCCGTCCAAGGGGGTAAAAACGCGAAATAATATATAAAATTAAAAAGCAATTCAAAGATACTTTATTTTTTTATTCCAGATTTTAGATGATATTACACTTTCATCTTTTTAGGAATAATTCAATGGATACTAAAGGCTACCTCTACAAAACATTACTACTGTCAGTGCCATCCAAGGGGGTAGCGACGCGGAATAATATATAAAGTTGAAAAGCCATTCAAAGAGACTGTATTTTTATTCCAGATTTTGGATGGGATTACACTTTCATCTCCTTAGGAATAACTGAATAAGTACTGGGGAGTACTCTTGTTAAATATTATTGTTATGAGTGTCGTCCAAAGGGGTAAAAACGCGAAATAATTTATAAAGTTAAAAAGCCATTCAAAGATACTTCTATTCCAGATTTTTGATGGGATTATATTTTCATCTTTTTAGGAATAGCTAAGGAGGTACTAGGGAGTACTTCTGGCAAACATTATTACTGTCAGTGCCGTCCAAGGGGGTAAAACGTGAAATATTGTATAAAATATAAAGCCATTCACAAATACTTTATTTATTTATTCCAAATTTTGGAAATGATTATAATTATTGTTATATTTTTTTAGGAATAATTCAGGAGGTACTAAAGAGTATTCCTACCAAATATCACTGTTGTGGTGCGGTCCAAGGGGATAATACATAAAGTTAAAAACATTTCAAAGATATTTTATTTTTTTCTTCCAGATTTTTGAATCGCTCTTTAATTTTATAAATTATTTCACGTTTTCAACCCCTTGGACGGCACTGTCGTAATAATATGTGCCAGTACTCCCTAGTACCTCCTCAGTTATTCCTAAAAAGATGAAAGTATAACCGTATTCAAAATATGGAATACAAAAATAACTGAAGAGGTACTAGGGAGTACATTGGGAAAATATTACTGCTGTAAGTGCCGTCGAAAGGGGTGAAAATGTGAAATAATATACAAAATTAAAAAGCCATTCAAAGATACTTTACTTTTTTCCAGATTTTGGATATGATTACAGTTTCATCTTTTTAAAAATAATTGAGGAGGTACTAAAGAGTATTCGTAACAAATATTACTACTGTCAGTGCCGTCCAAGGGGTAACGACGCGCAATAATATATAATTACCCCCTTGGACGGCGCTGACAACAGTAATATTTGGTAGAAATACTCTCTAGTACCTCCTCAATTATTCCTAAAAAGATGAAAGTGTAATCTTATTCAAAATATACAATAAAAAAATAAAGTATCTCTGAATGGCTTTTTAATTTTATAAACTAGATCATGTTTTCTGACCCCTTGGACGGCACTGACAGTAATATTATTTGCCAGAAGTACTCCCTAGTACCTCCTCAGTTATTCCTAAAAAGATGAAAGTGTAATCCCATCCAAAATCTGGAATAAAAAAATAAAGTCTCTTTGAACGACTTTTTAACTTTATATATTATCCCACGTCATTACCCCCTTGGACGGCACCGACAGAAGTGATATTTGGTAGGAATACTCTTTAGTACATCCTCAATTATTCCTAAAAAGATGAAAATGTACTCTCTTCCAAAATCTGGAATAAAAAAATAAAGTATCTTTGAATGGCTTTTTAATTTTACATATTGTCACGTTTTCACCCCCTTCGAAGGCACTGACACCAGTAATATTTTCCAAAAGTACTACCTAGTACCCCCTTAGTTGTTCCTGCAAAGATGAAATTGTAATCACATACCAACTTTGGAATAAAAAAATAAAGTATCTTTGAATGGCTTTTTAACTATATATTATTCTGCGTCGCTACCCCTTTGGACGGCACTGGCAGCAGTAATATTTGGCAGAAGTACTCTTTAGTATCTTCTAAATCATTGCTAAAAAGATGAAAGTGTAATCTTATCCAAAATCTGCAGTAAAACAAAATAAGTGTGTATGCTAACTGTAACTATGCTATTGTAGAGAAAATTGTGCGAACGGCAGCTAATGTCAGGTGGCAATAGAGGGAAGTGAGCAAGGAATACTTACACTTTATTTTGGGCGCCATTCATTTAAATTATCACAGTGTTTACAGAGCCATGTAACTAAGAAATTCTGATCTAATAACTGATAAAAATTAAATACTTGAAATAAGTTCCAATCTGTTTACTTTAACTTTTATGAATTGAAAAAAAAAAAAAGATTTAAAATGCCATCAATATGAGATTTGAAATCAATCTTGGCAATAAGTATCAAATAACAATTTGATTAAAAAGTACAGTTTACAACGAACTCAGATAAATTGAACTTTACGCATTGAAATTTTCTTAAAAAAGAAGACCCGAATAACTAAATCTTTCAAATTTCAGTTCCTTGATCAAAGAATCTGCATATATATGAATATGTACAAAATATGTATTTTCTAAGCAATGTGCTACTTGAAACCGTAATAGGGTAGGATCGCTCAAGAGTACGCACTTAACCAATTTTCTTAAACAAAAAACTCTTTGACATGTTTTAAACGTAAACTGTATTCAAAATGTCTTAACGTATATACTATTCTAAACTTATACGAAAAATAGGCGCTAAATTTTATCCTTTAGCATAAATATAAAAAATTAAACAAAAACAACAAAACGCATACTTAGGTTACTGGTTCCGTAAGAGTACTCAGTTTTACCCCAAAAAGTACGCATGTAAACTAAAGAAGGTATCGCCTAATTAGAGGTATTATTACATTTCTTTTTTAAGTTTCATAAGTCACAAGAAAATAAACCACTTCCTAAGTAATTTGAGCAGTCATCATGCCACCAACTTTCACACAAATGACACAATCCAGTCTGATGTAGAATATATGTTACCCCCGCGGTATTAAATCTGTATATTTTTCGGCCTACTTAAACAATAAATTATTTCTTTAGTGTTAAAGCACCTCAACCTATTTTGATACTAACAGTCAACTACAGTCAGAAATGTTAAAACATTTTACAACACTAATTCAAATCGCCTAATACATTTATTTTTTTTCAGCATATTTTTTTGCACATTACCGGCTTAATTAATGACTATTTATTTGAGGCCCCACGTTCCCGTGACGTATACGGCTTATTCTAGGCTGCGGGACGGGAACTTTACTCTTGTTTATAGACAGATAGTTAGTCAACCATGGCCATCGAGAGCTCCTGACACCTGGAGTCTATTATGGAAACCTTAGTTTATGAATGAATCTACAAATTAGGTAGGGGATGATATTGAAGTAGGTTTTACATTAAATTGGATAATTGATGACCAGTAACTATGTTTATATATTTTTCTTTTTAATGTTCGTTTTAATTTTTTTTTGCATTCAACACACACATGGATAAAATCTTTAATTCGAATAGATTAAAAACAAATATTAATAAGATGTGTTATAAGTGTTAGTTACGTTTCATAGTTTCTGAAAAATGTAGGTAGATAAAAATGAAATTATAACGTGTTCTCTTATAACTTGTTCTATTATAACTATACAAGTAAAATTTAGTTTAGTTTGGAGTTCCTATCCAGAAAAAATAAAGTGAATAACTGATGTTCAGAAAAAAATAAAATTAAAAAAGTACGATTTCAAGCGATGGACGGGTTATTACCACAGGTTTGCTTTTGGTCGTCTTTGGTTAAAGCCCTTGACATACCGATTTTCCCCAACTGACAGTAACCAAAATGCGCTTGAATGTATTAGGTTAACCGTTGTGAAGGTTTTTTTGCTGTTTTGTTTGCTTTTAACATGAATGAGAATTTTTAATAATGTCTATAGGGGATTTGTTTATATTTAATGATGAATTGTTGCTGATTCTGCAAAAATTTATTTTTTTCACAAATGCCACGGGAAAAAAATGATCTTGGCATTTAAAAGTAGAGTGGCCGTCCAAGTCATCAACGATAACTTTGTAATCTTGGTCTTCAAAGTTTAAATTAATTTGATATCGTTCCGGCACCGTCTCCATAGTGTACTAAACGACTAGACATCACACAAATATGAATCAATATTAGATATTTTTTATTTAAACATTATGAAAAAAATGCCGAAAAGCAAACTAACGATAAACAACAAAATAGCATCTTGATTATGACATTACAATTTAGAAAGAGATGAATAATACAATAGCCTACCTCCCGAGCACGGTATTTACCGGTTATTGAAATGTCAAATAATAACGTAATGAGGGGCTAGTTAATGACGTCACAACAGAAAGAGCAAAACCGCTTGAATGCAATTGGTAAATACCAATAATGACCGGTAAATATAGGTCCATCGCTTGAAATTGGTTAAAGTATATATAGGGTAAACACAGAAGACATGTAACAGAGACGTATTTTTCGAGTTTTAAACATATCAATTCGAAATTTCTCACACTTATATTATTCGATATGACAGATTTCTGATAAAAACTTTATTTTTTTACTTCTGGTTTTACCGGAAATGACCTGTAGTTTGTTATTTTAAATAAGATTTTATATGTTTTTACAGGATATTGTGTTCAGAATGAAAATAGCTTTACCACGATACATTATAAGTTAACTTTGGTTTACAAAATGGAGGGTAAACACTTATTTTTTTGAAAATTAAATTTTACCGGTTAATTAAGAAAAAAACACATATATAAAATAATTGTTTTAAATAGTTTTAGTCGTCCGTAGATGCCGAAAAACTTGTTTTCTCTTTTCCGACAGTTTGTCTGTTCGCGGCATAGCTAAAAATTTACTTACCCGATTTACTTAAAATTTTTGTCAAAAATTAATGGTCATATAGCGATGACCTGGTAACATTTCGGTAAAAATCCAATATGGCAGCCCAGCGAAATGTTACAAAAATTATTAAAAAACCATTTATCCAATTTATCTCAAATATTGCGCCAACATCAAATATTATGTTTGAATCAACTGGTAACATTTTGGTACGAATCCAAGATGGCGGAACAAAATGGCTCCTTAATAAAATATTTAAAAATTCAGCCTGAAAAAACTGCTTAATGGTTTGATTTCAAATTGTGTACCCTAACTAATCGTGGTATAGGGATCAACTAGTAAAACTGTTACTAATTCAAGATGACGGAACAAAATGGCGGCCAAATAAACTATTTGTAATAATGAAAAAATCACCCTCTCAGATTTTACGCATCTTCACGTTTTAGCGTCTCTAGATGCCAAATACGTGTTTTATCAATTCCGTCGGTGCGCCTGTCTGTCTGTCAGTTGGCGGCTTAGCACAAAAACTATTTACTCGATTGACTTCAAATTTTGACCTGATATTTTCGTAAAAATCCAATATGGCGGAACAATGTCAAAAAAGATTGTTAGAGTGGCGTATTATTTGGGGTTAGACTTCAGTAAAAAAAAACCTTTTTTTAAATGGTCGGCGTTTCTCAGCACCTTTATTGTTGCATATTCAGGACACTTATATAGATTCTACAGCCTGCATGAAACCTACATTAACAGTATCTCCTACTCCGTTAGTCCACAGATATTTGCCGGATATTAAGTTTCTAAATGGTTTTCGTTAACGATCTTCTTGTTTTTATGTTAGAGTGGTGTATTATTTGGGACTAGGATCCAGTAAAAAAAAACAAAGTTTTTTTTTAAATTGTCGGCATTTCGCAACTTTATTGTTGCGACCTTAGGACACATATTATATAGATATTATATCCTGCATGAAATCCATATTATCAGTCTGTATCTTCTCCGTTGTTCCGCAGATATTTCCCAGGTATTAAGTTCCTAAATTCACACACACACGCACACACATCTTTAGTAAAAATTTATGAATGAACTCACTTGGTGAAAACAATTCAGATTAGTACAACAGACCCCTGTCACTGATTTATAAATAGATTCTTAAAATGCGTAACGTTTATCCTGTTAACTGGGAAAAAAATATGAATCAAGTCTTAATCAATTATTTCACAACCACCAATCCACTATAACTCGACTAACCAATATAAGGTAAAGATTATACTAAACTAATAATAAAATTACGAGATTCGGTTCTTATGTACGCAACAACGTTATAGAGTCGAGCGACCAAGTTGGCGTGACTAGTGGATAACACAGGCATCAAGCAAGCCGACGCGATATTACACATAGAGGTGGTAACGGTATATCGATATTTATTTTATCTCGATAAGTATACCACCGGGCGCTGAAAAGCCAGGTGAGGAATATCATTGATACGCATTTTTTCTTCCCTTGGGGGGGAGGGGGAGATCACCTCCATCACCCCACTCTTGGACCCGCACTTGTGCTTACTAATCATAACATCATATTGATCTAAAACTTGAGGTAGCTGACTAAAATCCACTATAATGAAAACATAATTGTTCCAATGTATCAATTTCGGGGAGTAAGTAGTGTCCTTTATTTACAGCCCGACGAGTACCAATGATTGAGATGATGTCTTCGTACCAAAGAATATCATCGCGAAAAGGCCTTCTCCAGTGCAACCTATCCTCTCCAATACTATATTTTTGTTCAGAAGTATCTATTATTTGGCCGGGAAAATATTTTCCATCATAGATAAAAATGGCAAAATGATTTTTCTCCTTAATTTCAGATACTTTGGGTTTATTATGTTTATCGAAGCTCTTTTCTTTTCCACCATTCACTGATTTATTTTGTTCGCTTTCGTCAGTCTTTGCATGTTCTATAATATCATTTGCATTTTCATTTTTTCTGCTCTTGTTAATTTTTTCCACTAATTTTCCATTCTTATTTAATTTTGCCTTGTTTTTTCCTTTATTTTCTTCTTCAGTTAACTAACACTGTTCTTTTATGTTAATTTCATCCGTGCTAGTTTTTTTTTCTCGCTTTTGCCTCTTTTGTTTTAAAAGTCTCTTTTTTTTTTTTTGGAGATGCGATTTATACGATTTTTTCATCGAAAACTATAGGCCGGAATATGATTACATGATACAATAAATAAACAAAAAAAAATATATAATATAAAAAAAATGTTTTTGGGATTACAAAAAAAGCCGAAGAATTAATTTAAAAGACTTAAGAACAACCCATAGGCCGTAACTACATCAAGAGTCAAAATTGGAACATAATTCTGGCCTATTTAGAAAACGGGATTATCACTAGAAACATCGAACAAACAAATCAGAAACAATGAAAAAAAATCTTGTTTTCATCACCGTACTGGTTCAAAAATTTAATTTGTAAACTGCCTAGTTCCGCCGTTTGATCGAAAAAACCGGGACATATCACAAATCATACGTACCAAAATGACCTTTGACTTGCAATTTTAACACTGAACTGAGACGATCCGACTTCAAAGTGCTTTTACCTTATATGTACATACACTATACATAAAAAAATGGAAAGAACTGGTGTTTAACCCAAAAAGCTGAAGTGGAACCGTAGAGGGTAAGCTCATCTCAGGACAGCTCGGCACTAGCACGTGTTCAATCAGACCATGTGGAATTACACTTTTTCTTCAAATTAAAAAAATGTGGAGGAAGAAAACGGCTTCGTCTGTGCAGCCGGAGGGGAGACCCTGTAAAAAATATATACAATCTGAGGCCTCAAAAGTAAAAGTAAAAAAAAAATCGTTGACCTTAGCTTAATTGGAATCAGTAAATTTTCAAAAAAATATGTCCCTCATCATACCAAAAAGGTAAGGGAAACCAAAAGGACGTACGTACCACCAGGAAAAAAAAGAAAAAATCTAAGAACATGCTTCTAGGTCTTTCGACCAAGGTGTCCCGTGGAAAAATTACCTATTTAAAAATGCTTTAGACCTTTCTTTTATCGATTTACCTAAACAGCTGACTGAATTTGGGAGAAGCTATATTAAATCGAAAAATCTGCGAATTAAGGAAATCATTAATGACATTTTGATATTATTTTACGTTTTCATCCCTTTCGACGGCACTGACAACAATATTTGACAAAAGTACTCCTCAGTACCTTTTCAGTTATTCATAAGAAGATGAAAGCGTAATCCCATTCAAAATCTAGAATAAAAAAATAAAGAATCTTTGAATGGCTTTTTAACTTTATATTTTCGCGTCGCAACCCCCTTGGACGCCACTGACAGCAGTAATATTTGTTAGAAGTAGTTTAGTATCTCCTCAATTATTCCTAAAAAGGTGAAAGTGTAATCCCGTCCAAAATAAGTATCACTGATAGCAATAATATTTGCCAACATCTCGACCCCTTATGCGGAACCGACAGCAGTAATATTACACAGAGACATTTTTAGTACATAAAAGTTTTGGCTTAACTGAGGAATTCGATGGAATTATATGATATTCTCTTGCCGGTTTGGACTATTTACTGACATAAAATCGGAACCAGTCTGTGGAGGCCTCGGATTACTATTGTCAATGATACATATGTACAAGAAGTTCATGCATACAGGGTTGGATCTGTAATGGTATATATGTAATCTAGCATGAATGGCCACTTATGCTACAGAAATCATTGACGGTATTGTTCAAAATAATTGATGGAATCTAGAACCAGGAATTAGATTTCTGCTGACAGGTGGTCCAGGTAAAGCATAAATTTCTCTAACTCCGACTTAAAACGGTTGCCTTTAACATCACTGGTTCCTGACCAGAAGGATGGAAGATCAGTTATTGAGAGTTAATCTCCAGTTTCGAATGGTGCCTATTCACTACATTTTCTTCCCGAATTGTGAGACGTTTTAAATCAAGATAAATTTTACTATTTAGTCCGAAGCATGCTGTGCCGCATAGGTATGTCATAAAAAATTGAGGAATAACGCATTATTAGTTTGTTTAGCTTTCAATTTGTTTTGTGATGTTATTAACAATACTTTTATTTATATTTTTAAGAAATACCGGGGTCTATATTTCTCTATACTTTTTATTTTAAAAATCGTATCTCAGAACAAAAATATTGTTGTTGTTTCACAAAAAATAATTATATGTTTTTATATTTCTTATTATATACACTCTGTATGGGCTCCAAAAAAAATCGCAATTACTCGTGTACTAGTCGTCAACAGCTTTGCTTCAAGCCCACAACACTAACCTATTGCACTTAGTTTTTAAATTATTGAAATTTAAACCTGGCATCCTCTTTTTCTGCCACACGTAGAGCTAGCAGTCAGTTTGGGCCATGTAGTACTCATCGAGACCTTTCATTTGAGCTCTATTAGAACACTAATACATTCAAATAGGTTTGACGCAATCGAAATGATACGTGTTCAGTTGTGACTAAATATTCATCTAAAACGGATCTTAATCCTAACGCATTTCACATAAGATCTCAACACAGCTAGCTTCCGGACTATTTGAACACATTCCTGTTACAATGGTCTCGTGCAGCACATTAAATGAACCATATATATCATCATCAAGAAGATAGATTTCAAGGCACGCACTATCTATTGCCAACGTTAGAGTGCGGGTACCGTAAAGTATAAAAAGATAATTAACGGCCCTTCTTTGCAATAACAAGGCAGCGTACAAATAAAAATATAAGGAGCTAAACATATGTGATTTCGAAATGAAAAATACATAATCTTCAAAAAAAAATTCTTATGCTCTAGGCTATATAAAAAGTATAACAACTAATCAAAGTAAATTGCGTATTATTAAAAGTCGTTATATTTTATTCCTTAAAAATAAATTTTAGAAATTACGGAATATTTGCCAAATAGTCTTTAACGTGAGATGGATCAAGTCTTCTGAAACCTGAAGGATCACAGATTCCTACTTCAATATTATCAGCAGTCATTTGTCCTTCAAAACTTTCTTTAAGAGTTAAAATTGCGGTGTGAACAGCATCATCCAATTCCAAATCTTCACTATACCTGCAGATAAGAATTTATTTTAATATGTCAAAAGACAAGTGACAGGAAACAATTCATAAAATATTGTAGTTTTTAAACTAATTAGGTTAAAAGTTGACGAATTTACCAGGTAATCCACGGAATTAAATACATTTTAACACATACAAACCTGATACGAATTTTAAAACGCTTTATGTAAAAAGGTACTTCTATATTTTTTTATGCCTACATGGACCTAGACCAAAATTGATTTTATTACTATTCGCAAGTTGAGTAAACTTGTAGTATCCTAAGAGCTTGAATTACTAAAATTCGCCACCAAGAAATAATTTACGGATGTAAATTAAAGAACGTGGTAGATTCGGTATGCAAATTTTGAACAAAACAAAAAAAAACAAAACTATTGACTAATTCTGTATATACTTTTTAATTCTGATTTTTTATTCTAATCCTTTTGTGTTTGCTTTTGTAATTTTACTGTATTTCTCAATAACCTTAGGTTTAGTATACTGAGGGGTAAACTGATGAGGAAATCTGGTGTACAAGCAAATGGAAGTCAGTGGAAGTCTGGTGGAAGTCAGTGGAAGTCTGATGGAAGTCTGGTGGAAGTCAATGGAAATCAGGCGATAAAATGAAGCAATCTTTACATCCACCAAACTTTTTATAAAACACTGAAAATTGTGAAATATTGAAAGGACATCTGAATTGAATAGAACAAATTCGCGTCCACTGACTAACGTAGATCTCACTTCTCCCTTTGTTGGGTAAATTATAACAGCAATGCCTCCCTATTAACTTATCAAATTTTTATTAATTTTTCCGATATCGCCTTATAACACTTTAAAATCCTCACTATATATATATATATATATATATATATATATATATATATATATATATATATATATATATATATATATATATATATATATATATATATATATAATCCTTATTACAATATTGGTGGCTTGGACCTCACACTTTATCCAGGCTTGTTACTGGTCAAAATTTATTTATTATCAAAAATTTGAAGCGTGTTTAAGCCAACGGGCTATAACAACAACAAAACCGAAAACCCATTAAGGGGGAACTGCACGCAGTATTATGGATCATTTGCTGTAAGAGATATTTATTAGCTCCATTGTGATTTAATTAGCGAAATAAGTATAGTTGGGCGCTAAATACGATTTTTTACGAAAAAATTAAAACTAGAATTATAAAACATAAGTAGATTTGTCCATTTTCGACCATTTTTAGAACACTTTTTGACGCAAATGCCGTCGCATATAATTTTTCTATCCACAAAATGGCTTTTTACCGCCTTGCATTGATTCTTTGTCTACGTAACTGCAAAATTGGAAATACGTACTCATGTCTTTGTATTTCTGCAGCGCCTGAACCCTTTTGAACCCATTTTTAACCGAAATGTAATTTAAATTGCCTATACATAACACATTTTTTTGAAGTCGGACGCGCGGGAAGTTTTTTCTAATTTTCTAACAACATAAAAGAACAATAAGAACAATAACGATAACACACAAATCTTAAAAAATTACAATTAACAAAAATGTCTTTACAAATGTCCAAATTGTTTTCCATTATTTTCAATACAACGATCAAGTCTTTGCCGAGTGCTAGCAACGGCGACTTCAATTTCAGCTCTCGAAACGCCAACTATAGCATTTCGACTTTCAATCATATTTTCTGGCGTAGTAAAGCGCGTTTCAAATACAATGTCTTTTATTCTTCTCCACAAACAAAAATCAAGCACAGAGAGGTCCGGGCATCTAGCAGGCCATGAAAACAAACTGCCTCGTCCTATCCAGCCGTTTCGATAATATTCGTCCAAAAAATTACGAACTGCCCTGGAGAAGTGTGCCGGACAACCATCATGTTGAAACCACATTTGTCTTCTGATTTCTAAACGAACATCTTCCAATAGTGCAGGCAACTCATTTGTTAAAAAGTTTAGATAAACTTCGGCGTTTAAGTGATCATTAAAAAAAAATGGGCCAATTATGTGGCCATCCAGTAAGCCACACCAAACGTTTACACTCCATCGATTTTGATTGTCGACTTCACGCATCCAGTGAGGATTAACTGATGACCAATAGTGCATATTATGTAAATTGACCCCGCCAGTGTTCGTGAAGGTTGCTTCATCCGTCCATAATATGCGGAACAAGAAATAGGGATTCTCGACAATCATAGATCTTAGCCAGTAGCAGTGTTCTAATCTTGAATCGAAATCTCCTTCTGTCAGAGCTTGGTGCAGAGTAACGTGATATAGATGTAATTTATTGTCTTACTAATTCCTTACTACTTACTAATTCCCAAGTCCAACGAAATTACTCTAGTGCTTAAATGTGGATTAATTTGAACGTAAGCAAGAATGTTGATAATGTTATCCTCATTTCTAATTGCACGATTTCTTCTAGGCACTGCAATCGAAATCACTTGACCAAATTTGCGTAAATTTTTAGCTAAACGCATAAATACTCTTTTACTGAAATGTCTTCTATCAGGATATTTAGCTGCATATACCCGCGCGGCTATATTCGCATTTTCGAAATTTTGGAAGTATACGGCTAGCATGTCATAAGCTTCTTCAATGGAATAAGACATTTTTACCAAGTCAGTTTAAGAAAATTATGATAACATATACTCGCAAATTAAATCAGCTCTAACAATAACAATATGCATTGTTGCTTATTTGAAGTTTGACATACGGCCATTTTTAAATTGAGTAACGCGCCAGCCAACCACGTTTAATTTGCCATTTTTGTTTTTACCCAGCCTACTTGCAATATTTTAACGTTGACGCGTAACTAATAATATTCTTAGTTATTAACGTTATGTTTGTGAACATTAACATTAATACAAATAATGATTTACTTTAATACAGAATAAGCTATTTTTAAAATTAGGAATTAGGTTTTAGGATTTACCACTTTTATGAATGCCTCATAGGAAATAACTAAAAAATGAATAAAGATATCAAAACAGGGTTTAGTTAATTTTTCCCTCCTTAAAATCACTGGGTTTACAGAAATGACAACAATTTTGAACATTTGTAAAGACATTTTGTAATGGTAATTTTTCAGGACTTCATTTTTACCGTTTTGTTATGGTCATAGCACGTTGGACTTTCAATGCTTCAAATTTTTGATAATAAATAAATTTGGACCAGTACCAAGCCTGAATAAAATGTGAGGTAAAGCCAACACTATTATAATAAGGAGTATTTGCTTTCAAGTTGTAATAAAGAATACTTTGTCACAGAATAATAACATTTAATTACGATTAAAAGCTATTTTTTTTTTGATCAGCGGAAAACAGGTTATTTTGAAATAACTAAAAAATGAATAAAGATATCAAAACGGGGTTTTCGCCAGAATGTTTTGACTTTTGTTTAAACAACGCCCTCTAGTTAGTGTACGAAGAACTATCGAGAGCCAAAAATGACAGTAGTTAAAAGAGCTTTAAATGCTCTTTCAAACAAGTACCCACTTGGATAACAAGAATAAAAGATGTAGGAGACAGAGCGCTTTGAATGTTCATTTATTTATCACCTTCCCCCACCCTTATTATCGGAAATATGACAAAACGCCTTAAACAAAACTGACGCAGATTTTGTTGGAGTGTTTGTTGCTGTTATCAAAATGTTATCTCATGTTGGATATTTTTGCAAAAAAAGTGTTTTTTTTTTTATTTCCCATTACAGATACGCCATCTTGCGGTAGTTTTACAAACTTCAAAATATTTTCCAGCAACTTCTCTTGGCCACTTTAGTTATGAATTTTTTTTTCGCGAAGCTGTAGCTTTCATAGTTTCTGAGAAAAGCTACCCGGCAGCCCTTAGTGGGGTTTATATATATATATATATATATATATATATATATATATATATATATATATATATATATATATATATATATATATATATATATATATATATATATATATATATATATATATATAAAAGAAAAAAAAAGTAAAAAACAATTTCGTCTTCTTGGTTCTGGATTTTGTGAGGATGGAGTGCAATAAAAGAGGAGGCCTAGTGTACAAAACTCTTTATTGCATGACCTACATTCTCTTCTTTAAGACCTTTCTGAATTTAAAATAAAGAAATTTATAAGTGAGCAAAATTGTTTATAAATTTAGTATAAATCTTAAGTGAGTTAAAAATCAGCAAATCCATTTCAAAACAGATGCGATATTGTGGAACTTATATTACCTAATGTATGGAAGGTCACAATTAAACACTAAAGCACATGATGTGATTTATTCTTACGTTTTAGCTAACATGGTTTTAAATCTGCATAAGCTGGTGAAATCGTAGTAGATGGAATGAAAGAACAAGAAAAAAACTTTGTATTTCGCGTTTCTTTATTGCTATCGATGAGTTTCTACGGAAAGCTACTTCAGACTCAAAGTGGGAATAATTGTCGTGGTCAGCTGTGGTGCCAATGCTGCGTAGGTGCGCTAACAAAAATGAAAGTTTTTTATTTATTTATTTAAACAATATGAGATACCCCATTTACAGTTTTACAAACATACAAATAATAACTTATAAGTAACTACTAAGACAGTAACATTACTTCAATACCTCAACATTCACAATAAAGAATGGTTAAACTGGTTCTGAACGACATTGGGTGAGCTTCTGAAATGATCGATATCTGGGTGGCCATTTAGATATACTAATGACCGAGCCAATGGAGAGTTAATTCCATAGTTTGTTCGATGAAATTGGACATGAAAAATTTCATTCATTCTAAGTACCCTTGCAGGTATTTTAATTAAAATTTGGGCAAGAAGATAAGGGCAATCTACATATCCATTGATTAATCTATGTAAAAAGCGCAAATCGCAAAACTGTCTCCTTATTGCTAATGATTCAAGACAAAGTCTTGAATAAACCTCATCAATTTGGTGCAACATATTAAGTTTAAAGGCACAGAATCTAACAAATTTCCTCTGCACTCTTTCTAATTGTTCTTTATGCGTATTATAGAAAGAGGACCAGACCATGGAAGTATATTATAAATGGGTTCTAACAAGTGAGCAATACAAAAGCTTTAAATTATCAACAGAGAAATCAGCTCTCCCTACAATGTATTCATAATGATCATGAAAGGTTAATTGGGAATCTACGATTACAACCAAATCTTTTATGACATTAACTGTATTCAGGATTTTATCATCGATCCGATACTCAAATTCTATATGTCTATTATGCCTAAAAAAACTAATGGAGTAGCATTTAGACGCATTTAAAGAAAAACAGTTCTTGACTGACCATGCAGAAAATTTTGTCAAATTATGTTGTAAAATTTCACAATCAGTTCTAGTCTCTATCACTCGATATAACTTCAAGTCATCAGCATAAAGTAAGAAATGGCAATCCGTCAGACAAAGATCAAGATCTACAAAAAACAAATTAAATAGAAAAGGAGCACAATGCCCCCCCTGTAGAACTCCTGACGTTACATCTATCCACCGACACTCAAAACTACCTACTTTGGGTTTCTGCCTCCGACCCACCAACATGCTTCCAAACCACCTAAGGGAAAGGTCAACAAATCCCAGAGCTTGCAATTTAGCTCTAAGTAAGTTATGATTCACTCTGTCAAATGCTTTTGAGAAGTCGGTATAGATAGAATCTACTTGACCGCCTTGTTCCAAAGCATTCAACAGAGTGGTCTCGTAGGACACCAAATTGGAAGTGGTTGATCAGCCACTGATGAAACCATGCTGAAACTCTTAATTACTATTCTTTTTAAAATTGTAATCAGATATGACAGCAGCTTCGTCAGAATATACAGTACAAAATATTCCGAAAATAAATCTACTATGCCCTGACCATAACCTGCAAACCTATCATTGTAGAACATGCAATTGGGAAGCTCAAACCATTTCCGCTGTAAGTTCACAAAATTCCAAAATCTCCTTGGGTCTTCAGGCAAACTATTCTCGGTCCTAAACATATAGTTGTTATAGTTGACTAAAGAAAATCTATTAGACAAAAACCAAGCAGGAATAGAAGCAAACTAAACTATAACATAATTAATTATATGCATGTTATAAAATATCAATAGTTGACCTATACATATAAATCTGAATTGATAGTAATCTGGACTAGGTGAAAAACGGCGTGGGAAGCCCGTATTTAATTAATAAAAGTAAAGTTTGATCAGTAACATATAGATGGCGCCAATTTACAATTACATTATTTTTTTAAAATATTTTCATTCATTGGCAATGATTGGAGATAATTTGGATGTTATGTAACACTGTTGCACGCTAAAATTGTTAACAAACGAAAAAATAAATAATTAAACTGTTGCTATTTTGATGAATAAGTTAATGAAAAGAATTATTTCATATCTTATTAAAACAATTAAAGAAAAAATGAATTAATGGTGATTTTATATGGTACATTACGAAAAAGATGTGTGTAACAAAACTTTTAAAGGCCATCATGTACCTGATATATATGATATATATATATATATATATATATATATATATATATATATATATATATATATATATATATATATATATATAAATGGATCTGCTGTGATACAGAGCATGCTCCAAACAAGGATCTTATTCTTGTTATGACGTTGGTATACGTGGAATAAAAATATACTATAATATACATATATATATATATATATATATATATATATATATATATATATATATATATATATATATATATAAATGTCGCATTTTCAATCACGAGAAGAATTAAACAAATACTCGTCAATATAATCTGAGTTAGATGTCAATAATTTTTTTTTGTATTGTTGGCATTTAAAAAAAAAGTACCTTTTCTCCAAAAAAGTCTTTCCATTTATGTAATTCTTCCCCATAGCAGTGGCTTTCCAGGCAAAATAGGCTCCAGATGGATCACATTGGAAAAGGTACGGCCTATCACTATCCCAACCGCATATTAACAGAGATACGCCAAAAGGCCTCACACCTAAAATTATCTAACCTTAAAACATGTTTATTTCTTTAGGTCTTAAATAAATCGTTGAAATAAAGATGACAGAAAATGGAATCGGAACACTCGCCAAAAACCTAGATTTTTTGTTGAAATCATCTATAAAATCACTAATACGAGAAATACTGGTCATTTCCGAAAACGGTGTACATTTTTCGCGGCGTAAGACGAGCCCGAAATTTTTCGATAATTTTCAAAGTGCTATATTTAGATAATGCAAAAACATTTAGAAATTAGAAAGCTTGATTATTACACATTGTGTCCGTTTAATTCGATTTATATTATAAACAGTATTTTTATGATAGAGAAATCTTTGTACAAATTCAAATATTTGGAAACTATTTTCACAATATTGTTTTGCATTATTTTGGAGGATAAGTTTAAAGTTTATACTAGTACTTGAGACGTTTTTGCCACTTTCTTAATTGTTGTCTCTTAATCTAAAGCAAAATTTAGCTAAGTCTAATCCGTATGATTTAATTTAAACAGTATCGCCAGCCAATTAAAAAAAATTAAGTTATTCTTGATAAAAATGTTTACTTACAAAAAATATGAATTACGTTAAACAAAACAAACTTTGAAAACGTTAATTTGCTAAAATAAAAGTTAATTTTTGAGAGTATATAACAAAAAACCATTTCTCTTGATGAGAATCGCATTTTTTTGCTGCAATTTTTTACCAAGAATAAGTTCTTCTCGAACAATTAAATTGTTGATCAATTTGGCCTCTTGTAAACCCTGTCCGTGGAATAGTGTATATACAGTTACCTCTATTACATACGGCAAAATTTCTACTACTAATATTTCGAAAAAAACGCGCAACCATTTCTGCGTGTCTAATAACTAAAAAAAACAGCTTTTGAGACAATGTCATTTGCCTACCAAATGGCGGAAAAATTGTAAGAATAAATTTTGAAAATGGTAAATGAAGGGTTAGATAACTAGACACTTATCAAAAAATATTTAGAATACGATTTTACATGTTTCTGTAAACTGTTGAAGATTTATTTAAAAAATATGAAATATATATATATATATATATATATATATATATATATATATATATATATATATATATATATATATATATATATACATATATAGTTCTCGTGTTGTAAAATGTGATATATGAGACTCAAAACCTTCAATTATAAAGCTGATATAATTACAAAATTTAAAACCAGCTAAAGGCAAAACTGCACAAACTTTATTTTTATTCTTATCAGTAAAGTGATAGTATAACAGTAAAATACCTGCTGTTCATTTTTTTTTTGACCACTGGCAGATAACAAAATAAATACCACAATTTTTAATGCTCATCTGACGGAACTCCCTTTTTTGTCCTTTTGTTATTGTTGTTTAATACGACCATAGTTCACTGAACTTTTAAATGATAATAAACAGAACCGGACTGGCAATAGTACTGAGCTGATTAAATTATCTTTGTGGAATTTTTCAAAGAATATACGGGGCTCCACTAAAAATGAAAACGAATATGTTTCCGAGGATGAGCAAATTTGGATGCTGCAGTAACAAGGTCAAGAAATTGGTCTGTACTATATGTCACACAGACTTTTTCACCCAAGTTGCATAGAGAGAATAAACAACCATACTTTACTACATGGAAACCAAATTTGGTGTTCCAATTTTTCGGAGATGGCAAATTAGGATGACAACACAATCAGTGAAAAATAAGTATATTCAGAGAATTAAAAGGCAATCTACTTCACTTGCTGATGATGCAGAAGCGAATGAAGTTCGGCTCTTGGATGAAATACAAAAACAAAGATTGATCACCAAAGACTTGTCAGACAAAATCAAATGTCAAGTCCCTATACCTAGCTGAAACAGTCGCGTCCCAAACTGAACTAAAAAAGTTTGATGAGAAAAACAAACAAACATAAAATTATGTATAAAAGGAAACTAAAATTGCTGTAGTGCATGCTTTATCTCACACGGGGAAAAATAAAAAAAAATAATAGATAATCTAAAAAATGACATAGAGCAGCTCATATACTGTGTATATATATATTTATATATAAAAGAGAAACACACAATTTCTGGGGAATTATATAAAACGAAACTACTCAAATAGAGAGTGATGAGTTAGGGAAAAATAAAAAAAAACAATAGATAATCTAAAAAATGACATAGAGCAGCTCAGATCCATGAATCAAGGCATGATAACATCAATTCAGGTGATAATAGCTGAAAGGGATATGCAGTCAAAAGAGGTTAAAACACTGCTGAAAGATGATCCCTATCGGAATATTTGCAGTCCAAAAATCATAAGGTTCAGAATATAAAACGAAACCAGTAAACGTAAGGATTACTCCTTCACCATTTTGAAGTACCCTGGAGAATGTACCCCTCTGAAGAACGTTTCCTTGGGGGTATCGGTATTAAACAAAGTTTGGGTATTTCCAAGCAGATTGGCACCTTGGCCCTGGAAACAAACATAGCGATAACAAAATGGCAGCTATATATATACATTTTTGCACACATATATATATATATATATATATATATATATATATATATATATATATATATATATATATATATATATATATATATATATATATATATATATATATATATATATATATATATATATATATATATATATATATATATATATATATATATATATATATATATATATATATATATATATATATATATATATATATATATATATATATATATATTATATATATATATATATATATATATATATTTTTTTTTTTTAAAACATAATTAATTGTTTATCACATAAAATGTTCTTATAAAATTGTCGTAATTTTACAACAGATACACACCCTTGAAGAAAATCCAAAAAGTTGTTTTAGCATAAAAACTAATTTTAATCAGTATAGACAACATGCCAAGCTTTAATACAATTGTAGAAGCATTACAGAGATCTGCACAGAGCTTTTGCCTTTAATTTTAAACACAATGTATCTTAGATATTAAATTAAGGATAAATTTCTATGGAAACGTGTCGTCATATTAATACTCAAAGATTCATCTCTTGAAATTTTGTACCTTACTTTTGTGACACCTTGAATATTTTAACTTTCGCTTTTTAGTGTGCGTCCATTTTAATATTGGTAAAAAAAAACGTTTACATTAAAACAAATTTAATCATAGTAGCAAAATTTTGGCAAAAAAAATCACAATGTGGAGCCTTAAAATAGTCCCAAATACCCAGTTTCAGTCAAATCTATATAGCTGTTGACATCACCATTTTGAATATGTATTACTAAAAATGTATGAATAGCACTCTTAATATCGATTTTTAATCAAATCTGCATTTAATCACATATGGACTAACATTTTACAACTTTCACTCTTAAATACTCCTAAATACCTAATTTTCAGTCGAATCTGTACAAATGACAAAATTCGTTAGCTATATTGGCGCCGGCATTTTGAATTTTATTAAGAATTCTTAAATAATCCGCACAAACGCTAAAATTCGTCCGACATATTAACATTGCATGTTGACGACGCTATTTTGAATCTCTAAATGCTGACATTCTTAAATTTCGCTAGATTTTCAGTTAAATCTACAAAATTTGACGGACGTATTGTCAAATTTGAAATTAATCGGTAATGTGGAAGTGGTGAGAAATCCGTTACAAGATTTAAACCAGACGTACAAATATACAGAGAGTAGTGAAGCCAATAAAAGCGTGTTAGAAACAATTCTTTATTAGTTTAACAAACTCTAAATCACTTCTTTTAAATTTACCTAACGTAATGGTTCGATTTTAGATAGTGAAGTAGGGAAAGAAATTAGTCTGTTATGCATTACGTACCAGGTTGTCAAACGATAATTTCTTTAAAATTTCTAGGTAATTAATTCAAGAAGTGAAAAATGCTTTCGATTTTTTCGGATGCGATTTCGTGATTTCCGATGTGATTTTGGGGTTTCTAAATCTTAGTTAATTAATATTAAAAATTATTATCTCGCAAATCTTATTATTGACATTAATAAAATTCACACTGAATATGACGGTAATAATATCTATTTGCCTCAATAAAGTATAGGTAAGAATCCTTCCTTTCGTAAAGGAAAATGAAGCATGACCCATTCCTTCATTTTCGTACATCAAATATTTTAATAGGCCGTCACTTTGTTCCGTCATACTGATTTCATACCAATATTTTACCTGTTTATTGTGCAAAATTAAATAAAATTAAAGTCAATTGAGAAATAGATTTTATAGCTATACAGCGAACAGATTGACTGTTTTTCGGCATTTTGAGACCGTAAAACGCGAAGATCTGTAAAAAACCTGTAACGGTAATTTTTTCACCATTAACGATAACTCGCACCGCCACTGGCTGTCATCAACAAGTGGCCACATGCTTAGGCATGGGCCATCCCCACCTTGTGTTTTATCATAATCATTGGTCGATAGAATGTGAAAAGTAGGGGTTCCATGTTGATGCATTATGAATTTGATTTATAAACGAATTGCAATCTCTGCCTTTATTTCTTACTCTAAGGCATATATGGACAACCCCCGGCCCCCCACCAGCTCCAATCTTGCACTCGGGAAAAAAAAAAGAAATTTCCAATAACACGCAAGATTTAAAGATTTATCACACATATTTTATTTGTAGTTACTGTCAACCAACCTAAAACTGTATTCTTCGAATCATAAAGACTAAAAATCGATAATTTTTTTAAGCGTACGCAGGGGAACGCCATAGATCGAGTCAGAAATAGTCGTTAGAAAGAGACAAACAGATAAACATTAGTGAAGCCTCCCGATGACCTTGAAGTTCTCCGAGCGATGCGTAACAGACGGCTCTGAGCGCTCGCATCTAATATTTGCGTACGATCGAGACTGAAGATTCGAGGGTATTCTAGTTGCATATTGCGGGTAATACATAAACCGTTCAGCGAGCGTGTCAACTCATTACTTCTTAACAACTGATAAGAAAAGACGCGGGAAATATTCAAAGAAATTCAGCTCAGAAGAAAAAAATCTATCAAGATCTCTGGTTTAAGAAAGCGGAAAAATGGACTGATGAATACTTTTTTAATTAAACAATTTCTGTTTTAAGAGAATACAATACAATAAGAGAATAGACAATTTTTTCAAAACAAGACATAATTGATCTCTCTACGGAAATGGACTGTAAACTGTGTGCAGTACAGTCAAATAAACTAAATCATTGTTATTACTATTTATCGATCTTCGAGGGGGGATTTTTCAAATTTTTGGATACTCTGAATTACATTTTTCACCTTATTATTAGTAAAGAGTACCGCACTTTTATTCTAGGTGATTTTAACAAGGAAAGCCTTTATAAACATAAAGTTCTTGATCTTATCCATTTTTATGGGTTTTCTGCTTTAAATAGCTTGTGTACAAGAAGAGAGAATATTAACGAGTGTGATATCTTTACTGTGGATGCCGGTTTCTCAGATTATCTAGGGATGGGGGTTAGTTTTAATATCGGAAACACAACCAAGTCGATTGTGAATACTATTCGTAGGCCTATTACATAAGTACTGAACAAAAATGAGAAATGTTCACAACTTTTATTAAAAATTATCCCAAAAAACAAGTTTAAACATCATAAAGACAGTCAAATAGTTTCCTGGTTTACCAAGGACCTTAAAAACAAATGAAATAACACAGTTGTACAAAAATTATACAAAATATTACCAAGAAGAATTAAAAAATTCTAAAAGAAATTTCAATGATAGATACATTAATCAGCATAACTAAAATTCAAAAGCTATCTGGAATATTGTTAAAAGTAACTCTACACTTATCTCAAATAAAACCCGAACAGAGGTTGAATTAAAGCCTGATGACTTAAAACAAATTTTTTATTGATGAAAACTCGCCGAAAACAAAAAAGAGTTCAGTACCTCCCTGGGAACTAGGATCCCTGAGAGAGATTTTACATTTTCTCTTCTCTCCCAAGTGGAAATCCGGGATATAATAGGTGGTTTTAAAAATAAAGCTAGTAAGGACTTTTATGGTATTAATATCAAAATTGTTAAAAGTCTACAAATTATTAGCCCTCTTAAAAATTACTAAATATGTCCATAACTGATGCAGTATTTCCAAATGTATTAAAATTATCCAGAGTTGTGCCTATACATAAGAAAGGTCCAAATGACCAACCCAGTTTTCTCAAAAATATTTGAAAAAGCTCTTAAAAATAGAATTTCAGCCTGCTTTAAACAGAATAACATTTTCTCTGCCTCCCAGTTTGGTTTTCGAAGCTCTTATTCTACAACAATGGCTATAAATAAACTTATTAAAATTATTAATGAAGGTTTCGACAATCGAGAATATGTAACTGATTTGTTTTGCAATCTAACAAAGGCATTTGATTGTCTGTCCTTACAGCGTTTACTTCAGAAATAGGGATTTTATAGGTTTAGTCAAAATAGCATAAAACTTATATCTTCTTATCTAACATATAGAAAACAATTAATGGATGTAAATGGTAAAAAATCTAATTTGGAACATATACAAGATGGGGTACCACAGGGATCAGTACTGGGACCACTGCTCTTCTTGATCTATATCAATGATCTGGAGAACTCTGATCCCAGTGCTGATTTTGTGCTCTTCGCAAATGATACAACAGTAATAAAAAGAGATACAAATCAGTTGAATCTGGTAAATGCCGCAGAGCAAGCACGGTCAAATATCTCGGAGTGGTTTCACAGCAATCACCTCAATTTAAATAACTCTAAAACACAATTACTTTACTTTTATATGAGGGACCTAAACAGTTTTGATATGCCTGAATTTGTTTACTTTCTAGGAGTTAATACTGACTCAAAATTGACATGGAATACTCACATTAATGCGATATGTGACAATGTTGCTTCTGGTGTGTTGCAAAACTTAGTGGATGTGGAGTCTAAATCTGTGCTCCTGTCTGTCTATCATGCTTTTATTGAATCCAGAACGTCTTATGCTATTCTGGCCTAGGGCCATGCCCCCAACACAAAAAGAGTATTTGCCTTACAGAGAAGTGCTGTAAGAGTAATGGACAGTTTGGGGTTCAGAGATGACTCCAGAAACTCATTTATAAGTCTAAACTTGCTGACTGTACCATGTATATTTATCCTAAAGTGTCTTTTATATGTACGAGAAAATTTCTCAAATTATGCTAGATACCAACATATTCACTCTTATACAAACAGAAACAGAGATAATATATACACCAATTTTCATAGAATAGATAAAATTAAAGCAGGAATATCTTTCTATGGACCAAAATAATTTGATGCTCTAACCCAGTAAAGGTGTTACCTATGAGTAGTTTCAAATTAGAAATAAAACAGTATTTGATTGTAAAAGGATTATATTCATTAGAGGAATTTCATAATAACTTTTCAGATTTAATTATACAGGATGAATATTAGAATTGCTTGTCTAATATAGTCGTTTACCTAATTAGGAATCATATTTGATATATTTTAACAATAGTTATTATATTTATTTATATTTCAACATGAGAATATTATGTTTATGATTTATGTAAAATGTGAAACATTAATTAATAGTTTGGGCTTGCACAAACTCAAACTCAAAAAAGCTTTATTGTCTAAATACAAAATCATTGACAAAGCCAAATAAACAAAGATACACTAGCTTAAAAACATAAAAAGGTATAAACTGCCTGGCACAATTTATAGAATACAATATTTAAAAAATTGAGCCAAAAACTAGAAAATTAATAAAAAATTGTAAGATTGTTATAAAAAGCTTAAAAACTAATAATAATCTAATCTATAAAAACACGTGATGTAAAAAGACAGTAATGAAATTGAGTCAAACAAAGCATTCAAATTAAAAAAGTAAGCAAACACATGAAATATATGTGGTCAACAAAAACAACATTTAATAAAGTAATAAAAGAAGTAAAGTCAAGAGTCAAAATCTGTCTGTAAAATATTCGTCAATTGGCCTTCCCAATCAAAAGTTTTTTAACCTCCTTTCTAAATTTTCTTCACAAGAAATTTTGCTTAAATTTGCAGGAAGTTTATTAGTATTTATTTCTTAATTGACGATGTGGAACTAGGCGAATTTTACAGCATATACCTTTCCGAAGAAAAGTATCCATAGCTGAGAGTTTTCGCACGAAAAATAATTTCTACATTTGGTAGCACGTATAAACGTGAACAGCTTTTTTCAATCGTGAAAATTAATAAAAATAAGCATCGTACTCGGTTACAGATGTTAATTTAGAAAACACTTTGCGCTTATGTTCTAGTGATACTGACCTCAATATTGATCATCTTGTTTCTCTGCTTCAAACTCAAATCTCTCATTTATTTTCATTTGATTTTTCTATTTGTTTTTGTTAATTTGTTTTTTATATGTTTGATTATGCTATTATAATTAATAAATAAAAAAAGATGTTATACTGTTCTTTAGTGAGGTCTCATCTTGAGTATGCGACGATAGTCTGGCCTCCATTCTATAACACACAGAATTCTACATAGATTGTATCCAGTCTAGGTTTATTAAGCATTGTTCCTTTAGATTTGGCCTAGTCAACAATCATGCAGCCCTTACTGATGTGCTCAGCCTGCAGTCATTTGACCACAGAAACTTATCAGATCTTAGCTTCATATTTAAAATGGTAAATGGTCTTATTAACTGCCCAGTCCTATTAAGTCAAATTCAGTTGAAGGTTCCAGGGCGTAACTTAAGGAGAAATCATGTATTTGTTATTGATTTTCACAAAACTTAACTGTGGTACTCATTCCCCATTGGTGAATTGAACTTTCTGAACAATAATCCTTCTATAAATCTATTTGCAGACTCGCTGTCCGGCTTTAATGGGCAGGTTGTTGGCGTGTTACAGAACCACTAGCATATTTTATATCTATTAGTTAAATATGATGAATTGAATGTTGTGTCTTCTATGTTTGTAAAAATATTTTTATTATTTTTTTATTGAATAACTTATAATGGAGTTTTCCATTTAATGTTTAATGTTTGTTTAATGTTTAATAATATACTACATAGTACAATAATAATAATAATAAGGGAAACATAAATCATAATTAGTGCCTACATGTAGAAACATCCATATGCACTTAGCCAATAAATATAATTTACAAAATATTCCCAATTGCAATATTTATTCTACATGTACAGATTAAGAAAAAACAAAATTATATTTTGGAGTGCCAGACAACAATACCATCAAAACAAACAAATACCTACATATTGTGTATCAAGGAATATCACATTGTAGAAAAGGGAAGCTAAATTTTAATAGAAAAAGATCCATCCTGAGCAAACTCACAAAGTTTTGGATAAATATGTAACTCAAGATAAGGTGAATCATAAAAATTTAATTTTCATTTCAGAAAACTGTCAAAATGTTCCAAATTTTTAAAAACATGTTCTCTAGTTAGTTTAATAAAAGTTTGAATTCTCTTATGTTTGTACGTAAAATGTTATAGAATTTAGATCCCAAGTAATTTATAAAACATAAATTTATATGTTTGTGATTAATAAGAATATTTAAATGTCTACTTTCATTTTGTTGGGTAAAATGAGAATGGCTAATAAAATTTTGCAATCTAATATTTTTTTGTAAAAATGTGCAACATGGAACTATATATAATGAGTTAAGACCAATAACTTCTTCAGCTTCTTCTTTATAGTTGATTGGTTGGAAAACGCTTGTTCTTATGAAAAATTATCTTAACAATGTAGTTCCGTATTGTCTGGACTGGGTGCAAGTTACTTTTACAAGCGCCATCCAAACAATCAAGCCATACTTAAGGAGAGACTCTATTAGGGATTTATAAACTATAGTCAGTAATTTAGTTGTAAAAAATTTCGAAATCGTTAAAAATATAGCCATGGAACCCTGCTAGTGCTACCAACCAAATTTTATTAATTCTTCCTGGTTTTAAACACTTGTTTCCTTTAATTAATTCAACTATTAGTAATATTGTGCCAAATTAAAATCAGAGCTTGTCAAAATTTAAACTATGTCGTAACAATTGTACATATCATAGGTACTTGGAGGATATTATGGTTGGCTCTGCTGTATGCAGGGGGAAGAGCGTGGTACGATCTTTTGTAATGGGTTTAAGAGAGACAGAAATATGGCTGTTTTTACTGTGATTTTTTTTGAGTGATTTTTCTACTTCGATCCTTGTGTTGAAATATCTTTACTTTTTCCCCGAAAATCTTCAGAGAGAGTGGGTGTTAGGTTGCAGTTCTTTGTTTTTATGTGAAATTAGTATCACCCCTGTAAAGGGATTAAATAACTGTGGACCCTAGTAGCTGCCTTACATGGACTTTTGGCTTTTGTAGTATTGTTGGTAGTGGAGTAAGGTAGCTACAGTCGGATAGTCTCCGGAATAGTTCCACGTGGTCCTGGAGTGAGTTTGAGGGGAATGCTGACGAAGTAAAAAAACCCACTAACATCAGGTAATTATTTTTTATAAATTTGGGGTAGCGTTAGAGAAGGCAAAAATGTGTGTTTTTCTTTAAGTAAATAAATATGCCGCAGGCATTGTGTATTTTGGGCCTAAGTTTATTAAGATATTAAGATAGTTTGTGATTGAAAAAACAATGTATTTGATTTTTGCTACCTTGAAGGAAAGTTTAAATGAATCGAGCCAATGCTTTACTATTTTAAAACCATTAACAGCCTTAGTTTTAGTCTCATTCCAATTATCAGTTGTAAAAAGGACAGTATCATCTACATATGATATTTTTTTACCATTTATTTCTAAGTTTAGGAGAGAGTTAAGGTAAGTTATAAACAGGATAAGTCCTAAAATTGTTCCTTGAGGAACGCCAATTTGTATTTTTAATGGATCACTGAGAATACCATTTACTCTGACATGTTGCACCCTGTCTGAAAAGTGGCTTTCAAACATTTTCAACACTGTTCCCCTTATGCCATACCGTTTAAGAACATCAACAAGCCGGTCGTGGGGGACAGTGTCGAAAGCCCTTGAAAGATCAAAACATTTTTTATTAGTATTAAGATTTTCTATAATATCAGATGACAGGAAATACAATGTATCTGATGTTTTCAATCCTTCAATAAAACCAAATTGTTGTTTTGATATAATATTAAAAGTACTGAAAAACTGTACCAACCTCTCCTTTAAACACTTTTCGAATATTTTTGCAAAACTACTGATAAGGCTTATTGGATGATAATTCTCAATGCATTTTTTTGACCCTGACTTATGTATAGGAGTGACAACAGATTGTTTAAAGTGGTTAGGTACTATACCTGTTGTGAAAATTAAGTTTAATATATGGACCAAGGGTTTCAAAATATTTAAATGAACTAGTTTTATAAGTTTAGAGGATATTTCGTCAGTGCCAAAAGCACAATCATTTTTTAAAGAGGCAATTTATTTTATAATTTCTTTATCTGTAAGTGGTTTCAAGTACATGGATGCATTTTTAGAAACATCTTGTTGTATAGGGTTGTTTGGGGTTTTTATTTTATGTTCTAATTTAATGGTGACATTTGTGAAATATTGGTTACAGAAGTTAACCATTTCTGTATTATTATCATATAAATTGTTGTCTCTGTTCACAAAGACAAGTGCTTCTTTCTCTTTTTTTGAATTGCTATTTGTGGCATTATTTATTAGTTGATACATTTTTTTTAGATTGTTTGTGTTTAGTAGTATTTGTTCTTTGTAATAGTTTGATTTTTGTGTCCTAATCAGTTTATTCTGATAGTTACGGTAATTTTTATATTCAGTATGAAGAGCCAGAGAGAAATGGTTTATTAGACGTTTTTTTGAGTTTGTCTTGGTGTTTATTGAAACAATTAGTCTATTTGTTATCCAGTTTTTTATTTTTTCCCCTTTTGAATCATATTAAGCTTTTCTATAGTAGACTTGTTTTATAATTGTAATAATATATTGAAAAATAAATTCATTGCTTCATTAGGGTTAGTGCAATTTAAAATGTCTGGCCAATCTTGTGTTAAGAGTTTTTGGTTAAGTGAATTATAGTCAATGTAACTATGTTTAGCTTGCCCAGTGTCTGTTTGTAGATTATTAGATGTTAGTTCTTCTTGTGAATTTATACTTAACATTACAGGTAAATGGTCCGTTTTGTCACTATTCAGTTTAAAAGATTTAAATTTATTTTATTTGTTTTTAACTTTAGCTTGAGAAAAATATGGTCCAAGCAGGTAGAAGATTCAGCAGCAATTCTTGTGGGTGAAATGATATATGGGACAAAACCTTGATGTCCCATTATGTAAATGTTTATCATTAATTTATTTATTTATTTATCAATCAACGGGCAATGCCCAATTTTACATAGTAAATACATTTTTATTAAAAATAATTTAAACAACAACATTTTTCCATTTGATCTGAAATCACAACACAAAAATTGCAACATGAACGATTCTACACTACACCATATGACAATGCTATTCGCTAAGTAAATTTGTTTGACTTTACTAAATTAAAAAATCTGGTCGCTGGCATAAAAAAATCGAAATTATCTATCCTAACCGAATTAGCCAATCTACACAATCTAGGAAGAGGCGAGAAATATCCATAATTTGTGCGATGAAAAGGTACATGGAAGGTTTCATGACTACAACATGAGAGTTCTGTGAGTGAGCAATACCCCTAGGTCACGAATGGAATTGACAAGAGCAGGTTCAGTGGACTCAACAGTATATGGAAAAATTATATCATTTCTAGATCTATTAAACAGCACAAAGTTACACTTTCCAGCATTAAGTTGCATACCATTCTTGTCACACCACACAACCAATCGATCGAGGTCTGATTGCAGTTGGAGACAGTCGACCTCTGATGCTATGGTCTTATAAAATTTCTAATCATCGGCAACGAGGCAGAATTTTGAACATTTAAAACAAGCACCAATATCATTAACAAAAATGTTAAACAACAAGGGCCCTAAGTGTATAGTATAGGTCTATTCATACCGATCCTCTGAAATTTGGATATAAGTAAGCAACTTATGATTGACTTTGTCAAAGACCTTGGAAAAATCAGTGTAAATTGAATGAACCCGACACCCATCCTCCAAGGCCTTTGACAAGTAGTTGGTATAAGACAGAAGATTCAGTTCTGTGGACCTTTTTGGGAGAAAGCCATACTGTTGGTCAATAATTGAACTAGTTAACAAACTTGACAGGAAATCAGTAACAATGTTCTCACCTTAGGAATAGTACTTAATATGCTGATACATCTATAATTTTGTATGAGAGATTTGTTCCTGATTTAAAAATTGGGGCTACAAAGCTGGATTTCCAGATAGTCAGGAATTTACCTGTCTTTAATGATAGTTGAAAAATTTGGAAAAGCGGCCGAGATAAAACAAAACTACAATTTTTAAGAAGCAATGGGTGGACACCATCCGGCCCGTGACCCTTGTTTACCTCTAAAGAGCTTAATTTATTATAAATATCAGATATGCTTATATCCACAGAAGTTTACATTAAAAGTACTGGTAGATATCACATCAGTTGGTATATAACAGGTTTTTGTACTATAAATGCTGGCAAAGAAATTTGCAAAATAATTTGCTATTTCCTGACCATTGGAGCTAGTTAGATTGTTATAATTGTTTTGGTAAATCTTTAGACTTAAGTTTGGAATTTGCAAAATTATAAAAGTTTTTCAGTCTATGGTTCATCATATCACTCTCCACAGTTGAAACATAGTTACAGTATGTGTTTTTTGTTAAATCCTTACAGAGACGCCTCAGCCTACTAAATTCGTGTTAGCTCTCACCAGAAGGGCGTTTTTTGTATTCTTTATGAGCAATTTTTTTGAGAAAAATAGTATGCTTTAATTCTGGTGAGAACCACGATAGTCTGCGGTCTTAAAACACCTTAAAAAACCATCTGCATATTCTTGAGTTATTATTGCGGTCCCTTGAATGTATTTGAACCTGCAGAGGAGGGTGATACCCATCCTGTGGGACAAGTCCTTCATCAGCCAATGATACCATCGTGTAGAGATCAAGGGAAAACACAAGATCCAACAGTGACCCATGTGCATTTGTCAAACTGTTTGACTGGTAGAAGTTGTGAAATGCACACATACTGGACATTACTTCCATCGATTCAGCCTCATTTGCCGACGATGCAGCTGTTGGCAGCATTGTGGAACCATACTGATCATGTTGCCAGGCACAGTGTGGAAGGTTGAAGTCATCCAAAAGATGACCCTCAGAACCTCACTAACCTCATGTTGTGAATCCAGGGTAACTTTCAAAGCCCTTCTGCCTTTTTTGTTAGGTTTACCAAATCTGCGTTATTATTTTCTTTATTTAAGATATTCATATTAGTGTCACCAATAAAAATCCCTATTGAATTAGTTAGTTGACCTTCGAAGAAATATTGCAAATCTTGAATAAAAGTAATTTCTGATATTGCGGGAGGTTTGTACACTGCAGTTACGCCAAATGTTATTTTTTTAGAACAAAATTGATTCTACTAAGCCTTGGAGTTGTCAAATTTAATATGAGTCACATCTGCATCTATGTCAGATCTTATATATATTACAATCCCGTCGTTTTTGTTGTAGTCACCACGATTATAGTAACTATTATAACCTAACACCTGATCAGGTTAATTTTTTAATTAAAAGCATTCGGTAAGAATTATCATGTCACATAAATTAAGGCAAAATTGCTCAAAAAGAAGTAAGAACTGATCAAAACTTTTATTTATACTTCTAATGTTTAGGTGCAAAATATTAAAGATTTTATTAGTATGTATATTATATTGTTTTAATAAACCCTCCTTCACTAATTGTCTATCCAATTAATCCCAATTCACCTAGTATCTCATCTTCTGAAGGAGTGAACTTACATACAAAAACACAAATAAATAATTCTCTGGAAAGTGTAAGTCGATGGATGAAATTGTTCAGAGAGAAATTTTTTATTATGTACCAAGACAAAGCACAAGCATACTGCTCACATTCTACCAGAAAAATAATATAAAGATTAATTCAAATTTAATTCAAGTTCATTTTATTAGTTCCCAAGATCACAAATATGATATAGAACAGGTCAATGTTTTAAAAATATCTAAATACTAATTTAAAATCAAGAACACATTTAACATTGAACAAATATAAAGTAAAATTATTTAAAACCTAACACACACTAAAATTTTGATAAACAGTTTACATATCTACATTATTCAGGTCTGGTCCCAGAACTCTTTTAAGGATTAAAATGCCTTCTCAGACAGATAGTTTCGGAGAGTCTTTCTAAATTGGCCTACAGATTTTTAACGTTTCCTGGCATCAGGTATCGGGTTATAGATTCTTACACAGGCATAGTACGGTGACTTCTCAAAAAGTGTTGTTTTGTGGTTTGGCACTGTCAGTGCAGATGCATTACGTGTTGGGTAATCGTGGTAGTGCTGGTTTTGTGGGAATCTATCCTTGTTGCAAAAAACATAAAGAGCACACTTAAATATATAAATTGATGTGACTGTTAAGATTTTCCAGTTTTGAAATGTGTTCCTACACGTTTGTAGTGTCTTTAACTCAAATATTAATCTGATGTCTGCGACACAAAAACCCTGTTCACTTCGGAGGCTTGGCCCCAAAGCATGATGTTATATGTGAGGTAATGGTAAGCCAGGGCATAATACTAATTTAGAAGCATGTCTGCGGGTATAGTTCGCTTTAGTTTCAGTATCACAAAATATGCCCTACCAAGCCCAGAGCATATATGATCTATTTGTGGACTCCCAAGTATTTCTGGAGTCCAGGTAAGAACCCAAAAATTTAACCACATCAGCACTGTCCTCTATATTTGCTTTTGGTTTGAGATTGTAAAAGTGAACTGTCACTGTCTTTTCTTTATTGAAGATCAGTCTATTTTGTGTACACCACTGACTCATGCTGTTGCATACCAGTGTTATATTTTGCAAAAGAGACTTTTCATCCATTGCTGACACTCCCACTGTTGGGTCATCAGCAAACTTGATGCTTATTCCGGGAAGAGACAAGTATTTAGAAAATTTACAAGTCTGTCGTAACTGGCTCTTTCAAATATCTTTGAGAAAGCACTCAAAACTGACACTGGTCTATAGTTGTCTATGTTTGTATGGTCACCTTTCTTGTATAGCGAAATCACTTTGGCCGTTTTAAGCAATTTTGGAAATTTGCCTGTTTCCATGGATTGATTTATCAATATCTGAAATGGTTGGGCAATTCCACTGCAAACTGCTTTTAGTGCTTTGATGGGAATGTCGTCAGTGCCAACTAATTTTTTGTTTTTCAAATTTTTAATGATCTTTTCCACTTCAGGTATTGTCACAGGTTCCAAAAATATACTATTTGGTTGCAGGTCAGACGTAGAATATGTGGTCGCAGTGGCATCGTTTACACTTCCAAAGTTTTGTTTTATTTTGTTTTCAGCTACAGTCAAAAAGTATATTCCAAATTCATCAGCCACTTGGCTTTGCTCAGTCATCATTTCCCCCTTGATGTTAAGATGTATTGGTATCTCTTGCTTGGTTCTTCCTAGTTCTTCATTGACTATAGCCCACATTTGCCTCGTCGTGTTTTCCGAGCTCATTATGCGATCTTTGTTGAAGTTCACTTTGGCGCTGTTGACTGATTTCCTGTATTCCTTTTTCTGCTTCTTATAGAGTTGAATCTTTTTTTTCTGAATAGCTAGTGAATACAGATCATATAATCTGTCTTTTTCTTGCCTCAGCTCAGTTGTAAATTAAAAAAATTGAGTCTTTCTTATTTTTATTTGTTTTCTTGGGCAGGTTGCATCGAGATGCCAAACAAAGCACTCTAAGAAATATTCAAATGCAGAATTGATGTTAGTTACTTGGATATCACTCCAATTTTCTTATGTCAGTCTCTGTTTCAGATTATTGAGATTATTTTTAGTTAGGGATCTTTTATTTATTTGTTCATTTTTAATGGTCGTTTCTTGTGGTTTGATAGTAATCAATAATTCTTGCAGTGTGTGGTCAGACAGGTGCGGCTCTGAAATTGCACTTTGGATCACACTATCGTCCATATTCGTTATCACGTAATCAATTGACGTATTTGTAGTTTTGCCCGTTTTCGAAGTAAAAATTCCTGTTGGTCCAGTGGAGTGGTTCTTTAGTACGAATGAGTCCAGTAAGTTTAAGAGTAGGCGTCTTTTTTATTATATGCCATAATCAATCTTACTTTTTAGTATGTTTAAGTGATACTGATAAGTCAGGCACTCTCTATGATTGTCGGCTCCGTGACTTACATCATACTTTGTTTTATATTTACAATTTGCATTAGTACAATTTATACATTTTTGGATTTTCTTCTTCAGTCTCTTTTTTCATGCGAACAACCACAGGTAGGACATCTTAGGTTATTTGGACACTCATTGCTTTTGTGGTATGGTCCATACCATTTAAAGCATTGGGTAACAGACAGATCCTCAAAGACATGATACCTCTCCCAGTTTATGCACAATTTCTTTTCCGCCATAATTTTATGGAATAAAACCGGAGCGCATTCCATAAATACTGTGCAGCTTCTATTTTTTGTTTTTTTTATAAACAACACCTTTAGAACATCCTTGCCATCAAAAAAGTTATTTTGTTGCCTAATAGATGTTTCAATTTCTTTTTCATTGCTTTGTCAAAGCCAAAGATTTTGATTCTCGGATTTATCAATTTCATTTCCTCTATTTCATATTCATTGCTTAATTTTATTTGTGCTATTTGTTTTAACTTACTAATCTTCCTAATATATTACATTTAATGGTACAAATTCACGATGTAGTTTCCCTGTTTTTTAATACCAATTTTTAGTTCTGATGGATTTATGTTTGAGGTTATTGCACGTTTAGTACAGTCTGATGATTGTTTTTGTCTGGGTTTTATTATTAAACTAGGGGTATTGTATATGGGTTTTGGTCCTAGCAAAGTGTTTTGTTATAACATACTTGCATAGGTCAGTTCTGAAGGTTTTTGGCTCATTGGTTTATTATGTAGCATTTTAATTTCATTCTTCATCTTTCAATAAGTCTGGTTTTGCCTTCTATTTGCTGTTGCAATAATGCATGAGTTTCGTACTTGCAGCATTTTTGGCAGTGGAAAATCATGATTCTTTCTTTTAACTGAAGAACTCTAACTTCAGTTGTGGAAAGGTTTCCCCATCTCTTACATATATTTTTTTGGCATCCATCACAACTAAAAATATCAACATCTTTAATTCTTTTGCAAATATCACATTCCATGACTACCCTTGTAGGTTATGTATATCGCCGCCTGATTGAAAACAATCCCATTTTTTGGAATGAATATTCCTCCTTAGGAGCTGCAAACACTTTTAGGGAATCACTATAGCCTAATTTAGCTTTTTAAGTCCTAAACACCACTTTTAGTTGACTTTTTTGGAAAAATTTATCACAAATTCTGGTGTAACAAAATAAACAGTGTGGTAAACGTAACCTCAAAACGTTTATTGGTAATAAACAAATAAATAAGGTTTTTTTATATCGTAATACAAAAAAAATTTAATGTCTTCCATTGCACTGCATTGTATAGTCTTGTATTGCATTATTCTGTAAAACCAACACCATTTGGAGTTTTCTGTTAATCTGTAGTATTTAAAAATAAATAAATAAATTTTTAACTGACCAAATAGTAACAATTAATGATAACAACAACTTAATTAAAGGAAAACAAAACCTTAAATACTTACCTCCTGACTGGGTATATTCCTGCATGATTGCAGCTACTCTCTGTACTAATTGAATAGTGGGAATAGGTTCATGATACACCAAATAATACTGTTGAGCCATTTTACGAGCTTGTTTAACAAGAAGTCTATAATCTGGACCCATACCTGAGTAGATCATTCCAATATGTTTAGTAATCATTTCTACTTTGTGAACACTATGTTCATCATAAAGAATTGACTTGTGCTTGTTCTCTGTGGCAATAACTACTCCATTGGAAGCTAAAATTGAGAGAAAGAGCAGGATTAACATTCATGAGCTTATCACGAAAAGCTTTGTCAGTTACAACCTTATTGATATGCAGTCAGCCGCGTAGATAGTCAAACACGTGGTTTATTTTTTGATAGTGATTTGAGTGAGATTATGTTTTGTAGTTCCAGAAATTTTCTTGAACCTATTTTTTATATTGAAGTAGCTTTTTTCTTGGGTTTTTGCTTCATAACCAGTATATTATCTTATTTTATGATTTATTTTCATAAGATAAAGTATAAAAGTTAAAATATGATTTCTCAGAAACAGAAATTTACATTTACAAGGTACAGATAGATAGACAAACAGACAGACAGATAGATAAATCTTTACATCTGTATTCACTAAAGAGGTTTAAATTTAGATCAGGTCTAATTTAACAGTTGTAGGTTTAAAATGACATAAGCAATAATTGAACTAATAATTTGTCATAAATGTCACATTATAAAATGTCAGTGACATACTTATGTATTTTCTTCTTCTTTTTGTCCCTTTCTAATGCATTTGTTTTTATGGTATTTTGTCTATTGATATTTTATATTTTTTATTTTATATAATATAATATTGGGATTTGGGAACCAAATGAATATGTTTCAAATTAACTTTTCTCTTTTTCCACCTTTCTATCACGTATGTTGTTTGTTTCAAGGTAGCGACCTCTACCAGTACTTGCTTAAGTGATGACCATAGTAAGATATTGCAGTGTTAGAGAGAATAGATTTCTCCTGACCTATATTGCCAGACAAAAATTCACAGTTAGTGCTAGCTTTTGGATGCAAAAGAAAGCAGTTCGTATTATTGGAAATGCGAAATATAGAGAGCATTGCCAACCACTTTTTTTTTTATCTGAAGACTCTGACATTACCATGAATGTTTATTTATCATAGCCTTCTTCAATTCCTCAAAAACAAACATTATACTATTCCAATTCAGACTTTCATCAGTACAATACCAGACATGCTAACCAGTTGTGACCACCAAGATTAAGACTACAAAAATCTGTAAATAACTCTCACCCTTTTAATATACACCATAAACTTAAATTAGAAACAAGGGAAATAAGTATTCCAAAATTCAAGGTAATTATCAAAAGAGTACTGGTGAAGCAAGCTTTTCATGACATCAATAATTATTTGATCGCTAATATTGCAATATAGAGCATTGCATTTGACAGATGCTATTTAAGGCTAGTCTTGTTGATTATTTTCACTGATGTCTTTTGTTTATTTGTATTATTTACCTACAATATAAGGACATGTGTAAAACTTTGTAAATTGAAACATCTCCCATATTCATTAAAAAGGTTTAAGAGTTTGACCAGATCTAACTGCCATGACAATTGAAACTTTTAGCTCGCCATTTGTGTTTTGAGTATGTCACTGTCATTTTCTAATGTGACATTTATGACAAATTATTTGTCTAATTATTCCTTATGTCATTTTAAACCTTTAGTGAATACAGATGTAAAGATTTATCTATTTGTCTGTCTATCTATCTATACCTATATATACATATATATATATATATATATATATATATATATATATATATATATATATATATATATATATATATATATATATATATATATACATATATATATATATATATATATATATATATATATATATATATATATATATATATATATATATATATATATATATATATATATATATATATATATATATATATATATATATATATATATATATATATATATATATGCATATATATATATATATATATATATATATATATATATATATATACATATATATATATATATATATATATATATATATATATATATATATATATATATATATATATATATATATATATATATATATATATATATATATATATATATATATATATATATATATATATATATATATATATATATATATATATATATATATATATATATATATATATATATATATATATATATATATATATATATATATATATATATATATATATATATATATATATATATATATATATATATATATATATATATATATATATATATATATATATATATATATATATATATATATATATATATATATATATATATATATATATATATATATATATATATATATATATATATATATATATATATATATATATATATATATATATATATATATATATATATATATATATATATATATATATATATATATATATATATATATATATATATATATATATATATATATATATATATATATATATATATATATATATATATATATATATATATATATATATATATATATATATATATATATATATATATATATATATATATATATATATATATATATATATATATATATATATATATATATATATATATATATATATATATATATATATATATATATATATATATATATATATATATATATATATATATATATATATATATATATAGTCATAGGTTTATCTATTGCTCTATTAACATAACTGGCTAGGGATGCTATTTTGTGAGAAAGTGAATGAAATGAACCATTTTCTATTATTACCCCAATATGACTTGGCTATCTATATATTAAATAAAAATTATTTTCGACTTTTTTATACATAAATCTAAGAAATTCATTGTATTATTCTTTTCTATCTCTAGAGTAAACTTCATATTTGGATGTAAATTAGTAATTAACATTCGAACTCTATCCTCTATCCCCATTCCAAAGCAACAACAACTTGTTTCGAAAAGTATGAGAGATTGAATATTAAAAGGGTGTACATGTGCACTAGAATATTTTTTAACAATCAGTGTTTGGAATGGGAGCTTACCCCCACATATATAGTTATTAAAATCAAGAGGTAGAACTATCCATAAGAAGTCAACAAATGGTGAGGATACTTAAGAACAATTGAATTAAAGAGAAGATCAGAAAGAGTTACATAATCATAGATAGTATCGATGATCAATTAAAGTGTGTATACTATATACTAAAAATAATTTCTTGTTTTGAAATGTTAAATGACTTTCTGGGCACTGTTTATGATAAGGTTATTTGAATTAAGAAAATCTCTAATTTAAAACGAAGAAGAGACTTTAGTTGACTCTCAGACAGGGTAAACTGGGAAAATACACAATTTTCATGCCCACTTTTTGAATTTTCAGAAATTAATTTTAATGACAGGGAAGTTAAAGTTTTGTCTAAAGATTTAAGATATGGACTCAAAATTTTAGATAAAAAACAAATAATAAATAATTTAGAATTATTAGCAGTAGAAACGTAAACAATTTTACACAAACTTGAAATAGATAATATCAATAAAATCAGAAATCAATGTGAGAATGTTTTAAGGCCAGAATTAAGAAGAATTAAACAATCAGGAGTGGTGACTAATCAAAATATAACAAAATTAATTTTGAAAAAAGACAATTATAATAACAAAATTTTAAGATGTATCTCTGATAATAACTTTAAAAATTTTTATTCTATTTATTCTATTTATTAATTGATTATTATTGGAAATTGTGGTAATAAAGTTACAACCTAAGATATCATTGTTTCTTATTAGGCCACTTTACTAAGCTGTATATAGAATTAGTATACGCAACCACTGGTCTTATAAGCATTACAGAAGGGATATATACCTTATTTAAAGCATAAAGTCTAGGTATATTACAATAATTAGCAGAGAATATCTTAGATTTGAAGGTATTAATATTGTGCAATTTTTTAATGTATCAATGACTGTTTTAATAAAAGTTGGCAATTTTAGGTTACATTATTAAAGTTATTTTCAGAGATACATCTTAAAATTATGTAATTATAATTGTCTTTTTTCAAAATTAGTTTTGTTAAATTTTGATTAGTCACCACTATTGATTGTTTAATTCTTGTTAATTCTGAGCTTATAACATTTTCACATTGATTTCTGATTTCAATGATATTATCTATTTCAAGTTTCTGTAAAATTGTTTCCGTTTCTATTGCTAATAATTCTAAATTATTTATTATACAGTTTTTGTCAAAAATTTTGAGTGTATATCTTAAACCTTTAGACAAAAGTTTAGTTCTCTGTCATTAAAATTAATTTCCAAAATTCAAAAAGTGGGCATGAAAATTGTGTATTTTCCCAATATGCCCTGTCTGAGAGTCAACCAAAGTCTCTTCTTTATGTTTTAAATTAGAGATTTTCTTAATTCAATATAACCTTAACATAAACAGTGCCCAGAAAGTCATTTAACATTTCAAAACAAGAAATTATTTTTAGCCTATCATATACACACTTTAATTGATCATCGATACTATCTATGATTATGCAACTCTCTCTGATCTTATCGTTAATTCAATTGTTCTTAACTATCCTCACCATTTGTTGACATCTTATGGCTAGTTCTACCTGTTGATTTTAATACCTATATATGTGGGGGTAAGGTCCCATTCCAAACAATGACTTAAAAAATATCCAAGTGCCCATGTACACCCTTTTAATCTTCAATCTCTCATACTTTTGCACACAAGTTGTTGTTGCATTAGAATGATTAGAATGGGGATAGACATGATCAGGATAGATTTCTAATGTTTATTAATTATTTACATCCAAATATGAAGTTTACTCTAGAGATAGAAAACAATAATACAATGAATTTCTTAGAGTTATGTATAAAAAAAGTCGAAAGTAATTTTTTTTTTAATATATAGATAGCCAAGTCAAACTGACATAATAATAGATAATGGTTCATTTCATTCACTTTTTCACAAAATAGCACCCCTAACCAGTTATGTTAATAGAGCAGTGGATAAACCAATGACTCCAGAGAATAGAGAAAAAAAGTTTAATATAATTAGGCAAATTACTGATACATATAATTTCCCCCCAACTCTAGTTAATAAACTTATTCACAAAAAAATATGCAACTCTGCCAAGAGTAAAATATACAGATTTTTTTCTGCACAAAACATTAATATATGTAGCTTTTAAAACCAAGGTCCGACTAGGCAATATATTTTTAAATAACAAAGATAAAATAGATCCGCTCACTGCTTTAGGGGTGTATCAAATTTCTTGTGATTGTGGCGGTGTTTATATTCGCAAAACAAAAAGAAATTTTAAAACTAGATTTAAAGAACATAACAGGTGTATTAGGTTCAATAACATAGAATCTTTATTTACTAAACACATTTTGGACAGCAATCATCATGCGCATTCTCATGCTAATTAGGGAATATTGCATTATGAATCTAAATCAAAGGGCAATTAAAAACAATGCACAAAAAACTGTAAACTTCCAAATAAACAGTAGGTATTAAAATAAACAAAATAATTTTATTAGCAAAACACTGCTATAGATTACAAACAAAACTATAAATAAATACAAAAATAAAAACTCTAAACAAACTAGTAGTTTTCTTTTATAAACACTACACTTAATTTCCTAAACTCTCTAATAGTTACTGCTACTCTTACATATAATGGTAGTGCATTATATGTTACCAATACCCTTATAAAATAAAGAATTCTGTGTTCCACTCTTTCAGGCAACTGAAACATAAATATTTGCACTTGTCTGAGTATTATAAGAATGCACTTCATTAATAAACTTAATCTTACTACACATATACTCTGGTAGCACCCTTTGAACAATCTTATAAATAAATAACATATTTAACATAGTTAATCTTTAAGTAATTGACATAAAATTTAAAGTAGATAACATATGAGAGATCCTAGTGTAATCATCAACCCATAATATTATTCTCACAGCTTTATTTTTGAAGTATTTGTAATTTTTCTTTTTCAGTCTGATTCAGATATTATATACAATGATTCATGATTGCAATAACAATGATTCGCATACTCTTCTAAAAAAATCTATCTTTTCTTTTTTTTAATTTTATAATGTACATGACTATTGAAATTTACCTTACTATCTATAACTATGCCTAAATATTTGCATTCATTACAATACCGAAGCTCCTCATTCAACAATTTAGGACTTTTATAATTTTATTTACTTTGTTATTTAAAATAATGACATTTGTTTCTTTAACATTAACAAATAATTTATTTTCGACTAGCTATTTTTCAATGAAAACACACCGTCAACATTTATTTATTTATTTATAAATGGGTCTAGGACCCAATCGTACAAAGTATAATTTAAAAAACTAATACTAATACTAACATTAATAAAAATATATAACACTAAGAAATACAGGTAAAAGTCAAACCAACATGAATACAAATACAAGTCAAAATAACACGAGACATAAATAAAACAATAGATCAGAGTCGAATAAGTTAGTGTTTTTCATTATTCTAGAAATGGGCGAATTTTGTCCTTACGAGGTTCTGTGAAATTTTATTTCAAAGGTTCGGTTTTCTCATAATAATCTAGATGGAATGTGCAGTTGCAGCTCGGATAACAATTCAGGACAATCAATAAAGTTGTTAAGCAATTTATAGCAAAAAATAAAGTTGAAACCTATTCGTCGGTTTCCTATGCATTGAATGTTAAAATGATTTTCTAATAAACTATAGTTAATGTTATTATCTAATTGAAAGTATGATTTAAAGGCGAGGTAACGAAGAAATTTTCTTTGTACACTGTCAAGTTTGTCAATAAATCTCTAAATGTGGTCTCACTAAAGAAAGTCTTATGGAATTGATATTTTTTAAGTCTCTAGTGTTTCTTTTGATAAAACCCAAAATTTTCAAAGCTTTGTTATGACAATTTTCAATATGCATCGAGAATGTGAGTTTATAGTCAATGGGAACCCCAAGATCTCTTATAATGTCAACCTGTTCTATTATTGAATTATTAAAAAGATAGTTAATTTTACTGCAGTTTGGTGACTTACTAAATCTGATACTTTTGCATTTCTCTACATTTAAAATCATTCTGTTAGCATTACACCAATCATAAAATCTGTTGAGGTCTTCCTGTAACTCATAAGTGCTGTCGTTATTTTCTATTTTTTTAATTATTTTTAAATCATCAGCATATAAGATAAACTCTGAGTTTTTGAAACAGCTATTTAAATCAAATAAGATTTAAACCAATTTAACACTTTTCCATTAATTCCATACAATGTATGGAATTAATGTATGTATGTACAAATAGTAATAATTGATGGTCGATCTTATCAAAACCTTTTGAAAAATCAGTAATAATAATAATAATAAATGTTTTTTATTTCAAAATTAACATACATAAAAAAAATACATTTTGTAAAAACATCACAAAAGCAAGGCGCAGTCTAGCCAGAAAGGCTATTCTACTGAACCCCGTTCTCGTGGTAAAGGAGTTAAGCATGAATATTATTATTTTTTCCGTTTAACAACCACTAAAACACTCGCCATTGGTGAACTTCGGAATTAGTTGGTTCAAAAAATAAACTAGAAAAAGAATCTCAGGATTCCTGGAGGCAACGAACATATTTTTTGTACTGAATTTTAAATTCTTTTTCATTAAGGGAAGTTAATTCACAAGGTAGGGAATTAAACAATTTGATAACATTGTACGTAAAAGACCTTTGATACATGGCACTCTGGTGATGTGGCATGGTGATCCTATTGCTATCCCTAATGTTACGTGTATGTATATTTACATGAAACAAAAACTTATTCCTTATAGCAAATGGTAATGATGAATTTCTCAAAATTTTTACTAAAAAATTGCCTAAATGTAACATTCTGCGGTTATTCATTTTTAACCAACGAAGTTCTTTGAAGGTATGGGATATATGGTCGAATTTTCTTAGGCTAAAGATAAGACGCAAACATGTATTCTGTACTTTTTGAATACGATTTATATGAACTAGATCTAGACATGGCCCATATATAAAATCAGACTAATTAAAGCTAGAAAGGACTAATGACTCACACAACATTTTACGTAAGTTAAAACTGAGAAAATGTCAGCTATTTTACAATATTTTTAATGATAGATATGATTTCTGAATTAAGTTTTTTACGTATTCTTTAAAACCCAATTCCAAGTCAAGTATAATTCCCAAATTTTTTGTGGATTGCACCGTTGGAAGCTTTACACCATCAATATTTAAGCTAAAATTTTCTTTTAAGAAATTTACAGCCACCATACTGCCAAAAAGCATAAATCTTGATTTTAAAGGATTTAGGTTAAGATTATGTTCCAAAGACTGTTGTTTAATAATATTTAAATCTTCATTTATCAGATTTGATGAATTAATGTAATCATTGTGATTGAAATTTAAATAAATTTGAGTATCATCAGCGTATGCCCGAATTTTGCAATATTTTAATGATTTTAAAATGTCAGAAGTGTAAATTATAAAAAATAGAGGTCCCAGAATAGATCCTTGAGCACACCCGATAAAATTTTTATTTCATTTGAAAAAGAGTTATTGTGAGAAATTTTTTGAAATCTATTTCAAAAATATGATTTTAAAAGTTGAAGTGAGTGTACCATAGTATTTTAATTTTGCTATTAATAAATCATGGTTAACGGTATCTAAAGCTATGGAAAAATCACGGAGCACTACTAAGTTGCTTATCAATAATCATAATATCATCAGTAACACCCACCAATGCTATAGATGTGCTAAAATTCTTCCTAAATCCACATTGATTTTCCGATATAATACCATTTGTAACACAGTATTGACTTTCCACCGGTCTGGAAAGTAACTTATTTCTATACAGAAATTAATTAAATTTGTCACATATCTGTCTATAGAAGGGCTACAATATTTTAACATTGATGCATTTAGACCTTCCTCCCCAAAAGCATCAGTACGTATTGACTAAATATTATCATGAACCTCGCCAACCTCGGCCATTCTAAAAGAAAAGGATACGTCGCTATTAAAAATATGTTCCTTATAAAAATTTTCTTTTAATGAACAGTCAGAAATATTTTTTGCAAATATTGGCCAAAACAATTGTTAATGTCATTAGGATCGGAGAGAATACTAGGAATACCTATAATTTTGTTTGGACATAAGACATAAGATTTCCAAGTTCTTTTAATATCTCTTTCTGCACAAATGTCGTTAAGATATTTACGTTTTTCTCTTCTTACCACTGAAACAGTTAAATTTCTTAAATGTTTATAATTTTCCCAGTTTTGCCCCGTTCTTGTTGTCTTAAACTCCTGTAAAACATAATCCCTTTGTTTCATATGTAATTTTAAGTTTGGTGTTAACCAAGGAGCTTTGGGTTTAGTAATTCGGGCATATTTAAATGCAGCATGTGCGTCGAAAATATTAAGAATAAGGGTATTAAACAGTTGAATTTTTCTATCTAAATTAGGTTCATATAATATATCGTTTCATTGAAGCAGCTGGAGATCACGAGAAAATGTTTCTAAATTAAAATTGTTAAAATTTCTATATGTTATTATTTTAGGTTCTACATGTTTTTTTATTATTTTTAAAGAAAAATACACCAAACAATGATTGGATATATTTCCCACTGGTACAGTACCAGATTCATGAAGTAAACTGCTATCTGTAAGAAATATCGGATCTAACAAGGTAACACAGGTTCTGGACACTCTAGTTGGTTGATTTATTATTTGTTCAAAGTTATAATTTTCAAATAAAGGAACCAAAGGATTATCTATATTAAGCAAATTAACATAAAAATCACCTAAACAAATTATATCTTTTACCTTCGGATATATACTAGAAAAAATATTATCAAAAGCATTAATATAATTGAAATTTAAATTCGGGGGACGATAAAATACACAAAACGCATAAAAGTTGTTTTTTATTTTAGTTTTTAAAAGTAAATATTCTAAAGAATTATTGACAGCAAATTGAAGATTTAAAACTTCAAAATCAAAGCTGTTTTTTAAATATACCGCAACACCTCCGCCTCTACCTACTATATCCTTCCGAATCATGCGATAACCAGGAATGTCAAATGCAATTACCCCATCACTATCAGAGAGCCAAGTCTCGGTGAGAAATACTAGATCAAAATCATGATGCTCTATTATTATTTTAAACTCCAAGAAACCTGTAAAAATTTACCTTATATTTAAATGTGCAATTTTAATTAACTTATTCATAAAAACAAGAAGCTAATACAAAATTTAAACAATGGCAGGTATCAGTAATTATTATTATGAGTTAAATAATCATGAAAAAATACAACTATGTGAATAAGGTAGGCCAAATAACAAACTTCAAAGCTCTCTGTACTTATATACAAAAAAAAATATATAAACTTGGCAACGGTAAAAAAATACAAAATTGATCAGAGCACAAAATAGATATTATTTGCATAAGCAATATAATATCCGTTAGCATACATAGGTATTCATAAAAATTCAACAGTATAACTTGAATCCAACTCATGACCACTTTCTAGGCTATCAATCTTTTTGGTATATTTGTTGTGGTCAATTATTTGTTCATAATATTCTCATTTCTTCTTCCTTAATATATTTGTTACTTTATTTCTTTGATATCTATATAAAGTCCAGTCAATTACATTTTCACTAAATCTTGCTAGTTGATATAAATTATCTCTTTACCATTTACGAACAATATATCTACAGTAATCCAAAACAAAGTCAAAATAATTTAAATATAAACTGTCATGTACTCCTCCATTGAATAAATACATTTATGAACCAAGTACACCTTTAACATACATTTAAACTGATGAACATTAGTCAAACACCTTATTTCTTTTGGCAACACATTAAACATTTTCAAGTATTTCCATTGAAAATAGCAAAGTCAATATTAAAGAAGTAGCTAATATAAAATATTTAGGTTTAATAAAAAATACTTAAGTGATTTACAAAAGGAGAAAATGTCCAACATTTTTACTGTACAAAGAGGAGGATTTCAATGTGAGATCCTTATATATTGTGGTCACTGGTTCATATGATCTTGAAAAAATGAAATTTTCTTCAAATGTAAGTTCAGAAAAACCTTCAAATTCCTATGAATTATTTAAACATAAATAAAAGATACCTAACTTATTTAGGACCTAAACTGTACAACTATTTACTAGTGCACATTAGACAATTAAAAAAACATTTTTTTGGGTATGCAAGTCTTACATATATGACAAATATAAAGATTTTATTAAAGTGTTTTGACACGGAGAAGGGAAAATTAATCTATTATTACTGTATTTATTTTTTTTAATTTTATTAGATTCACATAGATAGGTGTATTTGTTATATATTTTCAGCTACCTGTCAATATAATCATCTACCTATCGGCATTATTGCAAACCTATCGGGACTTATTGATAACTATCAACATATCAATATTTTTATTTGCCTATTGATATATCGCTATTGATGTATTGATAACATGCCCATCCCTAACCATGACCTAGGAACGATTAGTTTCCACATGACATAGACTGAAGCCTGTATCTCTATTAAAACAGTCAGTTTATTTTGCTTTAGTTATAAGCCACTTGGAGTACTATTGTGTGGTGTGGTCCCCTCACTATAACATCCGTATCAAACATTGAGCATGTTAAGTTTAAGTTTGTTAACTTTCTTCTTTATAGGCTTAATGTCTACAAGAATAGTCTAACAAACAGTAAGTGTTTCACTCTACTTGATAGTTATATTGATCATCTAGACCTACTATTTAGTTAATTTTAGAGTACCATCCCTTCCAACTAGGCAGTTACAAATTTTACATTAAACAATAGTCAAACTGACGTAGGAAAAAATAGTTGCATTATTTGTGTTACCTATATCATGTTTTAACCACTTATTACCCTTCGATTTTGACATCCAATGTTCTATCTTCTCCTTTAAAAATAGAGTCAAGTCTATAATTGCAAACTATTATAATTAATAAATATAATTTGTCTATTTTTTTAGTTGTTAATTACTATAGGTCTCTTGACATTTATCTCTTGTAATTTATCAATATAATGCTAATTTTAATACATATTAGTATCATATCTTCTTTTTCTTGTAAGATACTACCACAATTTCATGTTCTTTTTATGTACTATTTTATTTGTAATATAATTGTAATTTTTTATGAAACAAAACAAACAAAACCACTGAGCCATGAGGTTCACATAAAAAATTTAAAGAAACTTGTTTATACTCTGCCCAATGACATATCTTCACAAAAATCATGTGAAAGTGCACAATGTCTGGTTTCAGTCTTTCGAACCGCGTCCTGAATAACAGGGTTTTTTACATAAGTGGGGGATGCAGAGGTCTCAAGCACTCAGAGTAGCTAGAAAAGGAGCATATGCTGTGAAAGTGTGAGGCCTAGTTATTCCTGCATTCTATTCTGTTCTACATAGAATATTAGCATAATGGCCACTAAGTGGTGGGAGTAGAGGAGGTAAAAGGATCTTGAAAGAAAAGGTCATCTTGTGATACCAGGAGTACTCCCACAGGGAACCTAGTTGCACGACGATGCAGTAGAAAGATTTGACATCAAAAAAAAAAAAAAGAAAGATTTAACAGTGGTGGACCACATTTTAGAAACACCTGGTATAGTAGTAGTATTTGAGGGGAGACTGATGGCTGGCCAGTAAACCTTGGCAACCTACTCTCTATAAAAGGATAACTTACAGTTAACAGTAATGTACAATAAAATAAAATATTTATGTATCGTCTTACCTTTTATTCCAACCGATGGTGCTCCGGCACTTACCGCCGCTAAAGCATATTCAATCTGCACAAGTTTTCCTGAGGGGCTACAGAAATTTCAATAAATGTGTTAACATACAAATTAAAGCATCTAATTAGTTATTTATAAATCGAATATACATACCTAAAAGTTGTAAGTGAAAAACTATATCGCTCTGAGGCCATGATTACTTGCAACTTAAATATGTGAAATAAACAAAACTTTTCATGCAAATAATGATTAATGACATTTATATGACATAACACATTTGCCTGCACTTGTCATTTCTAAAAAAATCACTAGAGACGGGCGAACCTGCGATTTTACTGGAGCACTGACAAGACGTGACCGCTCTAGTTGTGTCACTGTGACAAATAGAGGTGATTTTTTGGAGCAGTTTTCCTTGTCCGTTCCTGGGGTTGGCCGTGCTGCCAAACATAAACACTACAGGGTAAATCACGGCCACCACCGCGGGGAGATGCTCTCTGCATCACAACCTACACATTAATCAATTAATGATTTATAGTTTGAAATGTATATATTATTTATATCCGTTTAAGGGCCCTTTCAGATTAATAGAGATAGAGATAAGAATAAGATGTCAATTTGTTTTTGTGTCTTATCTATAATTTTAAACGTTAACTGCGAACTTTAAATTTGTATATGTATTTTTGTAGATTAAGTCTTACGTATACCCCGGACATACTACATATTATTTTCTTTTTTTAAGCCTAAGCTATGCTGTTTTCGTTTATTTTTGCTACTTATTTATTAAGCAGTTATTATGGTTTTTTTTCTATAATCAATAAGCCAAAGACATGTTGGTTTTTTGTCGTTAAAATAGATAACTAGTTTTAATAGCGTATAGGTTTCTAGGTAGGTACTTCAAACAATCAAGGAACGTTTTGTGCAATAGTAGGCACATACTACATCACTAGCGGCCGGTTGCCGGAAACTCAATTAAAGTTTAGAATGTTTAACGAAATGTCAAATTTGACAGCGGGTTCCTAGATTCCTATAAGCAGCTTGTCAAATCCAAAAGCTCGGTTAAATATTCTAAACAGCAATTAAGTTTTGTGCAACTGTCTGTAAGACTTTGCTTTATTCTTAGCCATGTTATAAAATGAGAAAGTAGTTTTTTTAATTTGTGTTATATTACCACCACGTTCATCATTTATTTCTTTGTTGAAATTAAAGGAATATTTTATTTTTTAAATTTATTGTGTCTTCTTAGACCTAAGTCGAGCTTAATAAAAATATCTTACATATTAGTGGATGACATGGTGTATGATTAGGCAAATTGATAACCCCTCCTTTCTTTTAACAACAATCAGTATCAATTGTCAGCGAAATAACGGTATGTGAGAAATTATGTTACGAATAAGGAATAAATAATAAATATAAATGTAAATAGCAGTCTGCACTCTGCAGTAGCAGTTCCAATTTCTGTTTGGCGTGAGCGTCTGTCTGGCCGTGTCTGCGATTTTCTAACTATTTCCTATGCTGCGCCAGTCGGAGCGGGCCGTCCAACTCAAAGCCAACATGTGACGAAATGTCACTGCTTTTTGGCTGCGGCTGGATCAGACCGTGACTGTGACATACGAGTCACAGTTCGTGATGTCGCAACTCACCTCTAAAAATGACATTGTCCCTATGGAGAGCTGCCAATGTCCGGGTAATTACGGGGAAAACGGGCAATTTAAGGTTCCTCCCCACAATTTTCAACTCAATGAATTTGGAGGTAATTGTCGGATAATGCAGCATTCGCTCGCTGAATGGTCCTGACCTTGCCTACATGTTTTAAAGCATGTGAATATAGCCATTAAATCTTAAAATTCTTGACTAAGATTTTCAAATTTTTATATATTGGGCACTAAACCTTATTTTACATTATACAGTCCGCCAGACTCCGACGCTGCCTTTTTCTAATATATTGGTTTATTTAGGCGAATTATAAACAGCATTTGTTTCATCTTCCAAGAAAGTGAAGCCTCGTGCATGCCGAAGTCAGCCGCAGTTGCTGTTGCTAAGGTTCATCACTTACCTACGTCGTAAGGTATATGTGTTCGAATCTCGACTCTAACCAAAACTCTTTTTTTAGTTTTTTTTTTCAACAAGACTTATAATTAATAAAAATGAGGTATTTATTGATTAGGTTAGGATTGCAGGACAGAAAGTCCACAGTGTGAGGAAATGTATGAGGATTGGACCAAATTCGTGGTCTATATTAAATCAATTTTTTTTAAAATAAATCTATACTATATGATTGTGACAGCTGATACTTTTATTATGTGAAATGTAAAAACAAAACTATTTGCCACATCCGTCAATATACTATTGGGAACACACGCCCCATGTTACAAAAAATCTTTTTTGTAAATTCTGTACATAGGTAGCATGCAGCCGCTTAGACGTCAATTATCTACCACCTACAGTGACTTAAAGTTACTGTACTACCACCTACGAGTAGCTAAAAATTGTGTAGTCATGTGGTATCTCTTTTTCTTCAAAACTTGAGGCTCAAAACGCTGTTTGAGTCAAAGAAATGCTTAAAAACATATATTTTTGTCCAGTAATTCATAAAAAGTGGAACACAATGCACCTAACGTCAATCGTTTATGTCCATTTACATCAAACTTTATTTTTATTCATGTGTTTTCCGATGTTTTGTTAAAAACCTTTTCGAAATATGGGTTATAAACGGGTATATTTAGTTCTAGCGTTAAAATTATCACCCATTTTTGTGCCACAAATGTGAACTTTTTTAAACTTCGTTTTTGTTGGTTAGTTTTTACGTTAAAATTTACGTGAGTTCCATTGTGTTCCCAGCGTTAACTGGTATAGAATGTCGTATTCCTTTTCCAAACCTGGTTAATCAATTCAATTGACAGAAGTCTGACAGATGTTTCTGAAAAACTCTTTGAAAACGAAACACCTGTCAAATAATTGACAGTTCAGACATTGGTTACCCGACAACAACCACACAATTCATCGGTTGTACTGGTGACACTGTTGACAACCGACTGGATACGGAACATGAAACCGAAATCAAGATTGGAAACGAAATACGGCCTAAGAGAGCGTGGAAAACAATGGAAACTCGTCATTCGTTTCCGTCCATTTACGTCGTACTTTATTTTTCTTTGAGTATTATTCGGTGTTTTGTTACACACTTTTTAAAAATATAGGTTATAAACGGTTATATTTAGTTCTAACGTCAAAATGATTAAACATTTCTGTACCACAAATGTGTATTTTCTTTTGTGGGTTAGTTTTTACGTTACACGTTTTGGAGATTTCTATTGTGTTTCAGACGTAAAGCTGCTTGAGTCCCCGCTTTTTCTCTTAAAGCGCAGAACATAAAGCAAATTAGGTCACGCGTTTCCGCCCTTTTACATCAAACTTTAATCGTATTCCGTTCCCAAACCTGGTTAACCAATCCAATTGACAGAAGCTGACAGCTGACCTTTTTCTAGAGCGGTGCTCCCGTCACCATTCACTTCAGCCAACTGCTAAAACCGCAGTATTTAATAGGGGTTTTGTATTTGATGGTGGTGACCTTCCTCATTCAAAAAAGAAAAAAATAGTAGTAGTATGCAATTTTAAAGGCAACAGTTTTTAACATAATTTAATACGCATATCTTGGTAAATAGGTGGATCAGTACCAGATTAGCAGGCGTTCGGACGCCGAAACGAATAGGTACTAGGTGGAAGGGTTCTACCAGGTTAGAAGCCGGAGTACGACAGTACGTAGACATTATGGTTAAAATCTATATTACTCAAATTTTTGTATTACAGCATTAACAATAATGTTGCAACGCTAGAATACCTAGTAGATATTTATTATTAAAAATAGCAATTTTCAATAGGGTTTCTGAATAACCCTTTGAAAGCGTAACGCCCGTCAAATAATTGACATTTCAGATATTGGTTACCCGACAACCAACAAAATTCATCGGTTGTTCTGGTGACAATGTTCACAGACATTTTCAGGAACCGTGCTCCGTAAATAACTCGCTTTTCAGATAAATGATGGATACTGAACACGAAACCGAAATCAAGATTGGAAATGGAATACGGCCTATATTATTCTTTGTGTATTTTACGGTGTTTTCTTAGATACTTTTTTGAAATATAGGTTATAAACGGATTTATTTAGTTCCAACATCAAAATTATCACCCATTTTGTAACACAAATATGTACTTCTTTTGTAAGTTTTATTTTGGTAGGTTTGTTTTTACGTAAAACGCTTACGGGAGTTATATTCTGTTCCACGCATAAGGAAACTCCGAAATTGAGAGTTATACTGTTTAGCGTCACTTGGCCGGTTTGAACGGATTTTGGTACACCTAACAGATTTTGAAGCGTTGCTCATGAATCCAAAATCACGTTTTTTCGGTAACGTTTCGTTTCCAAAATATCAAAGTTTACAATCTTATAATACAATTTTTGACAAATTAGCTAAAGAGATCTGCCCCATTAGGTTAGCACCAGGATTGCCAATGTAACGATCACTAAATCCGTATTTGTCAATAAAACCATCATTAAAGCTATTATAAAAAAGTGACCGACAAGCAATGATGAGAAATATTCGTTTACTAACCCAGTACGGACACACGATTTTAGTGTCACTCGTATATTCCTAATAATTGCTTAGTTACTTTTTACTATTTATTATAGCTTTAATGATGATTTTATTGACAAATATGGATTTAATGATAGTTTTATTGACAAACCTGGTGCTAACATAACGGGACGGATCCACAGAACAGATGAAAAACTGGATTATAAGATTGTAAATTTTGATAGCGGAAATAAAACATCCCAAAAAAGATGACTTCGGGTTCGTGATCAGCGCCCCGAAATCAACTAGTTCACCAAAAATGGTTTAAACCGGCAAGGTAGCACTATACTGCATAATTACCCAAAATTGATATCAACCAACTCCTTTCCACTTCTCCTAAACACATCTGTCCTCTTGAACTGCTTGCCAGGTTAAGAATAAGATCTATGCGCACTACTAATATACCTTTTATACCAATTTTCTAGAGCGATGCTCCCATCACCAATCACTTCAGCCAACTGCTAAAACCGCAGTATTTAATAGGGGTTGTTCTTCTTTTTGTATTTGATGGTGGTGAGCTTCCTCATTCAAAAAAGAAAAAAATAGTAGTAGTATCCAATTTTAAAGGCAACAGTTTTTAACATAATTTATTACGCAAATCTTGGTAAATAGGTGGATCAGTACCAGATTAGCAGGCGTTCGGACGCCGAAACGAATAGATACTAGGTGGAAGGGTTCCATCAGGTTAGAAGCCGGAGTACGACAGTACGTAGGCATTATCGTTAAAATCTATATTACTCAAATTTTTGTATTACAGCATTAACAATAATGTTGCAACGCTAGAATACCTAGTAGATATTTATTATTAAAAATAGCAATTTTCAGACGACGTTTTATCAATGTGATTTTTGAATAAAATAAACGGTGTAAATTTGAAAATATGTCTTAATCCGATATTTTAATTGTCTATTCAACCGATTTGGAATAAAAGTTATTGGCTCAAAAATTTGTAACATTGTAGAGTTTGATGGGGCACGTATAAGAAAGCAAAGGCACGCAAAAGAAGCGAAAAAAAAAGCCACCGAAAAAAATGTGACTTGGATTCGTGATTAGCGCCCCAAATTGTATTAATGTATCAAAAACCATTAAGATCGACGAAGGTACGCTTAACTGCATATTTAGCAAAAAGACTCTTTTTTAAAAGGAATCATCTTCTCCATACCTAAAGTCTACTATAGGCACATAATCACTTTGTGTCAAAATTTTCTTTCTTCGTTCTCCGCACGGAAACACTAGTAACGCATCAAAGTCCTTTGCATTTACGGCATCTGGATACGTAAAGTCAAATCCCTTTATCAAATTTTGAATTGTTCTTAAACAAACCTAACCTAACCAAATCCATTCAAAGTTTCAATATACGCGTTTCTTATCAACTTGCCTTGCCTGCCGCGGCATAGTTTTCCCTGTAACGTACTGACATTTATTTGGCCAATATAGTAATAGCCATAAGCAAAGCCCAGAGACCACTTCAGAGCACACCGTTATCTGTACTGTACAGGGGTTTAGCTTTAAACCGTCTGGATTATATATAGAGCGAAAGCTTGCATACAGAGTTTGATAAGTTTCCCGTTGATCCCTAAAAAACGCATGAAAATATAACGACACTACCGTGTAAAGCTCACTACGATTAGTACTGATCTGTACATACAGGGCCGGCGCCAAGCTGGACAATTGATTGAAAGGATGACGGAAGCTTGTTTTTTTCATCTGATTTTGCTGTTGCTATATTTTTATGTAGAAAATATACAACAAATGATTTTTGAAAACCACAATGCCTAGTTGCGCCATGTTTGAATTAAAACGAAATTAGTTAAGCAGACTTAAATTTTAAGGCACAGATCAATTTAGTGTTTGCAAATGACCCGGTCATTTATAAACGGGTTACTTATGATATTTTTGGTTACGGTCGTTTATACGATAATTTTTAAAAATAGTAGAAAGTATGCCTAAAAGGTTGCTTTCATTTTAGGTTTTTAAATGATAACAAACAAAGTTGCTCTGTTAAATAAAAAAGGGATTAAATTATACAGCAGCCATTTATAAATCGGCCACTTACAATGGTAAATGTTCGGCCACTTACAATTGTAAATGTCCGGTCACTTCAGGTAATTTATGACGTCATTTTCAAAAATTGGCGAATTTGGGTCACTTTTCAAAAAGTAACCCTGTCATTTAAGGCCACTTATACACCCACTTTTGGTAAGTGACTTAGGTTACGGCTAATCCAATTTCATTTAAGTAAACTAAATTTTACCTGACTTGACGAAGATAAGTAAGTTGAGAAATCATTTGGCAACACCGAATTTTTAAATTAGCGGCTAATACCTACATGATTCCAGGAATTTATAATATTGTTCCGGAATGGCCGGTACACAAACACGGTTTCTGAATCCACTCCTTTTATTCACAACACAGCTTACAGGTAGCAAAGGTAAACACTCAATATACCTAACAATCATAACTAAACTTGTCAATGTCAGCTTCTTTATACCTCGAAATGTCAATCACAACTGAATAAAAATATTCGGGGTCCTCTTCGATTTTTATGTCAGCCTATTATGGCTGTTACATGTCTTCATTCCTCGGGAAAACAATTCAAATTGTAAGGATAGGTTAAAAAGTCATAGGAGGGGGGATCCCAGTTGAGGAGAGGGGGTAGTTTCGATTTTAGGTAAAAGGCAGTCTTTAGGCAGCTTGCATTTGTTACGTGTAACTTGGTTGGGAGAAGTCATGGGTTATGAAATAGTTTGAATTAAGTTTGTTAATGAAGTCGTCCAAGGTTTGTAGAGAATTGAATTTCTGACGAATCTGTACGCGTTTAGAATGATCCTCACTATTTTATTTTGTAGCGATGGAAGTCTTTTTGATTGGTTTTTATGATGAGTACTCCACGTGGGTGAAGCGTAGGTTAGAATTGGTCTAATATAGAGTTTAAAAAGTGTGATGTTGTTTCTAATATAAGGACTACTTTTTTGGTGCAATAATGAATATAATTGAGCTAAAACACCTCTAGTTTTCTTAATACTATAGTCAGTATTCGCAGACCACCTAAGGCCTCTATCAAATATTACCCACAAATATTTTAAGTTAAGACCAATTAATCTCCTTTGGTGTAACTGTTGTTCGGAATGTTAGAAATATAAACGTTAAATAATAAGGGAGAGTCTTATGGGACTCTCGCCCTTATTGGCCTAGGAGTGGAGGGTGTGCCACAAGTGTTCTGTTCAGTAAAAAATAGTGAACTGCTTTAACTAAATAGTTAATATGTCAAAGGCTTTTTATGTCAAGGGAAATGGCGCCAGAGCTTTTTTTCCTGTTAAAACCATTAATAATGTCAGCTGTTAGTCTAGTTGTTTGATTAATGGTGTTAATCGTGTTTCTAAAGCCGAACTGAAAGTCTGGAAGAAGGCCTTTGTTTGCGATTTCTTCCTGAGGTTTAACTAAAATAATTTTTTTCCCTGATTTTACTTAATGGAGGGAGGAGACTAATTGGTCTATAGCTGTGAGTTAGATATGCGCTTTTACCTTTTTTCCTAATAACTATTATTTTTGCTTGTTTCCACAGGAGTGGAAAATAGCCTAATTTAAGAATACCGTTAATGATTAAAGTTAAATGTTTAAAAAGGTTCATTACAGATTGAACCAAAACAAGAAGGATTGAGAGCGTAATGCCAACCGGAGTTCTTTCGTAGATTCTGATCGTGTGAAATACTTTATTTCCGTGAGCCAAATTGATTGGCTGACTCTTACTAAACTGCTCATACAGGGCGTCTGCAAAATATTTCACCTTGTTTTCAGGGTGAGGTTACTGAGTTGTTGAGGGTGTTCTTGATATGGGGTACGGGGAGTTTAGGCAGATTGGTGAGTATCTTCGAGAATCTAAAGTAATGAGTACCTTGGTCATTAAGGGCAGAGAGTTTATCATCACACTTCTGATTATATGTCTTTAAGTAGAATTTTAATTTCGTTAGTGGCTTTGTTAGCAAAGCTTTTGAAATGGTCTCTATTTTTGAGTCTATTTTTTTTATTTTTTCCCTGGTGTCTGAGGGAATCGAGCCGTATTTGGTAATTTTTGTTGATTTAAAGATTGTAGACGAATTTATGGCAGAAATAATATCTGAGGTTAGATTGATAACAGCCATATCCAGTTCAGCAGAGGTAGAAATATTTTCTGTGAAATGAATATTTTAAATTTTTTTCTGGTATAAGTTTCAATTATTTAATTTTCTCATATGGAAGCTATTATAGCAAGCGTTTATGTCGCCATAATCTATGATAACATGGGAATGATTAGAGGAAAGTTCATGGGTAACCGCTGGTTGGGTTATCCTTGGGCGTTTTTAGTTAGAAAGAAATCCGGACGTTCTGTCTACCTTGTTGATTCATATGAGTGGGTTCAGACGGGGTTAGAATATTATATCTGCAGACGTCCTGCGAGCCGATTAATGTCAGTCCGCGTGTATATTGGATGTTATACCTCCAATCCCTGTGTTTGGCATTGAAGTCTCCTCCTGCTTGTAAGTGGCCATAAACTTGGCATCTATGACATTGGATAGCATTCGATTTATTTCTTTGTGATTTATGGCCATATTTTTTTTAAGTCAACGGTTATTTTTTTAACTGGCCATTCTTCTAATACACCGCTCAAGACCACGTGGATCATTTTTTCGCTTTTGAAATTGTCCAAATGGAATGGAATCTTTTGATCTTCAAAAAACTTAGTAATTTTCCTGTAATCTGAAGGATTCGGAGAATTAAATCTAATTTCTTCTGATAAATTTGTAGGGTTAATATTATTCTCTTAAAATAATCGGAGGGATCTTGGGCGACTTCGTCTGTGAGGAGGAGGAGAAGGGATTGGGAGGTTTGAGGTTGGGTACTGCTGGAAGCGTTGTTGTTAGAGGTATTGACGTTAGTAGTCTTGAAAGTAGTGGGTAATTGAGGATATTCATTGGGATCGTCAGTATTTAGAGTGTTGGGGTTATTTGATTTCATAGGGGCCTTTTGGGGAGGGGGGGACTGAGAAAGATTTTGCCCCTTTTTCTTTTTTTTTGTTGCTAACCTCTTAAAAATTAAGTTTATTTAATAATAGTCGTCGTACATGTGTTCGTCCGAAACGTCACTGTAGGCGTTATGATCCGAGGATTGGGAAGAAAGGATACAATTTGAGTCCTCATTTTTGTACTTTTTTGTAACAAGACGAGCTTGTTCACTGTGCTGATCAATTTTTTTAGTTGAACATCTTCTTGCGCTTGTTTCTGCATTGTCTTGTTGGTCAAAATGAAATTTTCAGTGTAACTTTTCATTTCGGTATTGCCTTTGACTGTTGGGGAGCCTCCTCCTTATCACCCATTATCAGAACGCTGTTGTCCGTAGGGAGTCACAAACAATTAAATGACCTAGTTAACAACTCAAGGGCAACGTCTGCTCCGTACTGCAAAGGACAATACACGATTTTTTGTAACTTTTCTCGTAAATAATTAAATTTCTGACTTTAATCAAAATGTTGACTTGCAGCGCGCTTATACAGCCTTCAGAAAAAGATGAAACGATCTAGAAAATTCTAGAATAATCTACAGGGTGAAAAGAATTACTCCTAACAGAACAGTCGAGAACAATATTTGACACTATCATAGTAGTTACACGGATAAAAATTAAAGTAAGTCTACGTCATTAAAATAACAAATAATAAATAAATTCACGTAAAACTTATAACTATAACTAGGGCTAAATTCGCAACATTGCCCTCTTACCAGAGTGCCCTTCCCGATCAAACATCTCCGGTATTTTAATAAAGGGCTAGTCGATGAAGGTGCACGACTTTCATTTTTGCATGAGGGCTCTTCTGAATCTGGTATAGCAAGTCCTGCAGTCGGGTCTCCATACGATACGGGCTTTCCCATGACTTCGGCGAGCGTCCCTTAGTTCTTTTTGGAGTGTATAATCAAACTTTTTGACCGACTGTAAATCGAGTGTGATTGGCTCATAGATCATAACGTGACTTCATTCTAGAGCTTTCTCTCTGTAACTTATGGCGGACTTCTTCGTGGATTTTTCTGAGGCATTTATTAACCTTTTAATATAAAAATGGCTGGCATAGTACTGATCTTATTGTCAGGAGGGCATCCAGTCAAGAAGTCGACTGTAAGCTGTAAATCGGATCCAAATATTAGACGGTGTTTTTCCAGTGGATTCATAAACTGCAGAGCGATAAGCCAGCAAAAATGGTTGTGTGTTGTGTTGTTCATTAACTTGGATTTTCAGGTGTTTCTCCAACATTCTATAAAACCTTTCAACCATTCCATCTGACTGCGGATAAAGAGGTGTTGTTCTTGTCTTATGTCTTGTTCTAATAGACTGCATAGATTTTTGAATACATCAGATTGAAAGTTCCTGCCTTGGTCTGAGTGTACTTCCCTTTGAATTCCATATCAGCAATTCCATTCTTGAAATAGTACGACGGCAACAGTGATGGCTTCTTGATTGGGTATTGCATAGGCTTCCGGTCATTTGCTGAAGTAATCCATAGCTACTAGCACAAAACTATTCCCGGACTTACTAACTGAAAATGGCCCTGCTACATCAATGGAAACTCGTTCAAAGGGTGCTCCCACGTTGTACTGCTTCATTTTGCCACGAGTACGAGTTTGGGGTCCTTTACTGGCGGCGCAGTCCTCTTCTTCTTCCAATCTTTCACATCTGTACGACTTCCCAACCAATATAACCTTTCTCGAACTTTTTCGAGAGTCTACATAACACCAAATTATCTTCCGCCGATACCGTTTTGTTCGGCTTGCAAAACTTCAGGAATTTCATTTGAGGGCAAAAGAGTTTGATATTTGTTATTTTTGCCATCAGGACTTTCTCAGATCCTTTTTTACAGGGTGGTAACAAGGTCGTGGTGAATTTTTTAATTTCAGCTTGGTTATAGCCCAATATCTGGGTCTCCTTGCTGATCTTTGGATAAAACTTTTGGATCTCACTCTTGAGAGCTTTGAAGTGCTGTTCTTCGGCAATGAAAATCGTCAAGATATTTTCTTTCCTTGTGTCTGCTGCAGTGTTTGCAACTTTCTGGGACTGGTCTTCTTCATAAAGCATTAGCATTTTTATGGTTTATCCCTTTTTGATATTCAACTTGAAAGTCATATTCCTGTAGACGCTGTAAGCACTTGGCTATTTGTCCCTCGAGATTCTTAAATTGTAGCAACTCTTTAAGTGATGCATGATCCGTTCTTAAAAGGAATATTTGCCCGTACAAATACTTATAAAAGTGCTCGAATATTCTACCAATAGCCAGTAGTTCTTTTCTTGTCACACAATAGTTGCCTTCAGGTCTAGAAAGAACCTTGCTAAAGTAGGCTATGAGATTTTGTAGTTGTGACAATATACCACCAATAGCTGCATTGCTGGCTTCGGTGTCTACAATAAACATCTGGGATAGCTCAAGATATGACAACACAGGCGGATCACACAAAGCTTTCTCTAAGTTGTTAAATGTTTCTCGATATTCTTGGGGTCCATACATAGCTGTGATTGCTTTCAGTAAGTCGATGTAACGATCTAGCGGTATTAGCAAAACCTTTTATGAACCGTTTGTCGTATGTACAAAGTCCCAGAAAACTCCTTAGTTCATGCCTGTCTTTTGATATTGGCTAATTTTGAATGGTTTCAATTTTCTCTAGATCGGCTTTTACTCCATGTTCGGTAATTACATGGCCTAGATATTTCATTTCTTTTTGAAAAAAACTGGCACCTCTTGGGACCGAGTTCTAAGTCAGCTATTCTCAGTTTCTGGGAAACAGCTTCAATATTCTTGAAATGACGTTCAAATGTTTTTCCAAGAATAATGGTGTCATCTAAATATACGGGGCATGTTTCCCATGTCAGTTTCATTAATGGTTTAAAAGTCGCTGAGGCGTTGCATAATATAAAAAACGTAACTTTAAATTACCAGTATATTCCCAGTAGAAAAGGCTGTCTTTTTCTTTATCTGCTGGATTAAGCTTAACTTGCCAATAACCACTTTTCAGGTCCCGGGTCGAGAACTATTTTGATCCTGTTAAAGTATCCAAGGTATTGTCAATTCTTGGTAAGGGAAAGCTATCTTATTTTCTGACGTTATTGAGCCTGCGAAAGTCGACGCAGAATCTGGTAGAGCTATCTTTCTTCTTAACCAGGACTACTGGTGATGACCGGGGACTTTGATTTCTATAACATCTTGTTTTTGCATATCCTTAAGCATCTGATCAACTTCATGCCGCTTTGCCATAGGTATTCGATATGAGAACGATTTTTGACACTGACATAGTCGTTACATGGATAAAAATTAAGGTAAGTCTACTTCATTAAAATAACAAATAATAAATAAATTCACCTAAAACTATAACTAGGGCTAAATTCGCAATAATATAAACAAAGTTGACTATGTTTTTGGGTATTATGTTTAATAGCTCAATGATAGAGTACAGGATTAACATTACAGAGGTTCTGTGGAACACCCCGGTATGGTATGACTTTTTTTTTTAAATATAACCTATAATTTTATGTGGTTAGGCTCTTTTTTATGTTGATGCAAAAAATTGTCCAACGAGGAATGAATTTACGGTTTTAATGGTCGACGCACCTGTGCAAGCCTAGAACTAACGGGACAGATCCACCTACCAGTATAAGTGTTGTTAAAAAAATCCGTATAGGCTTGGATATTTTAATAGCGCGCTGCCGCGCGCTTTTAGACAATTATGACCTAATCCTGCCGACATTTTTTAGGTTTTGGAAAGAAGAATGGGGCCATTATTTGCTTGTTCTCTTGGTTTCAGGATGATGAGTGTGCACCCACGACGCATCTACAGTCACCACCCTTATCAGAAAAGCAATTGCTTTGGCACCTATCTTGCTGATACTTTGTGGAAATTGAGGATATCGTGCATAATGTGGTGTACAGAACCACGACTCATTTTCAAAACTGCAGCGATTTGATCCAGGATAATACGACGATTTTCTTTCACTAAGGCTTTAACTATCGAAATAAACTCAAGCGTCACAATACGATTTGCTTGACCAGGTTGGTGAGAATCAGCTATGTGGTGGAGCTCGTTTTTAAATTTGTTGCTCCATTCATACACTTGCTGGAGTGACAAACATGAATTTTCATATTGTAGCTTCATTCTACGGTGAATGTAAATGGGTTTTACGCCTTCATCCTGCAAGAAACTAATAACAGCACGCTGCTGTTCCTCCCTAGTGCAGTGCTTCAGTTGAGTTACCATTTTTAAACTGTCATTGTGACAACACTAATTTTTCCTACGGTATGTCCTTAACAGAGCCTTCTAGATCTCAAAAATAATATATCTGCCAACTTTTAATGCAAGCTTCTATTACGTGCCTTAGAGCATTTTTAAGGTTTCATTTGACTGTGCCTCGTATATATTCAGGATACTGATAAAACCTTTCCATAAAACCTTTTAAGATTAAAGATTCGTCAGGTGGTTGTTAACAACGTCTTAACTAGGGTTGCCAACTTGGATGAGAGCTATAGATGAGAGCGATGATTTAATATTTTCCAAAAACTCCAAGCAGCTGATGTCGGAATTAGCAGAAACAAATAGTTCTGATTTTATTAAGTTTACCAATGCTTTGTTTCTTTCATCCCGCCACTTTATATTCATTAGAGAAAAAAATCGCTCTGGAAACGCAGAAGTGGCAGGAATGCTTAGAGTAAAAGAAATCAGACTAAATACATTTCCCGTAATATTTTCAAAAATAAACAACCATATTTGACTAGTTGACAAATGTCTATTTAAAAATAGTTTCTTTAATTTTCGTCAAATAATTATCCTGGTTAACAATTTTTTCTAAATGTAATTCCTGTATTAAAGTAATAAAAAGTTTAAAAGAAGGAAACTTCTCAATATCGGGTTCTAAAGAGAGATTTCCAAATTTGGCCAATATGTTATATCTGTAAAATCATTTTCTATTTTAATTTTTTCATCCTTATCAATAAAACTATTAATCACATTTCTTACTTCAAAACGAAAGAACCCTTCATGTTTTCTACTATTAATTTTGAATTCAAAATCTTTTAAATGTTTAAAAATATATGTAGCTCCGACCGCTTCCAATTTTTTTTATGGTTTCCTCAAAAATTGGCAAAACATGACTACAAAAAGGGCGATACATTTCAATTTTATTTGAAAATGTTCGCCCATAATTAATATTTTTTTAAGTACTTTTGGTGTATTTTCGCCCAAAGATTCAAAGTAAGATTTAAGAGGAGGCTAGCTTTTAAGAACTCGGTTGATGCATATCAAAAGTGAAAGGCAACGAGTAAAAACATGTCGCAGTAACTCGCTAAATTCAATATCCACAAAGTTGTGAAACTCTTTCACCTGTACTCACTAAAGAGGTGACAGTTATAGGTTTAAGATGACAATTTTAACAATTGAACAAATAATTTTTCTAAATGTCAGAACTACAAAATGACAGTGACATAAGCGAAATATAACTGGCGAACTAAGAGCTTTAAGCACCATGGCAACTAGACCAGGGGTGCGATTTTGCACTTATCATTTCGTTAGTTAACGAATCGCTAAATCACGTGATTTAGCGAAACAAGGTTGGAAGTAGCATCCATTTCTTAAATGGAAAATTGCATGTATTTTTTGACGTCAAGTAGGCCAGTTTTCCATTACGATTTGACAATTACTGTTAACCTTAAAATTATTTTTTTGACGTTGAGCAAAACACGACACATTTGTTTGGCCTAATTAATTAAGTATACTTTATTATTTTGGAAATAATTAAAAGGTGATGGAGTTAAAAATGTGAAGCTACTAAGGTCTGCCTGGAGATCCTTAATACTTGTGTTTGTTATACTTCTAAAATGGAAGATATAGCAGCATTGTTGGCATCAATTTGTGATTATGGTGAATAATATTGTACCTAATACCTACAAATATTCTAATAAAACAGAAGTTAACAAATAAGTGGTGATTTCAAGAGACCTAAATTTGACTTTAATTAATCGCTACATGTGAGTGCAGTGAAAAAAGTGAACATTTTAGTGGATATTATATTGTGCTTTTCCAGAACAGATTTTAATGTTATTATACCTTATTATAAAGGCGTAATATAATATTTTTGCACTTGTATTTCCAGATATTTTAGAGACATTAGAGAATATGATATTCTTAAAGATGCTGTCAGGTATTTCGAGGTAGGAAATAACTATTTTAAGATACATAACACCTTTTTAAATAAATAGGACACTAAGCAAACAACTAAAGAATCAACATTAAACTAAAATCTAATAATTTTAACAGACAATTGTAGAATACTTTAGTAAGCCATATTTTGAGATATAGCTTAAGTTTTTTTTCTTTATTGTCTACAAATTCAATGTACTGTAGTGATAAATGCATACATATCTTTATTAGAGTGGACTAGTTTTAGACGTACTTGTTAAAATGTTATATTTATTCTGAATTAGATATTTTTTCATAATGAAACTTCCAACTTTAATTTCTAATACATTTGTTTTCTATATTTATCTAATGAATTGGTAATAAGAATATGTTTTTTATTTTTCCAAATGTATTGTTTATATTAAGACGATTTTTAATAAAATGTTAATATGGTATTAATAAAATAAGTTACACACTTATTCTGTGTTAAAATTATTAAAATACATAATAGGATTTATTAAATCATTAGAAAAATAAACAAATAGAAGTTCATACCTTAACTTTTGGAAAATTGTTTAAAGATTCATAAATAATACCACCCATAACCAGGGTTCGAAAATATCACGATATATTTGAAAATATCATATCATATGATATATATTGGATATATATCCGATATATATCCAATTTGTCTAAAGGAAAAATAAGTTATTAAACACAAGAAAATGATGTATTTTATACAAACACATTAATACAAAGGAACACAAAACCATATTCTACATAAAAAAATACAAGAACACAACATAAACATTACATTTCATTAAAAAAAAAAACAAGGAACAATTGAAAATATTTTAAAAATAAATATAAACACTGACAATCATTCTAAAAGTGTGGCCAGTGGCAGATCCTCATCTGATGAATCCTCGATGACGTTTACAAACTTATTGTTAGAGTCAGTTTCAGGATGCTCAGGTACTGGTTCGTTCCATGCCCAACCAAGATTGGATTGTTTTTTGTTGGTATCTTGATTCATAAACTTAAACATGAATACCAATTTACTGGCTTTTTCATTTCCCAAACGATTTCGTAAATCAGACTGAACCAAACCAAACAATGAAAAGGTTTGTTCAATTCCAGCTGTGGACGCCACTGCAGTGTGCAACTGTTTACATAAATCTAAAAATGCTTCTTTATCAGGCCAATCTGAGTCCGATACAGGAACCGATTTCCACCACGTTATTGGAGAAGTAAGTCTAAAGTGATCTCCAAAAAAGTATTTTGGAAATGGATTTTCTTTTGCCATGAGAGACATTACAAAGGGAACAAAAGAACTGTTGATGTTATTTAAAAACTCAAACGCTTGTCCTTTTTGAGTGGACGTAAGATGCCGCCCCAAGAACCGATGATCCATAATATTTGCCAGATAATGCATTGGTCCCAGTGCCATATTTTTTCTTTTTATGAAACACGTCTTTACTGGTTTAAGTGGTTGTTCAGACAAATCCATTTCTAATTTATGCCCTCTACACATATTGATATGGTCGTGTGATCCCTTTGAACTCTATCCAGAGCTATAGCGATTGGATCCAGTCGGGCAATCAGGTCATTTGCATTTAATGAAGTTTGCGTATCGTTTACAATTTTAATGATGTCACTTTCTATTATGTCTTTATGGTCCTGACATAACTGAACCATAACACCCCTGTTTTCTAAAAAATACTTCAGTGCATTATTCATTGTGCTCCATCGTATTTCCAATGGCATAACCAATTTTTTTCCACCGGCTTGATTGTACAATGCAGATGGTACATGTTTATTCCGAAAGTATTTAATGACACGAAGAATATTTGATGTGGCCCCGGGTATTTCCAGGTCTTTGGCGAGTAAGTTTAAGATATGTGCTGAACAGCCATATTGTATAATATCAGCTTCTTTCTCTAATTCTAAACGCATCCTCTTGACATTTCCTGTGTTGTCTGTTACAAAACTCCTTACTTTCACGTGGAATTGACTTTCAGTTTTCTTTATTGCCTCAAGTGCTGTTTTCTTTAGATACTCTGCAGTGTGTGACTCTGTTCCCGTTTCTGCGGTGTCAACCAAAAATGACTCACCATTTTGATTTACGATGCTGCAACATACCAGTGGCTCATTGCGCACATTACTCCACCCGTCCAGTGACATGCATACTATTTGCCCCTTTAAGTTATCTCTACACTCTTTTAAAAGTTTCTCATACACTTCGTTTAAAATCGGCCCTCCAATCTCCATTATATCCAGGTCTTAGTGCATTTATCATTTCATTTCATTTTCTTAAATTCAATGTGATTGGCATGCAAAAACGGTGTATTTGTTGCAAAGAAAAATCTTCCTATTTGAAGGTTGAGTTCTTTAGAGTATGATTCTGATGTGGCAATTACATCCGCATTTTTTGCCATCGTTAAGGAGTGCTGTTTCTTTTTGATAGGCTGGGAAATTGGACCCTCTGAATCCGGATACTCTGAAAATAAAACTAGGTAGAGGTATAGGTACAGCGTCATCCAAATAAAAGGTAAAGGTACATTTTTTTCCATTTTCTTTTTATTTAGAGTAAAAATTAAAATAGTCAGTTTACGTAATTTTTTCCGTAGAATACGAAAATGACAACCAAAAAATAATTAAAATTAAAACACAAGAAATATGGCATAAACTTTGCTTTTTTTAAATGGAAATACTACTTTTTACTTCATATTTCAAAACTTTCTAATTTTAAATGTTTAAAACAATTATTTTCTTTTTACTACATTGATAAAAAATATTTTAATTTTTTAAAAAGTATTTTAATTTTTATTTATACCTGCAATAACCTGTCGTACGTTGTCACCTCTGATATTATTATTGGTATTAATAAAAAATAAATATTTTAAAAAAATTAAATTATTTGTAATGAAATTACTAAAAAAAAATAAACCTTCAAAATTATAAAGTAAAAATTAGTATGTTCCTTTTAAAAAAAGCAAAGTTTATGTCATATTTCTTCTGTTTTAATTTTAATTGTTTTTTTGGTTAGCATTTTTGTGTTCTACGGAAAAAAATACGTAAAATGGCTATTTTGATTTTTACTCTAACTAAATAAAAGGAAAATGGAAAAAATGGACCTTTCCTTTTATTTGGATGACCCTGTACAGTAACACATACAAATTAACATAAGAAACGACACATTTTAAAAGAATTTATAACCCTGGTATCTCTTCAATTTTGAAAGTGACTGTTCATTTATCTATACGAGTAAACAGGTTGTATTCTAATTTTTAATTACCTACCTGAAGTTCTTGACCCCTGCTTTGCAGTAAAACTAGAACTAGAAGTAGAAGCAATTCCAAAACTAGTAGAACTGGAACTAGTTGAAGCGAAGACTTCAAGAACAGGCTCTTGTGTGTCAGCTGAAGCATTTTGTTTGTGTAACATAATATGTTTTTCCATTCATGACGGTATACCCTGCATCTCTTTTGAACACTCTCTACATTTTGCCCATTTTCCAGTACTGTTGGCCTTTTTGGATATACATTCAAAATATCGCCAAACCCGATGCTTTGGTTTTGGCATATTTATTTGATGATAATTAATATTAAATAAGTACAATCAAAATCACTAAACACCACTACACTGATTCAATAATAAAACAAAAACGTAGAATAAGTGGAGCTAGGAAACAAACAACTGGCAACTGGAATTTCACCTACATATACAAAACAACAAAACCGCGGTGATTTCCCGGTTACGGAGATTCCCCGGTAAGCGATCGATACCGAATCGAATGTAGCGCCGCCGTTCACTCTTGCTGTTCGTAGTTAATGCAGTTAACAGCTGAGGCGTCGGCGTCAGGCCGTGGGACCATTTTCCAGAGAAATTAAATTTTTTTGAAAATATCGGATATATATCAATGTATAAATATCATGATATATATCCTTCGATATATATCTCTGCCCATAACTAATTTCATAATGGTATCAATCTCTAACCTTCTATATCCCTGTAAATCTGTATCTATAAAACGCCTAAATATAATTATTTTTTTAGATTTAAGTATAGTGATAAATCTTTAAGATATAAATGAAATAATTTTCCATTTTGATTATTATGAAATTGACTGGAACGTCTTTAATTTTTTTTTAAAAGTGTTGCGATATTTTATAGTGAAAATCAATTCTATATTTGTCACTAAATAAAAAAATATTACAATTGGACATGTTTTTATTGTTCAAGTTGTTACAAGCTGAAATTAGTTTCCATTGCTGCTGATTTCTGGTGATACGTAAGTACACACCATTTTCTTTTACAAAGGGTCCAAAGGACTCACACTGTGACTTGAAATACCTAAAAAGAAGAAAAAATATTGTAAAAAAATTGCTTTTCGAAAAATCAGCTGTAAATATGCTATTAAAAAAACTTCGTTATTGATAAAATAGGTATATTTCCAATTTTCGTTAAAAATTAAAAGCAATACTTAAGAAGCATATTCCCCTTAAGAAAATATGAAGAATATCCATATAAATATGGCTTTTTAAACTTGTGTTTGTAACCAACAGCATGTATATTACCTCAACCCAATTTTTTTTATTCAATATAACCATAACCCCTACATTAATTAATTAATTTTAGGTACTGATGTCCAAATTTGTAGACAAAATTTAAGTTTACTAATTTTCAACCAGAATTTATATATTGAGTTGTGGTTTTCGATAATGCCTAGCACTATATGTTGGATTTATCGCTTCGAAAATGCAAAAGGCCACAAGAAATCTGTTACACAGAGTATTATCTAAGCCCTTGTCATTTTCACAAAATGTTTATACACACACAATGACTATTACAAAACGAAATATTATATTGTTCTTTTCTACCCAGAATAATTCACACCCGAATATCAAAAAACTTTTTTTATATAAAGGGTGTTTTCACCAAAATGTAAATTTTTCTGGATGTGTTGTTCTGTTGTTGTTTTTCTCAGCTCCCGTAAACTAACTTTCATGATCCATCAGATCAAAAGGTGATTTGAGAGTTTAAAAATTAATGAAACTTATTAAATAATGGTTAAAATGTCTGTTATTATTTAAATTTACATAGATATTAATGAATTCTAATGATGAGTTTGAAGTTAGTTCAAAGTAAAAAATATGCAAAACAGTTTTTTATAAGTATCATGTTTTTATTTATATTTTGACATCTAGATACAGCTTTAACTATAGAAAATAAAAACACAATAATTGTAGGATTTTTTCACTATTATCTTCTAAGAATACAAAATATTACTGAATAGAAGAAATTAGATACCCTATATTTTTTTAGCTGGCCCCATTTAAAATTGAATGAATGAATGAATGAATTAAATGAATCTGAAGTTAGCAATTAAATCAGGTTTGGTACCTTTATCTTTAAAGATTATCCAAAAAATTGATAAAAGCCATTTCATAAGAGGCAAAGATATTAGTCCTCTCTTTCTCTCTGAACTCATATATTTATAATCGGTATGAAAAGACTAATTTAATTAGACAAGGTGTCACATTTAAAAAATCCATGTTATGTAGTTTTTTCTACTTTTCAATAATTTTTAGAAATATTTGATATTCTTAGACCATAATACAGGAATAATCCTACAAACTTTGAAATTAAAGTTTTTTTTTTAAATTTTTTATAATTAAAGATGTAACTAGGTGTCAAAATATAAATGAAAGCCCTGTACAACAGTCGCATTTATAAATTTAGAGACACTACCTTTATTCATAACTGAGGTAAGAAATAATAGTATAAGGGTTTCAAAAGTTGAGAAAAAAAAACATGTTTAAAAAAAATTTACAATTTCGTTGAAAACAACCTGTACAAAAAAAAACTAAAGAATTAAAAAAAACAAGTAAAACTTTTTTTTACAAGTGTTTTACAAAACACTCTGTAAAACAACTTACTGAAGACCTGCATTAACATCCTCTAGGCTATAAACTTAGTGCTAGACCGTAGGGGCGTCCCTAGACTCCTGTTACTGAATGGGGGGAAGGGGAACGCTTGCCTCCCCTGGAAAATGTAAATATTGTATATTACATATATAAATTACATTTATATACCAAATGGATTATGCATGTCCTTTTTTGGTTTTTTTTTCATCAGTTATGGTTCTGCGGGCGCCCATGCAATATCCCAAAAAAAAGACATCACTTCCCCTATGCCCCCCTTAGTTACACGCCTGCTAGACAGTGTCGAAAACCGTAACTAAATATGTTAATTTTTGTTGAACAAAAATTGAGATCTGAATATTGTCCAAAAATTTCCATCTTTAAGTTCGTCACTTATACGTCACAATCCACAATGCCACTAGGTATTCTAAAAATTATACTGAACAAAGCCTATAAGAAAATAAATCTTATAAAACTAGCTTGAAGGGAAATTCCCTACATTTTATATATGTTGTAGTTCTTGACTTTCTGAACAATAGATACCGTGATCACCTCCAAATCTTACAAAATAGAGACAGAATTGAATTTATAAAATAAAGTAATTCTGAAGAAAAAATCGAGAAAAAATGTTTCTTGTTACAAAATACAGTTTTCACTGTGAGTAATCTTAATTTTCATAGACTTAAGTCAGTTATACTGTATTTGATATGATTAAAAAAGGCAACATACATATGTTTCAAGTAAATTGAAGTTTAAAAAATAAAATTTTAAACAAAACGAATTACAAATTCATGTATAGTCTTTTTTAAGGTATTAAACCTCAGTTTACCAAATTGCATATAAACCAGACGTTTTGTTTTTTAATAAAACAAAATAGTCCATAATAAAAAAACAGCAGCTACACCTTATACAACATTTTTGGGACATCCTGTATAAATATTTAATATATCCTTACAAAATGTACTTTTAACAACCTAGTTTCTTCCAGTACCTAACAAGGTAACCCAGAATTACATAATAATGGATTTGAAATAACCTCTTCTGGTAAAAAATGGTAAACACAGTTAACTTAACTTACAAAAAATAAGGTTTCTTCATGATATAGGTATAATGTATATGGTGTATAATTTTTTCTCTAAAATTAAGTTTGGTTCACTTTTGTTACTTTATGTATATTAATGTAGTTTTTTTTAATTTTTAACACATCTGATATTTTATACAGATTTTATGTACAGGACGTTTGGTTATATTTTAAACAGTACCCTAGAGACTTTTTTATGAGTTATCAAAAAACTTTAAATATAAAAGTTTTTAGGTTTGGTGAATTTACAAGAAAAACAAACAAAAGATAATCAGAAATTTAGCAAATGGGCATCGACTGCGTTATGTTAAAAGGCACACCCTGTATAATAGATACACCTCAAATGGTCTCTTCTTGCTGATTATTAATAATGGACTAGGTTTAAGACCTTTATCTCTAAAGATAATCAAGAAATTTAAGAAAAACCCTATCATAAGAAGCAATTATGGCAGGGTTTTTCTAAAATTTCTCTATTATCTTTAGAGATAAAGTTTAAACCTAGTATATTTATAATCGGCAAGAATGATTAATGAATGACAATTTTGTTCAAACCCAAAAACATTTGTATTTAAAGTTTTCTGATAACTCATAGCATAAGGCCTCTAGGGTACGTACCATTTAAAATATAATCAGGCACCCTGTACAATTTTACATAGAAATAAACAAATAAATTCTATTAAACATAATGAACTTATTAAGTCATATAATAGTTATTTTTTTAAATAGAATATTTTTATTGTGATGTGAAACTTCAAAAGCGATTCATAGATTTGAACAAAAGATTAATTTAAAAATACACATTAAAAATTGCAATTAGCAAAATCCAAGGAAAAACAAACACTTCAAACATATTTGTATCACACTGTAAGAAATTAGACAAACATATAAAACATAATGAGGTGTCTAGCACAAATCACATCCATTAAACAGATGACATAATAAAAAAATAAGTGCACCATTCATCAGTTGAGTTGCTATGCATTATCTTGCTGCTGTTTTCCGACAGAATATCAGTGCAAAAACAATTAGTCAAATTAAACAAAGTTTCAAGTGTTAAATTCTGTTTGATACTGTAAACTGATAATTTGTTATAATAACGAACTCATAGTTATGTTTTGCAGTAGACTTTGCTAAACATAAGCTTATGAATTATACTAGCCTAATCTGTTTAAGTCTAATATTATAGTAAGTTTCTTTTTAAAAAAAATAATCACAATTAATACTTACACAGGTATATATCTTCTACAATCAAAATGGTCGAGTTCAAATTTGAATCAACAAAATAGCTTATCGAGGAATTTGTAATTGTGCTTCAGTGATTGTTCTTCCTTGTATTGACTAAGTATGTGAAAAGTAAATGAAAATACTGTATCAAATACTTGACATCATTTCTTGTATCATTCACTTCTTTTTAGGGTCATATTCTGCAAAAAAGTAAAAATATTGCTATAATCAATAAATGTGCCATACACCACATACTGTGTAATATAATATAACTAATTATTTCCCTACTCTAATAATTATAACATTATATAATTCCAACTATAGTTCTTTTAAAGAAAAACAAAGATTATTTCATTTCGCCCTCAACAGTGAAAATATATAATACCAAAGAAAATAATAGCTTCCACTATAAATTTTCTTTGATAATACCTGTTAAGGAATACTTTTGTTTACAAGTTATAGACCTCGACATAGACAATAAAATATAATTTTAGCAGGTACATTCTATTTGCTTAAAAATATACAAATTCATGCCACTATTAAAACCACTGTTATGTTTCCGCAAGTGATCCATCAGCCAGTGTTACCAATGGCCCAACACGAAAATATCCACCATTCCTCTCAAAAAATCCGATTTTTATCCGATTGTCTTCAAGAACCGTTCAAATAGGGATGACCGAAAAACTAGTCGATAAAATTAAATTATCGATAGGTAAGCCTTAAAAAAATAGTTTTCATATTTTTAAATATGTAGACCATTTATTAACTATTTCAAAAATTCTGTACTTATTGTTTTTTAATTTGCTGTTCGGAATTATGAAAAAATGTATTACCAATTGTATGGCGCCAGTTAAACCCATTGACGTATTATACTACGATGGACTGGCCCACTAGCAATAAACGACGTGTATTAAAATGTGGAAGAGACTAGAAAGAGAGAACCGAGAGAGAGATGGAGATAGGTGTGGCAGAAAATACGGAGAAAGTATACGTACGAAGTAGAAGACGGGGTGTTTTAAACAATATTTTGTTAAATAGTGCAATCATCGGTGGAATTTAATAAATTGCCTGATAATCTAAGGAATATAAAAAAATACCAATACATTTATAAAACGCGTTAAGATGCATTTGCATATAATTAAGAATGAAATATCGTTATTGAGAGTTTGAGTCATGAGATTTGTTGACTGCTTAAATTAGTGAAATTAAAGTAATTTGGCTATTAGATTAGTTTAGATAAACACTCACTTAAGTTAAAAATATTCTGAGTACTTACCAGTGCTTAAAGCACTCTTTAAAGGATTTTAGGAAACATATTGTTAAAGTTTGTAATCATTGCTAAATAAAAAAATGATGTGGATAGTGTACCTATGTTTTATTATATGCGAAATAAAGGGAAGGATGAAGATAATAAAAACAACCATTTAAAAAAAAAATCAATTTTTATTACATTACACATAAATGAAAGGTTATAAGTCGAAAAATATTACCCTTACAATTACTGGGGTCAAAATATCTAATCTCAGTCCCAAACTTCATACTGTAGTGTGTGATAACATGGTGTTATAATTACTTGATTTCTTTAGATTTTTTACATGTCTGGACATAACTTAGGTATATGGGCATCATAGAGCTAGTGTTTTTTTTTTCGAGTCATGATATCTTTACTAGCTAAACTTTTTACCTGTGACCCCGTCTTTAATTGGCTTACTTATAAGTAACCCTATGCACATTTAAACTGTTAGCTGCTGCTTTACCATCGGCTTTACCTTATGGTGTAATTTTTTATTTCAATTTAGGATTATATGGGCTAGAACATTTAACATATTTAAAGATGTTGAAAATGTTTAGTTTAAATATTCGAAATACTGATATATCTAGTAATTTTAATATTAAATCGATCAATGTAGGGCACCTCACAACTGCACTGAGTCCGCTGGGTGTAATTGCTAACGGTTATTCATAATCGAGAGGCTGACCCTTTTTGTCATGTAAGTTTTGTATTAGGAAACTATGTAAAATGCTATACATGTTGATATGTGACAAATAAACTATTTTTGAATTTGAATTAAAGAGTGTTTCTTGTTACTTTGAAATGAGAGGACACACAGAAATGAAGTATATTTGTAGACAAAATTTAAAAATAAACTATTGGTGACTAAAAATTATTGTTTTTGTTCGCTTGTGTCTTATCCTATTATTTATTTCATTGTTTGTTGAATTTATATGATGAACTCTTATTGTAAAGTAGTGTTTTAATATTAGCCGTATTAGCTGTAAAACATGCCCATCTAGAGGATCTTGCTCCAAGCAATGCTCTGACAAAGATGTAAATAACTGTGTTACATTTAGCTGTCTTAAAGCCAAACAGATTAATTTTAAAATTAAATTAGATGTTGTAAAATTTTGCTGTGTTCTTATTATACTTTCAGCAACAAGGCAAATCTTTACAACATCTTTAGACGGCTTGCAAAGCCCCCCCCTGTTTTTTTTATTAAGTAACATTGACCATGAGACATTATTCGTTACTTAAGAAGCACACACATTACAGTTTAAAGTTCTTACAAGTTTTCTAGATACAAATCCTGCAATATATTCGGTAACATCATTTAAATATATACAATTAGTAATGTTGTTGAAATTAGAAATAAAACTGTTATTAATTTCTTCAGATAATTCAAAATTTTCTTCTAGAGTATCTAAAGTATTATTCTTATAATTTACACTAATATTTAAAATGGATGTATTATCCTGGGATAAACAATTGGCACTGTCTGGGGAAATTATTTCGCTATGTACTAATAGGCGTTTAAAGGCATTTTCAAACTGCCATGCCGTTGGGTTATTTGAAAAGCCACCCCTTCGTCGTACAGCAGAGAAAAACATTTCCAAGTGATCTTGGCTTAATTTGTATGATAGAAGAAACTGTAAAATATCTGTTTTTACCAAGTCATTAAAAATTCCTTGTAGACTTAATAAGCATACAATTAAGCCAAGAAAACCAGTTTTCCTGTTACTAATTAAAATATTTTCTCCCGTAGGTCCTTTTAAAGTGCTTAAATAGTTCACAAAATGATCAATAGAATTTTTTAAGAAGTTTTCACTTCCTTTAAAAAGTGGTCTTTTATATGAGAGTTTACTATAAGCATTTCGAGTGTTCAACAAGTCAAAAATGTTGTTAATATTTTTACAAAACTCGACTGTTCCTTCACTTTCTTGAAATGCTTGTATATTTAAATCCTTGTCACAGTACTCTAACGCGTCTGCCACACTTAAGCTAAATGTTTGGACAGCAAGTATTACTTTCATTTTTTCTTTAGAATACTGGATATGCCTAGAGCGTATTCTTGTGGCACAGTGAAGGCCAGACTCATTCTGTAAATTAACTAACTCACCAAACAGTGCCCATTTAATTATTCTGCCCTCGCCATCCTGTAGCTGTCCCCAGTCACCCAAAGCATTACGAATTAACTTTACCATATGGCAAGCATCAAGAATAATATATATTGTTTCTTTATTGATAGGGTTTAAAAAATAAGGTTTTATGTTCGGAAAGTGCAAGTTAGCCCCTAATATATGGGACATAGCTATATTTGAAGCACATCCATCAAAAGTCAAACTCTTGATGGAAATTCCAGTGTCTCCAAGTTGTTGAAGACAACCTATTACCAAGTTTGCCTTTTCATCACCAGATAATGAATTTATTAAAAAATAAGCCACTGGCACTTTCCATCTGCAATTGTACCCAACCACCATAAAAACCAGTACATTTTTAGCTCTTGGTAAAATATCGCTTTCCTGTAAACCTGTACCAAAGTTTATATACCCAACATGTCTACTTCCTGTCCACTGAACATGCTCTCTAATGGACATTTCATCAATCATTAAACCAGCCACCAATTTCTTGCCCTTTTGTTCTTCTAACCGAACTTTATTTTTAATAGCATTTAGTGCTTGAGAACTATATCCTGGTGACCCGTCAATACTACTATACCATTTGGACAGGGTTCTAGGATGTGGCAAAGACTTAATACCAAATATACGACGTACATAGTCATATGCTGATGACGAATAAAAATTCAGAGTCAGAGCAAATGACCTTAATTCTGGAGTATATTTAGCACATACACCTTTTTTTAACTGTCTAAACAATATTTCCTTGATGGTACCTGGAATACTTTCCTAAAAAAGTTAGTTATTTTGAAAAAAGATTTTTTGTTTTAGTCGACTGATTTTACTCTGGTAATATTTATTCATTTTTTTATATCTACAAACAGTTTGATTAGCAATTTTCCAAAATTTCTTCCTCTTTTCTTGAAACTCTAAATCACTTTCCTGGAAATCCCCAAAGACTATTGGATCCCGTCTATTTCTAAAAATAGAAAATACCTACAGATTTTTGTCAACAACTTAATACTGTTATAAATAAGTGAATTTGAGCCTTATAGGGAGAGTTTTTATTACAGCCAATTAAACTTGCGATCTAATCTCTATAATGAACAATGCCTTATTAAGCAATTGTACATATTCCTTACCTCACAAAAGGTTTTTTTTCTACACTGGAAGATGATTTTATTTCATTGGGTATATTAATTACTTTATCTTCAGGCCCATTATTAACTTCTGGCACTAAATCAACTTCCATAAGGTCTACTTCAGGAAGTACGTTAGTACTGCATCCTGCAACAGCATTTCCTAAAAATGTATATTTATATTTAAACTTTATGAATATTATTAAATATTTGTTTTAAAGTGATATATGTTTTTATATTATAACATTATATTACTTAGAGGGTGTCTTATTTTATCAGCAGAATAATCATCAATTATTAATTACAGTCACCCTTACCTTGGTTTACATTAACTCTTCTTGTAATGGGTTTACGCTTCCTGATAACTTTGATTAAATGAGCAGGAAAATCAAATTGTGATGGAATTGCTTGCTTTTTTAATACCCGATTTCCATGAACATTGACCTCATAGTCATCCTCTCTAAAATGATTTTCACAAATAACAGCTGTACTGCCTGGATTATAATTATTCCTTCTAACAGCATGTACCCATAACTTTTTTAAGTTATCATCTTTTGGAAATCTAAAAAACATCATTAAAGAGCATGAGTTGTAATTATTATACAAGTACCTACAGTTATTTATTTTCGGACTGTTAAATAATGTTATTAATATTGCTTTTAATACCTAACCTATATAAAACTATTTACCTGTGAAATTTTATTTTCTCGCCTTTTTTCGCTCTTGTAGTACAATTAACAGCAGAACACGATCTCATTTTAATACAAATATGCCACAAAATAACAATAATAAATGATTTACAATACAAAAGCGAATGCAAAAGCACGAATAACACAAACAACAAGTGATTTGGCGGGCAAACGAAAGATTTTTTGCCACGACTCGCGCTATCTCTCTCAACATTTCTCTCTCCCACTCCGAAGTCATTGATTATTGGGCAGTTGGCCCAGTCCATCCTCCTAGTATAATATGTCAATGGTTAAACCATCAACTTTGACCGAAATGATCTAACCTAAACTCCTATATATTTTACAGTGTTGCCATATCCTTTCATGATTAAATTTGCTTTAAAAGTTGAATGCTTAGACAAGAGAGAGGACGCGTAACACCCGTTTACGGCGCTGCGCTGGCGCAAATTGAAGCAGAAATTCATTAGGACGCCATTTTATGGTGCCAGACAATCGAGGTGTCACCACAGTTTCTTTTGTGGATTATTCAGCGGAAAGTGTGTTAAAAACTATAAATTTTGTGTTAGAAAAATGGTGGTTTGTTGTGCTTACAACTGTAAAAGTCGGAGTGACAGAAAGGAACCTGAAGTTACGTTTCACAGGTGAGAAATAATAAAGTAATTTCTCAATTGCATTTAAAAAAACCATTTATCTCATGTTCTAAGTAGTTATTTGGTATAATATTTTAATATGATCTAACAGCTGACTGATTTCACGATACTGCGCAGTGTGGGACATAAACATGACTATTTTCATTCATGATTACCTAATTAAGTATTCATAATTGGGTTAATCTCCTCGAGTAAATGTCATTTGAGCAGTGGTGGCGTTCATATATATTTTAATAATTACGCTTATGAAAAATTGTTTATTACTATATTTTTGAACTATAATGTTAATATTGTTATTATTAACTTTGTTTAATATTATTTTATCTAATTACTATTAGTTCTGCAATAGGAAAATTGGTTTATTTTGATAATAAAACATATTCTTTTGAAGTTTCACATAAGTTTTTTTTTAAGATTTCCTACAAATCTGGTAAGGCGAGAACTTTGGGTTCAGAATCTGAAACTTGCAGACTGGTCTCCAACAAAGAATCACAGACTTTGTTCCAAGCATTTTGAAAAAAAATTCTTTTATCGCATTGGCGAAAGAAATTGTCTTTTGGATGAAGCCGTACCGACAATATTTCCAGAACTGCCCAAATATATGCAACCAAAAAAGGTAAAGTATAGTTTTTGTAACTATCCAAATAACATTGTTTGATTAGTAGAAGTAATTGCTATATTTTTTTTACTTTATTATATAATTTATAAGGTATTTAATATAATATTTATTGTTATTTACTATTACTATAGTTAATTTCTCTTTAATGGTAGGCAAAATTTAATAATTGTTCATGTTTAAACAGTTACACAGTAATACCTCTCTGATATGGAAATTGGAGTATATTTGATTGATAAAACAATATATATGCCTTTAAACCACAATTTCTAAACCATCTAGTTATTTATGCCTAAAGTGATATATAAAGTATGCTAATTACAAATCATAACTATTTATAGATGTTCAAGATATAAACCTATTATAAACCAAATGTTGAGTTAAAGTGGCACAAAAAACTACTATAACATTTATATAACACACATTTTTTAAAGAAATATTAATGAGACTTGATTACCATTTTATATATTTTGGTTGGAAAAAATGTTACTAATTGGTGTACTGCATATTATTTGACTGTACAGTACTAAAAATTTAACAAATCAAATTGTTGCAGACAACAAAGAGATATCATGAACAAAATATTCAGAATACTGCCTCCACATCAGCAGTAGCTTCTACATCAAGTAGTACCCTGGAAGATATCCATCCAGAGACTCCTAGGAAAAAAAAACTACGTCAACAGCTATTTAGGGAAAGGGTAAAAAGTCAGCAAAAAACAAAGAAGATAAAAATCTTGTCGCAGAAAGTACGAAGGTATAAAAAGAAGGTTTTGTCATTGAAGCAAATCATAAAACATTTAGCTAGTAAAAATTTGATAAGCTCAGAAAATTCTCTATTACTTTCCAACATGTCTGGAATAACCAAAGAACTGCAAAAACGTAAATTGAAAAAAAATGCTAAATATTCTCCAGAATTAAGAAAGTTTGCAATAACGGTTAGTTTTTTTTTTCACCTAAAGCTTGTGATTACATTCGAAAAGTTTTTGATACTTGTTTACCCCATAGGAGTACCATAGGAAAGTGGTTTAAAAATATAAACGCGGAACCAGGTTTTACCAAAGAGTGTTTTGACACTTTAAGAAAATATGTCCAAATATCTGATAGACCTACTCTCATTGCACTTGTTATTGACGAAATTTCAATTCGAAAACAAGTGGAATGGGATGGGAGAAAGTTTCATGGATATGTTTACTAGGGGGTAGACTTGGACGATGATCAAAATGCAGTAGCAAAAGAAGCTTTTGTTTTAATGGCTGTTTGCATAAATGGTACATGGAAAATACCAGTAGGGTATTTTTTTGTAGACGGGTTAACTGGCATGCAAAAAAGTTCACTTGTGTCTCAATGCATAGAATTAATTAAAGAAACTGGTGCCCATGTATTATCATTAACTTTTGACGGTGCTCCTTCGAATGTCGCAATGGCAAATCTTTTAGGCTGTGTCACAGAACTGCAAAATATGAAAACATATTTTACAATTCGTAACAGCAATATTTTTGTTTTTTATGATCCATGTCATATGCTTAAACTAGTTAGAAATACATTCGGAGAGAGCAAACAATTAGTAGATGGTCAGGGGAATTTAATTAAGTGGGAGTACATAGAAAAATTAGAAAATTTACAACAATCTGAAGGACTTCATTTAGGGAACAAACTTAGAAAAGCCCACATCAAGTTTTTTAAGCAAAAAATGAAAGTTAGATTAGCTGTCCAATTATTAAGCGAATCAGTAGCAGACGCTCTAACTTTTTGTGAGGAAACTTTAGGCCTTGAAGAATTTCGTGGTTGTAAGGCTACAGTCAATTTTATTAAAATGTTAAATAATATTTTTGATGTATTAAACAGCCGAACCCTTGCTGCACCAAGATATAAAAAACCCATTTTTAACAAAAATATATTCCAAACTAGGAAGTTTATTTCTGAAGCAATTGATTATATTTCAACATTAAAATTTACAAACAATCAATTACTAATACATTCCAAAAGGAAAACGGGCTTTCTAGGTTTTATAATATCTTTAAAAAGTGCCTTGCTGATGTATGATGAAGCAATTTCAAAAAATTATCTTGTTTACCTTCCATGTTATAAAATTAGTCAAGACCATCTTGAACTATTTTTTTCATCCATAAGATCAAGGGGTGGTTGGAATAATAATCCTACCTGTAGACAATTTACGGCTGCTTACAAACGACTTTTAGTCCGAGCAGAAATTCGTGAAGGGGGAATGGGGAATTGTATTCCGTTAGATGACATACCTATACTAGTGGGATCAAGCAGGTTTGAAAAACCAGAACTCAATATTGCACCACCTGATTTTCTCCCAGAGGTATCTGAAAAGTATCCAATGTTGCAAAGCATTTGGGAAGATCATGAATATATAATGAATACCCATGTAATTAGTAAATGTTCAAAAGAAATTATAATTTATATAGCGGGTTTTGTATCACGTAGGTTACAATCATTAATTAAATGTGAAATGTGCATATAATCTTTAATTGGGGAAAAAGAAAATTATTTAAACTCCTTAATTTCCCAAAAAAATCGAGGTGGATTAACATATCCCTCTAAAGACGTAATAGAAATTTGTAAATTAAGCGAACATTTTTTGCGAATTTATGAGCACGATATCAAAAAGAAGAATTTTTTAAGTATCTTAAAAAGCAAAATTATGTTTAGCTGCATACAATCAAAATATTTTAATTATTTAAAAGAACATGCATCAGAAGGTACTACAAACCACTTATATTTTTTGATGGAATCTATCTTACAGTATTTAAATATTCGTTTGCATTTTATAAGTAAAAGGCAATCTGAAGTAGTAGATCCCATCAGAAGTCAATATACCAAGCTAATTTTGTTTAAGGGACAATAACATTTATTGTATTGGTTTAGCTTTAGTATTTATAATAATGTATATAATTTTTTTAGTTTTAAGTTTTTTGTAATTGTATTTAGTATGTAGAAACCCTGTAAAATATTTCAGCTATATGAAATAAAATATAACGTAATTAAATTATATACCTAGTTTTATTTCAGTATTAAGAAGGTCCATAAAAACATAAAAAGCAGAATAGCGAAATACTAATTTTTCCAAGATAATTTACATTACAAAAATTTAAAGCTAACAGGCGCTCGGTAAAAGTTTAAGCGTAAAAGTTTAAGCAGATTTTAATTTTGCACATGGTTTTCATTTTGATAGAAAATAAAGTCCTCTTACTTATCACCTCTTTTCATATATGCGTCGGTGAACCAAAACGCTAAATAAGTTACATCACAAAAAATGTACATTTATTTCTAATATCAATCATGTGATACGCCACTGAGCAAACATGCGTGGTGCCAGTTGGCCTTCAGTAAAACAGCTGGCGTTATCCGTCCCCTCTCTTTCCTTGTCTAAGGTTGAATGCCTTACCTCTGCTCACTGCGAAAGTTTAACGAACTTTGTTTATACTTCATCTCTAATAATTAAGCAAAATGTCGCAATCAGCACCAGTGAACATGCAGGATTTAAGCATTCTTGAAATGATCTTCAACCAATTTCGAATATGTAGGTTATGTAATTAAATAAAAAAACAAACTCAAACTGGTAGATATAACTATAATACCAACAATATACAAAAAATCATTGCGGAGTACATTTCTTTGGTACTTAACATAAGGACTGAAACTTTGTTTATAATAAATCTACTTAAGTATACGTTAAAGTATAAATCACAGTCTTTATATAATTAGGTACTTGAAAAAAGCATTTATAGGTAGAACAATTCAAAAACTACCAGGAATAACCAAACATTAGTTCAATGTTCAAAGGCTATTTTACAGTAATTTCAACTATTTTTTTTCCATATCTTGCACTCTAACATTTTTGTTGATGAGGTGAATTTTATACATCCCCCACTGTTTTCTATGCCATCTTTTGTTGCTAAAATAGCTTTTAAGTTTGTCGTTGTTAAAAGATTCCTTTTATCTGTCTTGATGTTAAATAGGTCACTGAAAATTCGCTCAACACTTGCATTTGAAAAGGGTAATACAAAAAGTAATGAAAATGTTCGTTTTAAATTAGGAAATAATTCCATGTTTGCGTCATTTTTAAGATTAAATATTTGAGCCCAATAAAAATCAGACTCGTTGGTGTTGAGTTCCAGTGATTTGAAATCCAAAAGAGCGTGTGCCCTCCATTCATTATCTAAATCCTGTGGATCAACGAATTGTTTTAAAACAGGAAATCTTTTTAAAATATGTGAAAGGGATTTAGTATTAAAAGCTTGTGCAACTTTAGGGTCTAAAATTTCCAACATTTTATAGATTGGGTCTTTAAATGAAAATCTTTGCTTAATGTTAGTGACTAATTCTACATAAAATGACAGAATGCTAGTAAGGAACTTGTCATAGTCTTTTTTTGTGTTTTTGGGTTTTCCTTTAATTCTCGAAAGCTTTCTGATGCTAAAATACCCAAATATATGTTTTCTAAAGGCAAAAAATCAGCTGGATTTTCGTGGTTCATTTTAAATATGTCTTCTTGATTACTTCTTACAACCGAGGTTTTCATAAAATTTAAACACAACGTTTTTAAAAGATTTTCGGTTTCCGGCTTCACTTTATGTAATGTTTAAGTGTGTCATCAATCCTAGGGCATAGGACATAAATTCTAAATAAATGCGCGAAAATGGGTTCACCAAAGTTTCTAAAATACTTTCTGCTGTATATGACGGGTCTTCAAATACTATCTCCCTGAAATAGGCAATGATGGGTTCATACTGTTCAAGTACTCTATCTACACATGCCTTTACTGACAGCCATCTAGTATTTGAAGGAGACAGTATTTTATGTATGTCTACTTGAAAAAAATTTTGAAATTCCTGCAGTTTTTTTGTGCGTGATGCACTCCGGCTAAAGTGACTTCCTACATTTCGCAAAAGGTCTTCTACATGTCTAGGAAGTTTCAGACATGCCTTTGAAGCAGCTAAATGTGCCATATGGCAGAAGCACTTCACGCACACAATGTCAGGAAAATCTTGTTTTAGTAAAGAGAATACTGAATGAAATTCACCTACCATTACGTTCGTAGTGTCAGATGAAAATCCAACCAAATTTTTTAGTGAGATATTTCGTGATGTTAATGAATTCTTTAGAGCCATGTATAAATCATTTGCAGTGGAACCCTGGGTTTCAATAAGGTCAAAAAATTGTGTTTTGACTGAATCTGTTTGAGGATCGAAGAATATAACTGAAAATGCACATTGTTTTTTTACAGATATGTCTGTTGTCTCATCCATAATTAAAGAAAAAAAGAATGAAGGCATTTTTAGTTTATCATCCAAGTTGCTTAAAAACTCTTTACCCAAACTTTCAGAAACAATAGCTGTAGCTTTGGTTCTTTTAACATTAAGCTGTTGTGCTATATTAGAATCTGGAAATATATTTTTAAGTAGGGGACACAATGTATCCATTAAAAGAAATGGTAAATTGTTAGTTGCCAATAAGCCACATAATTTTAGTTCTGCAGATTTTACTAAAATTTCGTTTCCTTTTTCTTTATACATATCTGTAATTTTTGCATTTCCCGATACTTTTTGCCAGTTAAATTTGTGCTTTGCTGTTAATGAATGACTCAGTAAAAGACTTTTATGTCCTAAAATATCACACTGGCAGACTTTACAAAATGCATATTCATTTGTGTCAGCTGATCTTCTAGATTTCATCAACCATCCTTTAAATTCTGGTATAGTTTTCCATGTTTCTACAAATCTGCATATTTTCTTCCCCTTGTCAAAATGTGTTGCCCCTAGCTGCTTCCTTTTACCTGTTACTGTATCTACCTAAAGGAACACAAAAATAATTGCATTATACTTATATAGTTATTTAGGTAATAAAATCTTAATTTTTATTATAATATTTAATTACAATGTAAAAATATTTACTTTGCCAGGAATATCACTCTCAAGCTCAGCATCCGAAGGTATTCTGTCTTTACTGAAGTTTTCATTGACATTGGTACTGCTACTACTACTACTTGGCTTACTTTTTGATACTTTAACACTGCTATAAATGCATGCAGGCTCATTTCTAAGTTCTAGAATCGCTTCAGTTTCTATGTTCGAGGGTGTATCTTTTACATGATTATCTTTCCCAGAAACCTGTTTTGGTTTCTCCTACAAACGAAACATATAAAACATATATATTCAGTCTATTTTCTTACCATGTGTTATAATAATTATATAGTTATTTAGGTAATTAGAGACAATTAAAATGTTAAAATGCTTACCTTGCCATGAACATCAGTGTCAAGGTTACCATGCTGTGTCATTGTATCTTCACTGAAGTTTTTACTGACACTGGCACTGCTCCTACTACTCCAACTAAGCTCATCTGGGACAACTGTGACAGTGCTATAACTGCATCCAGACTCACTTCTAAGTTCTGTTATCGTTTCAATTTCAAACATGAGTAATCATACCGCGAAAGAATGAAAAATTAATAAACGTACAGATACTTTATTAATCAATGAACTAAATGGCTCAGTTATAGCCAGTATGAAAGCATTTTTGCAAATATTTTTAAAAAGATATAAGTCAAATTGACTATATATGTCTAATAACGTGGCCAAATCTGATTGAACAAGAATAAATAAAAAATATAGGAAGGTAGTTGCTTTAAAAATTAGTAAAATCTGCTATTTTTGCATATGTACCTTAAAACTCTATATACGTAGTACAAAATTTAAAAGTTTGGTGCAAAAAATCGTGTTTTACCTTATAGCTAGCCAACCACTTATCCATTTTTCACTGTAAAATCTGTAAACAACCAAACACGAAAGCACGAAGAATAAATTATTTCATTTTTGTATCGGGGATTTACACTTTACAGCCTTTTTACAGCGCAACTCACAACCCAGTAACCCACAAGATTATCAGCTGATAGAAAAGGACAGCAGTCCCAAATAAAAAAGGGAATACATTTGTGGCAGCACTGTCAGCTTTCAGTTTGTTAATATTGGTGGGACCCGTTTTATTAGGGAGGAGCAAGAAGTATCGACCCGACAGATATTGCGCAGTTGCCGACTGTACCTATTAAGTCTTCCCGAAATTTGTATTAAATTTCCCGATTACCGTTCCTTGTTGCATAGTTTATATTTGAACACAAAAAATCCGCCAAATATCCACTTTTTATCAAAATATCCGAAAAAACTCCGCAATATTTTAAAATCCGAAAAAAATCCACTCACTCTGAAAAAATCCGCAAATCGGATTTTAATCCGCCAATTGGTAACACTGCCATCAGCTGTTCGACTTATTTACTGTGTATCTGTGAACTAAAGAAGTTAGGTTAGGTTACGAGAGACCAAAATAAATAAAATACTGCCTATTCTTAAAATAGGGAGGGCCATTCCCCAGTAACAACGGGCAATTACAACCTAGAGTAAGATTTTTATTCTTACTCTAAGTTTAAAACGCTTTGTTCTCCCGAGGAACGCATTTCGCCTATATTATTATATTATTTTTCTGTGGAAGGGGCGCCCCGTTTCAAAGGCGGATAAATGTATGATGTTTATGTGGTTGCATAACAGCCGCGGTGCTGGATTAGAATAGATGGAATACATATTAACATAGGTCCCTTTTCTTTTAAAAATAAAATACGTAATATAGAATTTTGCACCATATAGCAAATAATGTAATTAATATTTAAACAGAATATTCACAACTTTGTTAAATATTTCTTCAAAAGAAGTACATTTTGAGGATAGCGTTTACCCGTACTTCTAACAAAATGATCAAGAAAGAAGAATTCACTGAATTAAAAGTAATGATTCATTAATAATTAAAATATACAGGTTACGTAATAATATAACATAGATAATATTTTTTAAACAGATTAGCTTACCTTGTTTAATTTGAAGGATTTACGAGTTTCGTATCTTCGCTGCCTTGGAATATTTTGGCATCTGTTGAATATTTACGGTATGATGCATATGCTAATATATCATGGCTTAGCTTTCAAGAAATCAAAACTACTTTTTATCTTGCGTAATGAGACTCCAAGGCAGTAAATTTAGATATTATCAAAAATTTAAGAACTGACAGATTCGGAAAATGGCGGCTTTAGTTGTAGGTTGTTGTTTAACGAATCAGGATCGGAAAATCCGATTGTCATGCCGAACAGCTCTCCGAACGGAGAAAATTTCCGTTAACTAACGAAATGATAAGTGCAAAATCGCACCCCTGGTCTAACTCTTAAACCTTTTAAGTGAATACGGGGGTTTAAGTTCATCCCTTCGGTTTGAAAAATGCAAATAAAATTTTAAAATCACGCCTTCAATATCTATATCTAACTTTTCTATAACGTGTTCGATACAATTATGCAATATATGCGCGTGGCAGTAAAATACATTTTTATTTCCACTTTCTAAATTAGTGAATACCGAATGGTTTTTACTTAATCCTTGGTTGATATTTAATCCTAAATTTTGAATGGAGGAAATACAGCTTGAAACATTCCTGTCGCCGTTTTGTCAGAGTCTTCATGAAAATCAACTATTTTTTTTTGAATACCATCTTTTTGGATAAAATACTGAACACACAAATGAAACAATTTTCTATTTTTATGATTGGAGGCATCTAATTGTATAGAAAAAAACAGTGACTTTTTTTTTGAACACTGCTTTTACATCTTCCAATATCCTAGGAGCCATTATATTTAGAAGAACATCTTCAGATTTGGTTTTTTCGTACGATATCTTTGGCATAATTTTTGAATAGGAAATACCTTTACTTATTAGTTTTAATCCACAATCCAGGGAGTTGTAAGACAAATTATGTTTACACCAGTGGTAAACGTTAGCAACTTCAAATGAGGTTACAAGGCGTTCTTCTAAAGGATTTTTTTGAACAAAAAAACTTTGATACTGGCGTTGATAAAGATTTACTTCGAATTTTATTTTTGTGATTGGCTGAAATGTCCTGTTTTGTAACAATTGAAAAGCCTTTATATGCTACTGTAAAAGATATGTTGCAAATTTTACAGTATGCGTCTCAGTTGCTGCTTTTTATCCAGAACCGAGAAGTCTCCCATGCTGTTTTATAAATTGAGATACGTTTCATTTTTTAGGCGTTGAGTTTAATTTTTACTTTATATTGTCATTGTCAGAATACTCATACATTTTGGAACAATAAGTTTCTGAGTTTTAAAATAAAAATATTTATTAATAGGTACTTCAGCTAAAAACAAACCTACCTACTTACTTAAAAACTGGCGCATTCGTAACTCCACTCTTGACCACTTGAACTTCAAAGGGTAAAGCGTCTGTACAACGACCATGCAGCGGAATTCGCAAAGGAATTATTAAAAAAGCAATAATAAAAACCAGTAAAAAGTGAAAATGCCCTATCGTGATCAATGCGGCTCATAAAAATATTCAAGCAAAAACCCTAAACCGTAAACATAAAAAGTACCGGAAAGCGGTGAACCGGTGCGTCAGCGTGTTGTTATTATTCAGCGTTGCCAGTTGCTAGATCCGTATTATCGTGATCATTCAACTTTTCCAGGTTGTGCGCCAATAAATAAAATCATTTTTCCTATTCTCATTTTGCAATTTTAAATGTAAACGAGGACAAACTGCGTTCTCCAATATACCTGGGAGGACGGAGGACATGTTGATCCAAAGGAGAACTGTCCTCCTGGCTGGAGGACGGTTGGCAACTCTAGCCTTGAAGCTAAAAAGACCGCTTATCTTAAGAGATCTTTAAGTATATGTTTTCAATAAGTCATAAAGCCAAATATTCTTAAGAACTCTAGCCTTAAGCCATTTATAAAATCACATTTAAGTATATTTATTTTTTCTTTAATTTACATTTATCGCTTCTACATAAAATATCTCATAAATCCACCATATGTTTTAATATATTTAAGTTTAAGTTTTAAGCTTATTTACTGAAACACAAAGGTTGACTTGTGAATTCTAATATTGCGGAAACGAAGAGGTACTTTTATAAACAAAAGAGAAATGGTAGATACAATATCTTAATATAAAATGCTCCTAGTGACATGTTATCTAAATATCCCTGAGTTATAATAATTGCGTAAAAGTTCATTTGTATCACAATTTTTTTCTGCGGATCGAAATTTATCGTAAATATCTATATTTTAGGAATATAGAACACCCGCGGTTCCAAAATTAGTGCTACATTGGAAAATAACTTGAACAAATGAATACTTTCATTTGAGTCGTAAAATTTTGCCGACTGAACGCTTTTTACTTTGCTAAGTCGTAAGATGTCGCAGTTGCTGAGCGTAACCTAATATTTAGGCTAGTGCAATTAACGTTTAAAGTGGAACACATTATTTACAAGATACAACCGGTGGCAATCGGTAGCTTTTATGTCCCTAGTCAATGTACTAAAAATCCCAAACGATCCGGTTTTTGCATGCTGTAAAAAATCGACCACCATCTTGACTTTCTTTTCTTTGTGAACTAAAAATATTTTTAAAATAATGTTTTTTTTTGACATTTTCAAGGATAAAAAAGCTTTTGATTATAATAAAAATCTTATTCGTAACTATCTAGTGCTTAAATAAATTTATTATGGTATTAATTGATTTGATATATATTCCAAACACTAATATTTTAGAGAAACGAGCAGTCGGAAGTTAACAAAACGTTTTATTTCGAATTATGGTACTTATAAAACATGTATAATGTATAATCTGAATCATCTTCATCGTTAGCTTCAGATGTTGTATTACTATAGGATATGCAATTTGCAGGTTCCACATAGGGTGGTACAGCTAAGGCCTGACTTTAGGCAAGTGCAAAGTTTAATGGAACCCGATTTGCAGTTGCAATAAATCATTTTTAATATAAAACTGGGAGCTATTGGTTTAGTTGTGGTCTCTGGGATTAAGTAGTATTCCTTTTCTTTCCATCTCCAGTCTTTCGGATCATTCAAGCCAAAATTGAATTTGATGATAAACTCTAAAGTAATGATTTCCGGCAGCCTGGCATGTTGGTGGCAAGCTAGCTAACTCAAAGTCATGATTAATACCTTGACGAGCAGTAATATGTTTGTATTTTTGGTATCTCAATTGGTTCAAATTCCTCGCCAGACTGTGTTTGCCGTAAAGTTCTTCAATAAACCGATCACCACCACTTATTAGTTCTACCTTTGTCGCAGAAGGATTCATGAATATTGAAATACATTCTTTCAGTACCGGATTTCTCTGTATAACCTATCTGCAGCAAGTTTACCTTTCTTATAAAAACAAGATTTTGTGTCACAACTTGATATGGCGTGTAAAAACAATATAGGAGTCCTTGATGTCACCTAATGGTGGCTGCATTTCACTTATTTTGGTTTTCCAACTTTTCCTGGCCGCAACATAAATACGCCTTCTTTATGTACCTTATGCAAAAGCAGTACTAATAAATCAGTGTCATCACCAACTAAGGTTACGGGTGATGTAGTTTCATTTACCCTCACGGCGCTGTATTTTTAGCTTCCAGAACGTTCATTAAAGCCTCCTTCATTTTTGCATTCAAGAGTGTAATAAATCTACTTTTATTTTTTACATTAGATAAAAATGCTTCTTGATTTAATGTAGTAGCTGTATTTTCATTAAATATTATGTCAGATGATTGAGACCCTTTTGCAGTTTGTCTAAAATGCTCTTGATTCTTTGTGGAAAATTGATAATCCGAGTACCTGTCGAATACAACTGTAGGATTTATTCCGTAGTTGCATAAACGATAATTAATATATTGGTGTAAAATTTCACGGTAAGAGGCTGGAAATTGCCAAGTCACTTTATGCAAAGATGTCCACCAACCATTACGTGATAGCTGGAATAGTCTCAGTTGGTTTACATTTCTTGTCCATGTAACATGCAAGAGCAGACTTAGGATATGGTGCAAGCTCATATGAAAAATATTATTTCAAACTGTTTTCAGATTTATATATGCAGAGGATGCGAGTGAATGGTTGATAGGATTTGATTGGTTATGCACTTTAACGGTTTTGTGGATAAATGCTAAAGGTTCGACCCTATCATTTCTTTTTAGTTTTAACTCACCAAAAGAATTACCAATCGATTCATTTATAATTTGTTGGCCAACTTCTCTAGCCCTGTCGCAATTGATTTCTCTGGAGGCTACAATGCCAGTATATAGAGAAGCTAATACATTGTTCTCTTGGGAATAGATTTTGCATATGCTGAATTATTGGAAACGTGGGCAAATGGCCGCAAATGGAGTTTTTTTTTGTTATTATGATTTGGTTTCCACTAGGTTTTAAGTATATCTAAAAACTTTCTCATAAATTGTAATTTTTTCTAGAAGGCTATAATTTTCAATATGGCGGACCCTTTTTTTTTGTGTTGCAAAAATCGGATGCTTGGGGATTTTTAGGATGTTTATACTAATTATATGTACTCTAATTTGGTAGATAATTTGTTTTAAATTAACGCTATATATTTCGTAATCGCACTGGCCTATTCCGTGACGAGCTTGAAACCTAGACCGCGTCATAAAACCGTGAACTAGGGATGGGCGATAATTATCGATGTTAAACCAACATCGATGCTTAGCATAAAATGTTCGAAGTTTTGACTATCGATGTTACAAGTTTCAAACCTCGATAAAATATCGATATTTTAAGGTCATAATCGATAATTCGTTTTTTATTAAAATGTATGAAAATAATAACTGTTGGCAAAAATGTAACATTATCAAATGAAGGCTTCACCGAACAAGTTACCCAACATACACCAGCATTACAAACGGCGGTAAAGATGGTCCGACTTGTCAGCTGAAGATAAACATTATTTTATTTATTTATTATTTATTTAACTATGGGATCCACGTATACGGATATATAATGTAATTTTTATTTTACTGTTTTAACTTGTATTAGGCTATTCCTGTTTTTCTCATTTTAAAAGCCCGAACACATTTATGGCGCATTTGCTTTAGAACAAATAACAACGTTTTTTTTTAATGTTGCTTGTATTTCCAAATTAGCCCTCCTTGGGCGATATATGCAAAAGGCCAGTAAACTTTTAAAATAACATATATGGTACATAGCTGAATGGATCTTAATGGGAAGTTAAAAAACTAGATTTAGTGTCCTTCGCAACAGAAAATGTACAGATCGTTGTTCATAGTAAAATTGTATGGAGGAAACGGGAACAACACAACATTCAAATATGTCAGTACGGGAATACCTATTTAAAATCAAGTATTAACATATCTTCAATGGGCATTTAATGTTACATAGCAATGATATTACGTTGATATAGAGAAAACATCACGTTATCTTTCGTACTAGCTGGGTACTTTATATAATTTAGAGTTATTTTAATAATAAACAAGTTGCTTCGTCTAATTTAGCTATTTAATATTATATAAAAAACATCGATGTCCCATCCTTATCGTGAACTAATGCTGGGACATCGATTCGAAACATCGATGTTCAGCATTAATGTTAACATTGAATGCAACCATCGATGTCGATAAGAAATCTTTATGAAACTCGAATATCCCAGAGGGTGCCTCAAAATATATCTGGTTTAAGAGCTAATGTCAGTGAAAATTCGTCAATGGTGTGAAGAAATTGCAGTCTATTTAACGGATCACAATTTAAATTTTGAAGAGCCGAATAGAATCTATAATTGTGACGAGACGGTGATGTCTTTGTGCCCAGAAGGCGAGAAAGTTCTTGCCTCTCTTTATACTGTTGCTAATAATGAGGAGAAGGAATCTTTAACAACATTATTTATGTGCAATGCAGCTAGTTAGTTACTATATACGCTAATAATGTATTCTTAGAAACGGGTTCCAAAGGTTATAGTAGACAAAGTACCCAAGACTTGGGGATTGGGAAAATCTGACAGTGGTCGAATGACTGGGCAGTTGTTCTTCGAGTATATTGCCAATATATTCTATTCATAGATGGTCATCGCTCATATTTCACGCTGCAATTAAGCGCATTTTGCTCAAAGAACCAAATTATTTTGATTAGTCTCTATCCAAATTCGACGTACATCCTCCAGCCTTTAGATGTGGCAGCGTTCCATCTCCTTAAATGGAATGGAAGAAGATAGTCGCGCAGTGGCGGATGGAAAACAATGGTGTAACCTTTCAAAAGAATTATTTGCTCCCGTTTTAGATGGAGTACTTGATCAGCTGAAATATCGTTTTCCAATCATTATACAGAATGGCTTTAAGACTTGCGAACTTGCTCCGTTTAATCCAAACAATATTAAATTTGATACATTTTTTAAAACTCCTATTGCAAATACTAATAAAAATGGTAAAACCGAAGAAAATGATGTAACTATTACAAAATCATTTTTGAGTTTTCGAAAATATAACAAAGAGAAGATGCAGCATTTAAATCCTCAGGGGTCACATGGAAAAGAGATGTCGAAGATACAAATTTATTTCATTTTTGGTAATATTTAAGGAAATCCCTTGAAAATATGAATAAACTTTTGGACACAGAAGTACAGTTAAATGTAGAACAAGAACTAAATCTAAAGTCGAAATCAAACAATCAAGAACAAAACTCAGAAAACAAACAAGATCCGCAGCTAGTTGAATTCAACAACCAGGACGTGATAGAAAAAACGAAGGAGCTAAGCAAAGAAATAGTAGAACTCGCAGTAGGTAACTTTCCTCCTTTAGATTTAATGAGAGAGATCGCTAAAACCAAAGAAGTTAGTTATACGTATTTTTAAGTACCTCCTTGTTAGAGATCAATGAATAAGAAAATAATGAATCCTTTCAGGAAGCAGAAATAAATATGCAACAATCATTAAACGAGATCATTAAACGCAAGGACATATCAGGAAAATCAAGATAAGGCAGTTGAACCTAAGTTACAAAACACTGATAGAAGCTTGCCAAATGTTCCAAGTCCATTTAAAAGGGCCTTGTTTTGGAAAACGCCACCTGAAGAAAAAAAGGTAACTAAAAAGCCTAAAGAAAAAATCCCAGCAGTTGTTGTGTCAGAAGATTGGCAAGAATATGAAAGGAGAGAATTAGAAAAAAGGAAAAATGTTTGGAAGAGAAAAGGAAAAATGTGCGATTGGAGAAAGAACAACAAAAAAAGATACTAAAAGAAGAAAAAGCATTTGAAAAAAGAAAAAAAGGGAAAGCAACTAAAAGCAATAAAATACTTTGATCCGGGATGGAATGGAGCTTTATACCCAGGATGCGTTATTAATATACTCTGCGAAAAAGAAAGCAAGGATTATACAGTTAAAGTGATGGAATCGAGCGGTTAAAACTGGAAATTAACTAACTTAACTCTCAAAGAAAGAATGTGATAATTAAAATAGAAAAACCGAAAAATATTAATAAAAAGGGATTTTTATGCAGTCCCTGATTTAAATATTTTTATGATTTATAATAGGCTTTGTGTTACTATGAGTTGTAGAGTTACGTAGAAGAGTTAAGAAAAATGTTCTCTTAGTATGATTTCATGAAAATACTTATAATTTCTTAAGCAGTAGCTGAATCAAAAGATATTTATGTTTTATAATGAGTTTCTGTATTACTACTTTCTTAAATTCGATCTTTCTGCTCAATTCGCTCCGAATTTTTAACAGAAAAGTGATTTAATCTACCTATTTATTTAGAGAGTCACGCGGATGTCAAAAATTGGAAGCGTGTCAAGCAAAAAGAGCGAATTTAAGAATAAAGCAAATAGAAGTATTTTCTGTTCAGAATGAAACCACAAAAAAATAAAATGTCATAAATTGTTTAATGGTGCAATGAATTTGGTTGATTAATACCATGGCCGACCACTAGGGCACATTTAGGTCGCTAAACAGGACATTACATTTTTTGCGTCTCCGATACCTGGTACGTATAATATTTACTTCATATTTGCTTATTTTTATAAAAATCTTTTAACTTGTAATTAAATTGGCTATATATATATATATATATATATATATATATATATATATATATATATATATATATATATATATTAGGTACTTCTTTTCTTGGGATGCGTGTTCCTAAAATTAAAACGATTTTTTAATTATTTGTCATATTTAATTTAATTTGACGTTTCGACAGGTAGTTCCATGTCTTTTTCAAAAATGTTTTTATTTTATTTTTCCATGAGATGTAAATCAAAAGGTCAATAACACCAATTAACATTTAAGCAAAATAAAATGCACATAGCACATTGTCATTTTGTCAAACAAATACAAACACAGAACATCTATTGCAGACTAACTGAAATATATAGTGTGTTTGTTTGTTTAGCCTGCACTAAACTTCACAAACCCGGCATTCCTATGAGACCTATTGTTTCCTATATTCAGTCATCATTCTACAAACTTTCAAGCTTTGTATCAAATTGCTTATCAAAAATTACAGGCAGAAATGATTATTACCTTAAAGATTCGTTTGAATTTAAAAAGTTTATAGACACCCTTAAAATACCAAATAATTTCCAACTCATCTCTCTATATCCTTATATATAAATATTCCGACTAAACTTTTAAAACAAATCATTAAAGAAAAATGGAATCAGATAAAGAATCACACAACACTCACTTGCACAGAATTCATAGAAGGGATAGACCTTATTCTTTCAAACAACTATTTCCAATACAAAGATAATTACTACCAACAACTTGACGGATGTGCGATGGGTTCACCCATCTCTTCCACCGCAGCCCAAATAGTAATGGAATATCTAGAAGAAACAGTGTTACGAAAAGCCAATGTACCAATATTATTTTTTAAAAGTTACGTGGATGATTGTTTATTAGCAATACCAAAAAATAAAACTACGGAAATTATCTCCCTCTTTAACAATTTTCATCCAAAATTGCAGTTTACTTCCGAAATAGAAAATGATGGCGCTATAAACTTTTTGGATTTAACATTAATAAGAGACCACTAAACAAATGGCATTAAAACTAAGTGGTACACCAAAAAAACCTGGTCCTCCCGCTACCTTAATTATAATTCCAGTCACCCAAAATGTCAAAAAAACTCCGTGATGATAGGATTAGTTGATCGTGCACAACACTAACGTCACCTATATACCGAGTTGACATTCTAAATAAAGTTAAAAACATTCTCTTAAAAAATCATTTCCCATTAAAAGCCATCGAACGAATTTTAAAGCGAAGAACCCATAAATTATACAATGGCACAAAACATATTGTAAATAATCGTGACAACAATAAAACCACCACATACATATCTTTGCCATACACCGAAGGCCTTTCTAAAAAGATTAAACACATTCTCGGTAAACACGATATAACCGTATGCCACAAATCTAACAATACCCTTAAATCTTTATATACACCACTAAAAAGTCAGACATCAATTAAAAAACAATCAAACGTAGTTTACAGCATTCCCTGCCTAAATTGCCCCAAAAAATATTATAGGCATGTCCACACAATACGTATCAAATACACTGAATGGGCATAAATATACAAAAAATGATTCCACAGCACTACATAAACACGAAAGAGATATGGAACATGAATTTGATTTTTCGGGTACAACGGTCTTATCAAAAGAACAACATTACCATAAACTGATATTCAAAGAAATGGTCGAGATAAAAAAAGAAAAAAATACAGTAAACGATCGGAAAGACATTGACAATCTCAGCCAAATACATCACAGTCTAATTTAATTCAATTGTTATAAACTATTTCCATCAATCATAAATACATACTGTATACTGTCAGACTCACACAAATACTTTTAAAACAACCCGTATCCACCAATAGTGTCTACAATGTAAATATAATCAAAAAAACTGAATGATATATATACCTAATTGTTTTTATTTTTTGACTTGCATATATACACTTTTTGTATTTAATTTTTAGATGTGCAGAAATAAATATTTTGAAAAAGCCTGAAATGGATAGGCGAAACGTCAATTAAAGTTTTTTTGTTTCAAACCTAATCGAACCTAATATATATATATAAGATATATATATATATATATATATATATATATATATATATATATATATATATATATATATATATATATATATATATATATTATATATATATATATATATATATACGTATATATCTATATATATATATATATATATATATATATATATATATATATATATATATATATATATATATATATATATATATATATATATATATATATATATATATATATTAATATATGCCAATATATTATATAATCCCTTGCCATATATATATACATTATATATAAAAATACTACTTGTCCAGTAATTGCCCAAGTAGCAAGATAACTTTATTTTTAAGTTGTTACAAGGTTTTCTAGGTCCGTAACGTTTGCAAACTTCACTGTAGATGCCACGTCGATTTTTAAACCTTCGAAATTGCGCGAAAGAAATAACGTTACATCAACGTTCTTGACTTATATTTGAAATTTTAATTTTTTTTTACTCACATTTAGCTACTATTATATCGTTGTTTGAATTCAAATAACGTATTATATCGTTGTTTGAGTCAAACAACGATTATACGGATTCTCACGCACGTGGATGTCAAGACATTTACACCAAGTCGAGTTTAGTGCCCTTAAAGTTCAACGCATATTATAATAGACGTATGTACTTCAATTAACGGAATGGTTTAACAATGTGTGTGACAAAAATAACAATATAGATTATAATTTTGGATGCATATGACCATAAACCAATCATGTTTGTAAAATATGTCATAATATATCGTATCATACGACTTTATTTATCCATCTTCAGGTTTCGTGGTTCGTCGAAAACATTTATTTATACATATATATTTATATATGTATAAATATGGTCGAAAAGATTGTGTTGTGTAATGACTATGAGTTTTATTGAATACCTCTATTAAATTTATTTCAGATAACCTTTCTTTAAATTGTAGAAATGAATATCCTCACAAAATAGTAAACACGTCCGCGGAGATAACTGTCTTCGAGGAGTGACCATAAACAAACCTTGGTCGATTTGACGCTGCAATCTCTCAATCAGTGAAAGGTGGGTTGATGTAACATAACTTTTTCTTTATCTTTTTCCGTAATATTTAGCAATATTTTTTCCATATTAGCTCACTTTCATTTATTTTACTGCACCTACCTTGCAGGAACAAACGTTAACAAATAAATTACTCTAAAAATTATTTATTTATTTATTGCTAGATTATTGGCGCGGATACTAGTCCATTTGCCAGATTGCTCTCCGTCCGGGGCTCAGAGTCGTTAAATCGGCGACCCTCGAAGTCGACCCTGCACCTTAATCCAGTTTGGAGACGTTATCGGTAGGATATCCGGATGGCGAGCTCGAAGCTCCCGAATACCCCAAAGCTCTTTTATGTTTCCTTTTTAAATTTTGAAATGCATCTTGGCTTCCACTAGATGCCCCTTGAGAGTACTACTGATATCACGAGATGACCCTTTCTTTCAAGCTATCCCCTTACCCCTCCCACTCCCACAACTAGGCCTCACACGTTCACAGCGTCTGCTCCCTTTCTAGCGGGGTCGTTAGTTTCCACTCTGAGCTGTTGAGTCTCCCGTTTCCCCCCGAAATAAAGCAGCAAAACCGAACACGTGGCACCACTTATGTTAACAACAGAGAGGTCTGCATTCGACGAGACGAACCGGAAGACTGAATCTAAAAATTAAGTGGTGTCAGATAAGAAAAAGTCGGGTTAAGTTGTGAATTCGGCACCCTAAAAACTTCAAATTATAGCGTTTAGCAGTAAAAGATTATTTTATAATGTAAGGACGTAGCCGATGCACGCATCGGACAAGTGGTTCTTCAGAAACGTACTCTACGGAATGCTAAACATTCCAAATGGTACGAATTCGCAGAATAAAAAAATATAATGTTAAGAGTAAAATAAGACTAAATATATATATATATATATATATATATATATATATTGTCAAATAATAAAAACAGACAAAACAAAGAATGGTGACATAAGTATTAGACAAAACATATAAAAACAAGGAGGACAATCACATAATCAATCCATTCAACTGCGTTTTTAATTGTATTGAGGTAAGGCTGAACATGTCGTATGCCGAAAAGTGACGATTATAATTATATAGTAGTCGGTCAACAAATGCATTAAACCCATAATTAGTACGATGATACCTTTCAAAAAACAGCTGGGATTGTCTCATTCTTCTGATAGGAACTAAAAAGGAGACTGACTGTAGTAGTATTTCACAGTCAATCCCTCCATTCACTAATTTATGCAAGAAAATCAGAAGTGCCTTTCTTCGCCGAAACTCAAGGGTCTGTAGGTCGCAGAGAAGAATTCTTGTATTATAAGACAGATCTTGATATGGAAAATTAAACTTGAACAAAAGATACTTTGCAACTTCTGAACTTTTTCAATGCTGCCGATGTGACACTGATATGAAGGGCTCCATCAGTGACATGCTTAGTGTGGGCTTTAATAAAACCTAGCAGTCTAAAACCCTTAAGCACTATGTTATCAACGTGCAGATTAAATGTGAGGCTTTCTTCAAAAATGACATCCAAATCGTTAAAAGATGTAACAACTTCGAGACTTACGTTGTTTATATAGTACGTTGAAAGAATGGGATTATTGCATTTAAAAAATCGGAGAACTTTACATTTAGTAATGTTAAGATGCAGGTAATTGGTGTTACACCATTTGTCAAGTCTCTTAATGTCAGACTGCAGTTGATTGGCGTCAAGGGAAACAGGCGAAAATAATTTTAACTCGTCCGCATATAAAAGGCATTTCGACACTTTAAAACAAGATACAATGTCATTTATAAATAGTAAAAAGAGAATTGGGGCGATATGCGAGCCCTGTGGGATCCCTGATGTTACAACAATCTCATTGGAAAACGAGCCACGCACGTTGACCTGTTGACGTCGATTAAACAAGTACGACTTAATTCACTCAATATAGCTTCCAGAAAGGCCAATCTGTTGCAATTTTGCTAGAAGAAGCTCATGACAGACACTGTCAAATGCCTTGGGTATGTCAGTGTAAACGACATCAATTTCTTGGCCGGCTTCAACTGATGTTATTAGGTAATTTTGAAATACCGCCAGATTCGTAGTCATTGAGCGACCACGATAGAAACCATGTTGCTCCCCCGAAATATAATGTTTCAGCGATTCAAAAATTTTATCGGTGACAATAGCCTCGAACAACTTTGGTGTGTGGGAAAGTAAAGAAATACCCCTGTAGTTTTTTACGTCGCATCTATCACCGGATTTAAATATTGGAATCAGGGTAGAAAACATCCAAATCTCCGGAAAGGAACCAAGATCAAAGGACTTTTGAAAAATTTTACAAAGCGGCTTGGACAATGATTGATTACATCTCTCCAAAAGAATGTTAGGAACACCATCTGGACCAGCCGTTTTAGATAAATCGAGGGTCTTTATTTTGTTACAGATCCTTGCTTCTGTAAAATGATGTGAAAACAGTGACATACCTGAAGAACTTATGGGCTCCATCCCACCAAGATCTATGTTTTGGTGGTTGGAGTAGCGCGACTGAAAGTGAGCAGCAAAAGCATTAGCAATGTTGTTTGAACCACTGATTTCTTCACCTTCATAGCTCATGATGTTGGGCAAACTAGAGTCTCTTCTTAAATTTCGAACAAATGACCAAAAGTATTTGATGCGTTTAGGGATAAGTAGTTCGGTTTGTGCGATATATAAAAGGTAACACATATCGGTTCGAAGTTTAACCTCTCGTCGTAAATTAGAATAGGCTAAATAATCAACTTGCTGTTCAGTCCTTTTGTATTTTTTGTAAAGACGATTCTTTTTGCCCAATGAGTTTTCTTAAAGGAAGGTCAAACCATTTTGGATATTTACAATTAGAGACAACCCTTTTGGGAACATATTTATCGATACCCTCAAATAATATCTCATAGAAAAGTTGAACCACTTTGTTAATGTCAGATTCTGATGATAAAAATGAGCAATCAGATTGTTCATAAAAGAGATTCAGTTTGCAGAAATCAGTCCGATGAAACTCGTACACACTTACTTGATTGTTGTTTTTTATTGGAGGGACATACTGAAGTTTATACTTTACTTCGATCGCAGGATGATACGGGTCAGCATTTACAAGGGGAAAATTTGAAGGAGAAATGAGCACATTGACGGAACCATCAGCAAATAACAAATCCAGAATTCTACCCATGTAATTGTGTACGCAATTTATTTGCTGTAGCTCAAGAAAACTCATTGTGGTGGTAGGAGTTTCTGAAGATATAGATGGCAAAGATTTTGGAACTAAAGTATTGTCTTCGTAGATCCATTCCACCAATGGTGGTAGGTTGAAGTCTCCAAAAATAAAGAACTTATAGTTTTCAAACCTGTTTCTTAGAGATTCACAAGTATCACAGAAATATTGATAATATTCCTGTTTAGAATTTGGTGGAAAATAGACACATACAAGCACCATATTTATCTGGCCACTCTCATAAGAACCAAACCTCTTCGTAATGAAGATAGGTAGGGGTATCAATGATGGATGCCCGAAATGAGCTAGAAACGGCGATCAACACGCCACCACGATGACATTCTAGTTCTTCATATTTCCGGTCTCTTCGGAAAATTACATATCCATCATTAATTACTTCGATGCTGGAGATATCACCATTAAGCCATGTCTCAGTCAGCAAGATTATTTCGCAATCACATAACAAAATATTTAGAGAAATCTCATTGCACTTTGTGCGTAGCCCCCTGACATTTTGATAAAACATCACAATTTCATTTTCCTTGCTGTTGGTATTGGAATTAATTACAGTCTTATTTCTTTGGTCGTTGCATTTTTTGAAAATTCTTTTCATGATCATTTAAATCTTGACTTTCGATTGTGTCCTGAACACAATCCGTCGGGAGCATATAATTGAGCCATATGTACTTCATTAATTGTTCCTTTGTTCTGACTAGGCAAAAATATAGAAACACATAAAATAAATAAGTAAATAGACAAAACAAATAAGGAAGACAGACTCAAACACACCACATAGCAAGATGTAACCACCTACTCAATTCAGCAGCACTCCCCACCACACAATATGCGGAATCTGTAATTAAAAATTAAAAATAGGTCAAAATTGAAATCTATATGTTTTTGAACACCCCAGGTATTTAACTGCTTCAAGAAAATAAATATTGATTATATATATATATAAGGTCAATGTACTGAATTGGTACAAAACATATAAAAAACAAGGCACAACAAAGGAGCTTCCCCCAGAATTAAAAAAAATACAAAATACCGATGGAGAACTAATACTTTACATCAGGCAGTTCCAAATCCACTTTATACCAACGTGGTCTTAACGTTGCCTAAAGGTTATTTTGACGTTACTTTTGACGTCTCCGGACGTTATATGTTGAAGTCAATCTAATACCGATATTTGGTTTAAGTATCAAAGTCCATGTGGCGTTAATAAGGTGTTAAGGCTGACGTTTGTTAAACCTTAATTCAACGTATTTTTGGGTGTTTCTCTAATGAGATTGACAGTTAAGTTCCTGACCTCGGAAAATTTTCCATCAGAGAAAAGTGTCCAATACAGTCAAGTCCGAACTATTTATCGGCCACCTGATTCTACCAAATCTTCCAATCCACAAAGGAAAAATTTCGTTTAAAAAAATTGTTACCGCATTAATATTATGAAAAAACTTCACAATATCCCGCACTATTTGTAAATATCTTAACCAATTAAGATTTCCTTTAAAAAATACAGGACCTGAAATTCTGTTGATCAATATTCCGCACCAAACTTGAACTGATTTAGTTCTCGAATGGCCTTGAGATTTCCACTGCTGCCATTTATTCAATTAAGAACTTCAACTGTGGAAAAAATTGACTCATGCATAACTAAAATTATGTTATTTAATAAGAGAAATGATATGTTAAAAAAATATTAAAGTTCTAGACAAGAAGGCATACCTTGAAAATACAAACAAATTTTTAATTTTTCTTTTTCGTAATTGTCGTCTCTTTGAACAGTTCTTTTCTTAGGTTGAAAACTCGTTTGAGTCCCGTCGTTATATTATACGTGAGTTAAATACGTCGACCAGCTGAGTACGTTTTAAAAAACAATTTATTTTTACTGAAGGGCCAAACTTAAAAATAGTGAACAATAATACGAACAGCGAGCAGCTTTGACACTATATTCATGTTACTGATTATTACAACATTTTCCTTAAATACTAAATAAATATACATACATTCAGCAGAATTGCATGATTGGTGTATACATCAGGATTGGTTCAGGGATGTTTCTCCTCCACCCTTAGTTTCTTCAACGTCCTCGTTGATAAGTTCTTGTAGGGTCTTCAAAGGGATTGCATTTTTATTTCTTTGCTTCTGCCATAGATATATTGTAAGCAGTAGTATGCATATAAATATTATGCAAGTAATAACAAAAAGGACATGCGGTTTTTTGTTAAGGAACAGGGTCCTGAAAATATATAGGTTCCATGAGGTCTTCTTGAATTCTTTGGATTCTGCAGATGTCTAATCTGTAGATTTAGGAACAAATTTGTATTTTTAATTTTTAAAATTTAGGTTGATCTATGGATATATTATTTATAGCCAGCAAATTGTGTTGATTTATAATGACATCATGACATGTATAATATAACAGTCTACGAGAGTATATTTTTTTAAATTGGAAACAATTTTCGTAAATTGTTTCTGAGATTTTGGTACAGAAAAGCAGAGAGTTTTTATGGGTTAAGGTATGCACTTGATAATTACTTTGTACAGTGGCATACTGGCAATTTTTGGGCAAAGGGCAACTATTTGCGATTGGCCCTGAGCAAATCCATTTTCAATTGACTTCTTCACAATGGTCTGACCATAATTCGTTGCAGTAATACTTGCTAGGACTAATAAGTATTTTGGATTCATTGTTTGGTATAGGATATACAAATTTTAGATTACATGTGTTTTGTTTAAAAATGGGTATCTTAATTGCTAGAATTGCCATACCTTCTAAGATTAGCTGGTACTTTACAAATTAAAAGTCAAATTCCTAAAACTGTCTTATAAGCCATAGTGCATTTTTAGGATAGTGCATCTCTAAAATATTGTCAAATTTCAATTTCTCCAATATTTAATATTTCTAATCTAAGGTTTGCAAGTGTGCAAAAGAGAAAATTCGTAATAATTTTTCTAAAAACTAATTTAAGGTCGTTATTTGTATATATTCGTTTTGTAGTATAAGTATTAAATTGACTTCGTTATATAAGTCGGTGAGTTCTAATTTAATATTTTTGAATTTTCGTTTATAATTTTTATATTTTCCTCGAATTTACTCATAACATTTCCAGCGAACGAGCTTAGGTCATTAATCTTATGCATAGTACTTAATTGATTATGTTTTAATATTCGCAAGTTTTGCGTAATGGTTTGTCGTTGTTGTCTAGATTTCCGGTAACAAACTTGACGACGCTACCTAAGTAGTTTATTAAACCTCGCTTTTTGCGATTTTTATGTAAACTGCTGATATCATAAATATTTAACTTTGCATATGTATCATATGTTTTATTAAATGCTTTCAAGACGTGCTTTTTCGTAAAATTATTACTTTGATTATTAATAATATTACTAATATCTAAAAGATTATTATACAGAGTTATTCACGCAACCCGTTCATTAAAAGTTTTTGATGATGCCATTTAGATAAAAATTTCAAATTTTGGGATTAAGGTAAGGTCAAGGGGTACTTATTTTTTGAAATATTTTCAACTTCCTGTCACTTCCGGTTTAACCGAAAGTTGGTATCAACTTGCTTATTTTAAATAGAACACCCTATATTTTATGATATTTTTGGATTATTTGAGAATTTTAATGCTATTTTATGTAGCATGTCCTATACCAAGGTTCAAACGTTCTTATATACTTGACCTTGAACCAAAAATGAGCCTTTGGGGTACCAAATTTTAAAATCTCATATTTTTGTAAGTTTTGACGATATAATCTTCATATTTTGCAGACGATCGGTAAATAATCTTAGGTTTCTATTTTTTTTTTATTGAATTTGTCTATTTTTATACAGCGTGTATTAAATTCAGCGGCAAACATTCACATTTTCAAAGCCGCTAAAGTCCGTTTTTTTAAATGGGACACCCTATAACTTTATGCACTATCAAATGTAGAATTTAATTTTCTAGCGAACTGTATTAAGGTTCCCTATACCTATTCGTAACCATTTTCGAAATAATCAGGTTTTTATTAAACTATCATATGTATTTGCTAAATGCTTACACCTTCCCGTAGTAAGCCATGGAAAAACAATTGTTGTGCTTTTCTATTCAACATGACAGCTGATTTGAAACTTTTAAATTAAAATAAAATATCACTCAAAAGCTGATATTCTCAATTTATTTTATATTCGCGGAGAATGTTACAAAATGTGTTGGAGAGAACGTGCCATGTTTTTAATGAAAAACACATCCTCATTTATCGCCAATGATTTAGAAAAATTGAAGAGGATTGAAACGAAATTTTTCGTTTCAGAGAAAAATTAAAGTTATAAAAAATGTAATAAATTGTTTACATTATTTTTAACCATATCTACTAAGTTCAGGACTGTTCTAAACTTGTTTTAGTGAACTTAAAACATAGCAATCTAACAATCAACAATAAATAAATAGTATAATAAAATTGACTTATAACAAATGTTCTATATGCTGTCCGTTCATTTGAGGACACATTTCAATTCTTCTTTGTACAGTTGCTGTGGCCCGTTGAATTTGTCCGTTTTCTAATTCGGCAAAAAAGCTGTTCGTATCCTGTGCAGTAAATCTTGTTGGTTATTTACTGGAAAGCATAGACTTTACCTTTGATAAATCCCCATAAATAAAAGTCTGGGGGTGTTAAATCTGGCGATCGCGAGGCCATCTCCAAAGGCCATTGGGACCAGCGATCCAGCGATCTTCAAAAATTCGAGATAATTGGAGATAAACTGCAGCGGAATTATGTGCTGGTGCCCCATCTAATTGATACAATAATTTTGCAGGTCACAAATAGGAATTTCTTCTATAAATTCAGAAACCGTCCCTCCTAGAATTTCCAAATACTTATCACTGTTTAAATTGTCTTCATAAATACAGTACCGCACCTGATCATTTAATACTATACCGAAAACATTGAAGCTAAACCTCTCTTAAGAACGCGTTTCGCGTAAAGCGTGTGGATTTTCTGCTGCCCAGAAACGTTCGTTTCTTCTATTTGTTATCCCTTCTCTAGAAAATTTCGCTTCATCGGTCAAAATATTTTTGAAAGGAATTGAGGGTCCTCTTGAATTTTCAAAAACATGAATTCGCAAAATTCTACTCGTCGGACGTCATCACCAGGTCTCAAGGCTTGCACGTTTTGGAAGGAATAAGGGTGCATATGATGTTCGCTCAAGATTCTTTTTGGACAGATGAAGAAGAAATTCCCAAATCGTTTTCTGCTGGCCGTATTGAACTTTTGGGTTTGCGTGGAAATAAGCTAATGTATTTATTACGTTATCCTCGGCATTTGTCACTGATTTCGGAACATTTTTGTAACTTTAACCTTGCCAAAACGCAAAAAGTTCGTTTCAATCCTCTCGAATTTTTGACTTGTTCATTGGCGGCAAATAAGGGTGGCGTTCATTAAACACACGACACGTTCTCTCCAAAATTTTATAACATTCTCCATGAATATAAAATAGATTGAGAATATCAGCGTTTGAGTATTCTTCCATTTCGATTTAGAAGATTTGGTTTATCACTGATAGCTTTCGATAAATAACGCATACTAATCATGTGTCATATTGGATATTGGATTTCAATTGTTTTTCCATGGCTCACTATTGGAACATGTAAACATTTAAGCAAATACATACGATATTTTTATAAAACCCAATTATTTCGAAAATGGTTACGAATAGGTATAGGGAACCTTAATACAGTTCGATAGAAAATAAAATTCTACATTTGATAGTGCATAAAGATATAGGGTGTCCCATTTAAAAAAAAACGGACTTTAGCGGCTTTGAAAATGTGAATGTTTGCCGCTGAATTTAGGACACCCTGTATAAAAATAGACAAATTCAATAAATAAAATAGAAACCTAAGATTATTTACCGATCGTCTGCAAAATATGAAGATTATATCTTCAAAACTTACAAAAATATGAGATTTTAAAATTTGGTACCCGAAGGCTCATTTTACGGTTCAAGGTCAAATATTTTAAGAACGCTTGAACCTAGGGTATAGGACATGCTACATAAAATAGCATTAAAATTCTCCGTAGCGAATCCAAAAACATCATAAAATATAGGGTGTTCCATTTAAAATAAGCAAGTTGATATCAACTTCCGGTTAAACCGGAAGTGACAAAGTTAGAAAATATTTCAGAAAAAAAAGTACCCCTTGACCTTACCTTAATCCCAAAATTTGAAATTTTTATCTAAATGGCATCACCAAAAACTTTTAACGAACGGGTTACGTGAATAACCCTGTATATATTATTTAACGTAAAATTAAGTTTTGTTATATTAAATGGAATATATGTAGTATGATAATGACTAATTACTAAAGAAGGCAAAATGTCTTCCATATAATATCCATTACTTGGGAGTTTGTGTGCCTGAAGTGCTTGGCATGGGTTCTGTAGGCTCGACAGGGTCAGGATCGAGAGGTTGAAAAGAAAGAGGATTTTTTCTAAGTCTCTTGATTTTTCTAATATGAGCTGTAACTGGTTTTTTCTTGGATATGCCGGTTACTTCGTTTTTGATAACATTAGTTACCTTTGTAGGTATATATGGGGGGTTCATTTTATTACATAGAGTGCTTTCCGATATACTCTTTGCTCTGGTTAAATTTCTGGAGCTTGTTCGGCATTTTTATTTTGTTTTTGAGTATTTTCGGATTGTTTTTGGTATGCCGTTTTATAGACGCTTTCATGGAATGGTATTAGTTCTTTTTTGCGATTTTCGTTATATTGTTCGAAAATAGTTAAATTATTATTTATATCTGGTTCGTTAAAATAAGGACCATACAGAATTGAAAAAGGTGAATGTCCTGTGGTCGTGTGTATGCTTTGATTAAAGATGATTTTGGAATTCTTTCCCTTGATCTGTAACTATTTTTTGGGGAGTATTGTGGTGAGAGAAATAATGTCTCAGTTTACTTAAGATCCGTAATTGCATTTTTATCTGGGATGAAATAGGCTTGGGCGTATTTAGAGAACGAATCTATGACGGTAGAAAATTGAAAAATGCCTACATGAAGCGTTTTAGTAGAGGGGATTGTGGGGTTAGTCTCGCTCCCCCCACCACTTTTTTTATTGGTCTCCCACTTACCGCGCCTATCCCTGCCACGCCTACTTGACTCTACTTGATTCTGATTGGGCTTCCCCACTCTTACGTGTGCATCCGGAGGGAGATGTTTTATTTAAGTGCTAGCAGCCAACCCAACAGATCAATTCATTTTCATCTCTTAAATTTAGTCAGATGGGTTCGTTGAATACAGTACCTATCGAAGATATTATTGAACGTGTTGGTGAAGTTATTTGTTTAGCGCTAACGGCGCCATTGAGGGACATTCCAGTGGGTGATCTAAAATATATTCCTCTTAACTACTTAAGAAGATTTGTAGAGTCAGTGGAGTTGTTACAAATTTGCGAAAAGCTACCAGTACGCTATAGACGTTACAAGAAATTACAGTTAAACTTACCGTGTTATACTCATCATAACCAAGAGGGTGACTGTATAGATGGACCACCGCGATCTATAAAAAGGTGTTGTGGTCATGTGCAAGTTAGTGAAAGCTGTTAAAAAGTTAAGTAAAGAATTCTACTTGTTATCATTTTCTTATTGACAGGATTCTATGCAAAGCAGACCACAATGGTGTCATTATTACGAGAAACTATCGAATGAATATGCGAGTGCTGCATCTGCATGTGACAAATATTGTGAAACATTAGATTTAATACAACTTATTCATGACATAAGGGGATTGGGATTTGGTTATCATCTTCTTAAATTGAAAATATATATTGAAGATCCCGTTCTAGTGAAAGACATTTTAAAAGAAGAAGAACTTGGTGTAATTATGGAGGAAGTTGTTAAGAAATGTATGAAGAATTCATAATGTCTAAAGCTTGCTCTGAGTTTTGCTCGTTTGACGGACAAAGCAGTGAAGCTCAAAACATTACTGTTTATTTGCACTATATGGAACATGCAGAATTATGTGAACTAGCTGCTAAGGCATGTATAAATTTTCTTAAGAGTAAAAATGAAAGATTTATACATGATTTAAAACAATTAGAGTTAAGCGAACATATATTATGTATAAGGAAATATTTAACCAATAAAACAAATATATTTTAACTAATTAACTATTAAAACTAATCGTTTTATTTCATAAAAAAATAGTTATACAAATGAAAAACATTTGCTAATGCACAAAAGCATGGATTTTTCTGATGATAAAAGCAGCATGGTTCCAATTTCTGTAAAGCTGGCTGTTCATCAAATTCAATAACTGGTTTTTGAGAATATTTTCTGACAAACTCCGCCTTTTCTTCACCCTTAACATAGATAAAGTCGACTTTTTCGGTTAAATTTCTGATAACATCTCGACATCTATGGTAAGGAGTAAATCCTTCATCCCAATCGATACAATGATGATTATTCATTAGCCAAATAGCGTTGCTGTATAGTTTCGATGGTAAATGATTCATAGGAAAGGGCGCTTTAAATATGCGGTGGCTGATTTTAAACCCATCGTATGCTGCCAATTCTTTAACAATTAACTTATTGTTCTCCACTTTAAATCCTTGTATATCTACAATTACCTTCATATCTTTACATATTGACTTTTTTTTACCATTTCAAATTTTAATTGGTATTCTTCTATCTGTTTCTTTAACTCTTGTAATTTGTGTTGAAAAATGATTAACCGATGCATATAATCCATAATTAAAGAAATTTCTTTGTGTCATGCTATAAATATTAAAACTGACGCATGCGTATTAAAGTTGTTTAACTATTTTTGTTAGAGGATTATAGCTAAATATTTTATCGTGGAGGATGAGACAATAAACAGAGGTATTTTTTTTTTGAATATTTTCATTTGTTTCAAATTCAACCTTTATAACTACAGAACCACTTTGAAGCGATTCCTTCTGATGAGAGCAATCAATGTGTGAAATAGGGGAAGTTGTCTTAAATTTTTGCAGGCGCAAAAATTGGTTCACTTGTCAATCCATAAAATTTCTAAAATTGGCAAACATTTCATATAAAGCAGAAAATTTGTTGTCTTTAAAATTTAAATATAAATCGTGATATGGATATCTCTCAAATTTAAAAAAATTCTTATGTTTGTTAGGTCATCGTTATCAAATTGACTCATGTCCTTTTTTAATTTTCCTCTTCGATCTACTTGGAAGGCAATAACAGCATGACGGGGCGGCTTCAGTTTACTAGTTGTTTTTACCGGCCATGTATGACGCGTTGCCTCAGGTAATTCGGAATATTCAACACATTCCCAGCTTCGAAATCCTAACAATATTTCCTTGTTTGGTTCTAATATTTTCGTTAAGGCAAGTTGTTGAGGAATATCTACCTCGATATGTGGCACTTTCCAATACAATTTTTCAATCGTGACTTTTGGAGTAGGAAATTCTTATGTTTTGGGTTCCGTGTCATCTATAAAGAGCACAGCATCTAAATCATTACTTGCTCTGATGAGTACTAATTCTTGCTTTATATTTAAAATAAATTTTTTATAATCCTCGAAGAATCCAAGTAGCATCTTTAGGGGTATCGATTTCATTTCTGTTGGGAAACCACCCAGCATTGTAAAGCTTTACGCTTTCATTGTTATTGAAAGATAAATATCCTTTGAGTGTTGATGTTAAACCAACATTTCTTACAGAGTCTACAGTTACTCCATTTAATTCATAACGTATTTCCCGAAACAAAAACGCAATACCATTGTTGACAAATCTTAATTTTTTTGTATATTTTCCTTCTTGATTAGCGAGATTTCCTTCTATATATAGAATACTTTTCTGAAGGTAATGTGTATGTGTCTAATTCTTGGATTGGAATACGTTTTTCATCATTATAATCAAATTTTGAAGAAGTGAATGGTTGATAGGTATGTAATTCGGAGCCAATTACAGAGTTGTCAACATATAGACTTTCATTAACGTTTAAAATATCCATTATTTAAAACTGTAAAACTCAACGATTTCAGAAAGCGATGTTTTTTTGTTGTTAACCGTTTGATGTTTTTGGAACTACTAACTTTGTGGTTAGGTTTTTCTTTTTATAAGATTTACTTACGGTAATAGGTTGAAATTTAGATACAAATGGTCTATTATATCTAATACCCATTGTTGTTAATTTTTAAATGTAATCCTACGGTAATGGTTTCGTTTCTGAAATTTATAAGGTGACCGTCTTGATCAATTATTTTTACAGTTTATTTATAATGTTGTTAATTGTTTGAACGCTAATTGGAAAGTATAATATAGGTAATGGTGATTCCACTATTTTATACCCTGGTGGTACCGTTGGAAAAAATTGGTGAATTATGTGAACTGGTTTGCCATTGTTAAATGAACCTACACAAATGTTACAATTAATACAAATAGCATTAACCTTGGAAATATTTACAACATTGTCAGATTTACTCCATTCATGAGGCTTAATTTCCGTTTATTAAAACCTAAAAGGTTTCCTATTGAATCATCTTTTGTGAAATCAATTTCTTTACTGCATTTAATACTGCATTTTGGGGTATTGAGATTTGTCGTTAATCTAAACGAAGAGGGTTCTATAATAAAAATTTCATGCAGTTTGTTATTTATCAATGTACTTAAGTCTTTTGTGTCATAAGTTCCATCCGGAATAACAATCACTTTACCATCTACGTAAATTTTATTGTTTCCATCCTCTATATTAGGATACTCATAAATGACTCAAAATCAGCTAAACCTAATAAATATTGCTTTTCGTCATCCAAATAGATGGGAGGATTAAAATCAGATGTAGATATTCTGTTAATTTTTAAGAAATGCCGTAATAATTTATTTCATGTGTTTATATAGAAAACTAAGCGCTAGCTGTCCACAATTATAGTTATTAAATTTTTGTTTGACCTCATAGGTGTAATATATATTTACACCCTTACTTGTATTAAAATATTAGATCAACTCAAGAGGTGGTTTGAGATTACCATAACTATCAAAATACAGGACATCTTTTTGCTTTTTTATGTAAGCTACCCAATGAGAACCATCAAAATAGTTATAACCAGGAATGTGTAGTTCAACAGGTAGACTATTAATAAGTTTATTTACTAAACCCGTACCTTTCTTGCTCTTCTTATTGGATGTAATAGAGGTTTAAAGGTTGTGTATGATCATTTTATAGTTTTTGTAAACTAGATACGATCAAGCTGCATCTTATATAAATAGTAAAACGGGCAGCAAATTCACTTGGCTGTTTTTTTATAAATTAGTATTTATTTAGAATGTTATGTCGTATACTTGACGATGAATTGAAAAACAAGCTTTTGTTTACCTATTAAAAACCATGATGAAGAAATTTTAATCAAACCATTTAGAAAACATGGTGATCTCTTTGGTGGAAAATCAAAGAGATGTCTTGTTGTAGGAGCATCAGGGGTTGGCAAAACGGGTTGGTTACGCATTACTTGAATATCCAAACGGAATAAGATCGGAAAATATTTATTTATACTAAAAATCGTTACATCAACCCAAGTATGAGTATTTAAGAAATTTGCTAAAACCTATTAAAGAGATTGGTTATTTTAAATATGACAATGATGAAAATATTATATCCCTTCACGATATTAAACCAAATTCCAGTTTTTATATTTGATGACATTCCATGTCAGAATCAAACTGTTATGAGGACTATTTTACATTTGGGAGACATAAAAATACGGATTGCTTTTTCATTTTTCAAGGCTATTCATCAATTTTCAAAAGGCTTATACGTGAAAATGCAAATCTCTTAATTTTATTTTAAACAGGACCTTACTAGTTTAAAACACATATATAATGACCATTGCATGATGGATATGACATTTGAGAAATTTAAAGCTCTCTGTGAACACTGTTGGTTTCGTTGTAATTGATAAGGACTGTCCCTTAAATTCTGGCAGATATAGAAGCAGGTTCGATTCATTCATACACTTATAAATATGGATAAACGACTAGCAAAGAGAGTTAGTTAAATCAAGAAGAGCAGTAAAACAGAAATATCAAGCATTAAAGTCAGAAGCCTCAACAACTTAAAGCCAATTAGAAAAAACATATCAACCGATAACACAACCACTACAGCAATTAATTTCAAATATTGCAAAAACGGAACCAACTGACGTAAAGAAGAACCTCATACTTTAAGCAATTTTTATTTATAGTGTCTCTGTACTCCAACAAGGACAGCTCAGAAAACCGGGAAAACTCCCGTTTTACCCACTGAGTTACCATCATTTTTTGATCAGAGTATTGCATCGACTAGTAATTTCCCTACCATTCAAGAAACAAGCACAGTAGCTGAAACTACCCCCATCGGGTGATAGTATATGAATTTAAATATCTCTGATATTTTAGAACAAACTAGACAAACAATTCAACAATACGTTGACACTCACGCGATATAAAGATTGGTTGGAAGATTTTGATGGTGCCAAAAATATATCGATAAGGGATTACTGAGGATACAAGACATATATTTGATCACACAATTATGGTATTGTTCATGATTTGAAATCAAACAAACTTCTTTTAGGGACAACAATAAACCAGTTGAAATTATTGATAAAAATATAAAAGTTAGAAGTTGGTGTAAACTACAAGGCACTCCAGGTTTATATGAACTACTTTTAAAAAAGAACCTATTGGTTACAGAAAGAAGACTTAGATCAGTATATGGACATTCTATCAAGAACTAATGCATATCGCAGAAATCACGACCATAATGAGCAAGTTCAAGGTAACGGTTCAGTCAAATATGTAACTATTATAAGACCGTACTTACAAACCAAAGAGGGGTAACGAAAACAAAAAATATTAAAACACCTGCAAAAAATCTCATAGAAGCATTTAGTAGACCTAGGCTCCATATAGGCAAACAAGGCAGAAACTGGGAATGGGGATATTGAAACCTAACAAAACAGATACGGACTATGCTATGTGGAACAACATCCATGAACTTGTTGATAGGTTTAGACTTTTAATGGCTTATTCAGGTTGCCGGGCATACTGGACATAATAATGAAATAATCTCAATTATTGAAGAACTACGAGAAACCAAATGAATTCTATAAATAAAAGTTTTTGAAGTAAAAAGCAACAGTTGCATATTATATATTGAGTATGTCGGTAAATAAATTTGGAACTCATATCCTAAATGCCAATGAAGACTTATATTACTTTTGCATCCGTCCCATGGTTCTTGAACATTCGACAAAATCAATTAATCTACCGGATGGTGAACAAGACGTTGTTTTACTATTAGCGGCGATGAAACTACTTAGCGTTTCCATTTCCAGAAGCAGAAGTGATAAAAGTTCACTGTCGTAAAGACATAGATTTTATCATAAATGACAATATATTTAGTTCGGTTGAACTATTAGGTCATAAACTCGGTAACGGTGATAATATTTCTGTTGTAAGATCTCTTAAGTATTCTGCATCACCTGGAGTGTTATACGCAGGATTGGTTTTAAAGTGTAAGACTGAAAATGAATAAAATTAAGGAGGATGTGGTTGATGAATTACATAGACCCTTTAGGAACAGGGGTAATCGTAAAAGGGCTTAATGATTTGTTTCAAGCAGATTTGGTTATTAATGCAACCTTACTCAAAATTTAATAGAGGATATAGATATATATTCAGTTGTAATCAATGCTTTTCTAAATTCGTTTGGGCACTACCTATTAAAACAAAAACTGGTAAAGAGGTGGCTGCAGCAATGAAAAAATTTTTAAAGCCTTAAAAGAAGCCCCTAAACACCTGCAAGGCGTTCCAAAAAATATACAAACAGATAAAGGAAAATAATTTTATTCCAAAGATTTTCAGAAGCTAATGGAACAGTTTAAAATCAATCACTATAGTACTTTTTCTAATTTGAAAGCAAGTATCGTTGAGCGAGTGAACCGAACATTAAAGAATAAAATGTGGAAAAAGTTTAGTCTTCAAGGAAATTATAAATGGTTAGATATATTGCCTTATATTGTTAGTGTGTACAATACTACAGTACACTCTACAATTGGTAAAAAACCTAATGCTGTTAATAAGGGAAATGAAAAAAATATACTGAAATCATCATTTACTCATATGAAAACAGTTGGTCCTGATTTAAAAAAATTTAAAGTTGGTGACTTTGTTCGTATAAGCAAACACAGAATTTTTTTCTAAAGGGTACACACCCAACTGGTCAAATGAAATTTTTAGAGTAAAAAAGTTACAACTTACAAATCCTGCAACCTATTTATTTGAAGATGAAAACAAATCAGAAATTCAAGGAGGCTTTTACGGAAAAGAATTACAAAAAGTCAGACATTCAGACATATACTTAATGGAAAAGTAATAAGAAGAAAAGGAAATAAGGTGTTAGTTAAATGGTTGGGATTAGACAAAACACATAACTCATGGATATTAAAACAGGATATTTTGTAAAATATTCATCAATAAAACACATTTTTTTATTTGTTTTATTTTATAATCCTATTTAACATATTATTTAAAACAGGTTTTAAAATAATTCCACATAATTCAATTCGTCTTTTAAAATGTTGTTGGTCTACAAACTCTTAAGGCGACATAAGGAACTTTCTATATGCTAACGTCCATGCATGCATCGTATGAAGTTGATTTTTAGTTTCATCAACACTTACTGATTTCTTCATAATATTTTCTTTCTCTTAATTTTTGTTCGAGCTGGATTGGATGCATTAGTAATAATTCCAGCATAGTACAAACATTCTCACTATTGGGGTTTTCACTTGGCGAAAAGTATTATATACTTTTTGGAGACAATTGGTTTCGGAAAACAGACTGTTCTTAAAAATGTCGAAGTAACTGTCAAATTGCTGTTTTGTAAAATATTTAATCTGTATTCGATTAAAGGTATTTGTTCCCATAATCTGCACACAAATTCATTTCCAAAACAGACGTAATCATCATGTTTTGTAATCCTCACTATTGGCATTTCACCAAATTTCTCAAAAAGAATGGACATATTTTTCAAAAATAAAGTTTCTTGAAAGGCGTTTGATTAGAAAAAGTAATTTGTTATAACACCCTGATATTTTAGTAGGGCTTTCCAATCATCCTTACTTAGAACAATAGATTGGTTCTTGTTTCCACCAAATTCAACACGGCGTAAAATCACTTTCTAAACACAAACCAATATTCACAAACTTTGATTTGGATTTATTTAAAGGGTACTGTTTAGAATTTATTATTTTTTTTGTCTTTCGTGGACGTTACTCTCTGAGGGCTGAACATTATGAGACCGTAGAATATAGAAACTAACTAAATAATGATTTGCGGCACATTTCTATAGTACTACTGTCCCCTCCACTTCCAATGGAGGAGGGAGATTACTTAACGTTGGAAAAGATAAAAATTAAACTACAAAAAATCAAATACTAAAACTTTTAATTCAGGTTTTCAAATACATCACAAAAGCAACGTAAGATGAAATAATTGATATTAAAGTCAGAAACAATAATAATATATAAAAATATACATAATTACAATTATGTTTTTATGAACAAATTCTATCCATTTTGAATAAATGACAGGCTTTTTATTAAAGAAATATTTAATCTTCATATAATTATTAACACTTAAATCGTTTTCTGAAATATTATAAGTAAACAAATGTGAGTTTCCATCTATGTAAATCATTCTCATTTGCTTATAACAATCAGTTTCATTTTTATTCTTATTGATGCACACATCGGCTCTAATTGTATTAGGAATATGATTAACATATAGTATTCTGCCAACAAGGGAGACTAACACGACTAATGAAGTAGCAGTCATTGTTCTAAAGCAACTAAATAATACTCTTTGTTACAACATTTTATATATTCACACAAATTAGTGAAACAAATCTTCAATGAAACAAATTTTATAAAACTTGACAACTTTAACTTCCTTTCCCAATTTCGAAACCGGATAACAATTGTGTATCAAAACCACTTTTATTGCGAGTCTCTTCTAAACATCGTCTTTTAGATTTGGGTTCTTGTTCAGATTGTAAAATAAATAAATTTTTAATCATTGATTCTATATGGACAATATCTTTGTGACCCCATGCTAAAGTTTTTGTGATATTCGAAAGACGATATCTTTTATCGTCATGACTTGTCAAGGCTAGTTTGTTAATCAAATTCGTATAAATATTGTGTAGATGTGACTTAAAAACATATATTGTGCAGTATACTTTTTGACCTTTTTCCACAACATCTTTATAATCTGATAAGTTTAATTGTTTTTGTACGGCCGATTTACGAATACCTTTTGCCTTTTTATCTAAACTATCTTTGGTTTTTACACAGTATGCTTTATAGCACCGGTACCAAAAAAACTTTCTAAAGGCACACCTTTATATTCATCCTTAAATTTACCAACCACTGATGTGGATATCGGCATATTATGAATATTTGGATCAGGATAGTTAGAGGTGTCAAATTGATCCAGAATTTGCTTCATATCTTCATAAAAATTTTCCGTTTCAATTTCTAGTAATAAAGAATCAGTATCAGTGTACAATAAACTTACATTATCTCCATATTTTAATTTTAAATATCCGTAATAAAAATCATACATTACAGTTTTTGCAATATCCAATATACTCATTCCAACATAAATGGGCTTATTATATTCGATACATATCTTTTGAAGTTGAATAGCTACTAGATTTTCTGAAAAAATAAAATCTTTAAATTGAGGTTTTGCAATTAATTTCTCAGCACTTAATTTGTTTCGCTCTCTCTCCCATTGAGTTACTAGCTTAATATCTACTCGGTTATCGACATTCTCCATAGTTTTACCAAAAATACTGTTATTTGCCAATTTGTACGAATTTTTTTCAAATTTGTTTTTTGAAGCATTTCGTAAATTAGTATTCAAATCAATATATTTAGCTAACCATGGCGATTGTGTAAATTTAATTCCCCTGTGTATTTTGAGAAGTTTAAGTCCAAATTTTAAGCTTTGCTTCAAAGCACGATAATGAAGAACATAATTGTACTTATTGTTTAAATTGGGAATTAGTTTAGAATACTTGGAAATTGGTGGCTTAAATTGTTCGGGACAGAGCGGAAAGTCGTTATGGCTTTCATGTAAATTCTGAGGATATTCTAAGTCAACTTCAAATACATAACCCGTAGATGATGTATCTGAAATATTTAAAATATTAAGTTCATTAATTTCATCCTCAGATAGCCAAAGTTTTTTTCTGGCAAATACTGTTTCATTGCAAAACCATACAAATTTGTTGCATCTAAATAGGCAATATATTTTGTTGGATACTTAGGATTGAAATTATCAAGAAAAGGATTATTTGCCTCCGATTTTCGAGCTGAACAAGTACTAACTCCCCCGCGAACCCCTTTTTTGAAGAAATGAAGCATATCTGGATCAGTCAATAATTCCAATTCTACATTTGTAAATTTCATGATAGCATCCCAATACATTGAAGGGCTTGTTGCATAGTTCACAGGATCTAATTTATAAGTTTTATAACAAGTATTTCTATAATTTTCAAAAACATCGGCTAAAAGGAGAACGTCAGATTTCAAATATATATCTGAATATTCACCTATCGTGGAGCAATTGAATACATTCCATACCTCTTTAGCTCTAATGTAATCTTCATTACTAATATTTTCATCAACTAAGTCATTATAAAATTTATCAATAGCGGGCAAAGATTTATCATCCAACTTTTCGTAAGAGTCAATATTTGAATAAGGAAAAACTCCTTTTGCCTAACATATTTAAATTGCTCTGTGTCTGAAAAATGTTTCCTAATTTCAAGACATTGAGAATTATCTAAAATGTTAGATAGTGATTCAAGAGATTCTGGTAAAAACTGAAATGAGTCTATAAATAGTAAATTCAAGTAAACTATCTTTTTATTTTTAGAGTCATACGTGTTTACCATAATTTTTTTACTAAAAGAAATATATTTTTCTTTGTTTTGAGCAATAACGCTAATTGATTCTTTATTGTTCCATAATGACTTAATAAATAGATGAGAATCGTAATTCTTTAGATTATGAAAAATTATTGGAATGTAAGTTGGAGGTATGAAATGTAAATTACAAATAGAATGAGCCCCGCCCCTATAGTTACCGCTAAAATGACAGTGGTCCTTACATTTTTTAAAATTTCCGTCTGAAAAAGATTTTTCACATATATAACACACAAATGCATTTTCAAATTCTTTTTGTTGCAAACTAGTTAACTTATTCATAGGCTTTTGATTTCTAAAATAATAGTTATAAAGGTTTTTCACATCAAGTTCAATATATTCAATAAACTTTTCAGCACAATCAGTTCCACGATAAAGTTTTAAAGATGTGAGATTTTTATCAAATGATGATTTAATGTAATAAGCGAACGAATATGGAACATGTTCAGCAGTTTAAACTGTATAGGAAGTTGTAGGATTAAGCTTTTCGTTTTCAACGTTTTTTAAATAGCACTCGAAATCAGCATAAATTACAAAAGGTGCTTTATACCGCTTTTGAATATTTTGAAACTTTAATATGTTTTCTGGAATTTGATTTTTAAACTTATCTAAAATAAGTTCATCTGAAGGATATTCGATTCGAACAGATGTACAATCATATTCTAAGTGTCTTTGTAATTTTGCATAGGTACCAAAATATTGTAAACATCTTTCACACAAATTTTTTTTACATTTCTTTTTGGAAAGTTGTTTAAAAAGTAATTTAGATAAATCTTTTATCCAACAATAAGGACTATTACCGTCATCAGAAGTATTTAAAAGTAGATTGATATGTAAATTCTTTTTATGTCTATTATAGTGTAATGGTCCTACAATCTCATTTACATATACTCCATTTCTAAAAAATTTCTGAACCCCATAGACATTTATGGATAAATTATTTTTGTTTTCAAAAGTACTTATCTGCTCTAATTTAACTGGAAAATTAATACCTGTAAAAATCAAAGATAGTTCTGAAGTCCGGGTACGAGGAAGTTTTCCTAGGGTCACCTGAAAGTCCACATATTGCTGATACAACGGCATATGCAAAACAGAAATCATCTTCATTCAAAATGTTTACCAAACTACCTCGGAACTCTGGAATTGGAATATAAGAGTCGCCACATAAAGGATTGTACTTGTTGATGTTTACTTTTAAATGGAGAATTTGTTGTAAAATCCAACCTGCAATTTAAAGAAGAAATAATTAGTATTTATTAAGAGAGACTGTTGTAAATAAACAAAAATTGAAGCAATAGCGTTTGAAATGTTAAAATGTTTGCAAGTAATTATTAACTTACCAGAATCTCGTTCAGGTAGTTCATCTGCCGTGGTTGTTAGAATTTTGAATAGTTCGTCATAGAGATTATTTAAATCAGTCGTCTCAGTCACGTTATGGAAGGCTGTGTTGAATGATTTAACGGATGTAGACTCCAAAACTGGCGAGTAGTAGATACCAAATAATTCTGCATTTATCTTAACGCATCTATATAATTGCTGTTGCTGGCGAATTAATGTTACGACTTTCTCGGAAATTTCTTGCTGAAACTTTTTAAGGTTGATATGCATTTTGGGTGAGTAAACCTTGTATGCAGCAATTCGAGACTTAAAAGCACTTCTAATAAGGTTATTCCATTTCCATATTTAATAGTACTCTTGCTTTTGTGGACATTTGTTCTTAGATGAGAGTTCCAAGCATTAAAATTAATATCAGCTTTACAGTCTTCGCAATGGTGAGTTGCATTATTCCTGGAGAATTTTTCACCAACTGAAACAAAAAATAGAATTTTTTGAATTCACTATAATAATTTACATGCAATATAACACAATAAGCGGCGTAGCAAGGTAGGGGAGGGAACTGACCACCTGCCCTGCCCCTGGACGCTTACTAAGTCAAGCAAAAAAGATCATTGAAATAACACAAAACAAATTTTATTGTTTTTCTTATATTTTAATATATCCTAATTCTTAGTAAATAATGTAAATATACTTACTATCGATTAAATACTCATCCGGATTATGATTTGTGTCCCTTTTTAAACACGATTCTTTAATGTGTCTTATGGCATTTCGTCTCTGTGGAAATTCTTTTAGACAGAGTGTGCAGAGAAGAGTCATTTTGAAATGGATATTTATAGGTTTAGTTTCTCTTTAAATGAGGAATAGTGGATTTAAATTTAAAAGTTTGCGCTTACGTGTCTTGTATTTTTTTTTTAATTTTTAAAACATTTTTACATATATTTACCACTAAGATTTACCACCAAAGCAGGGATTTTTTATAAAAATATTATCTAAATTTAAAAGAAGCTCACCCTGTCTATGAATTATTTTTTTAACAGTTGAGCAAGTAAAATTACTCAAATTTTTACATTCATTCAAATTGAAATAGTTGTTTACCATTGATTTGAACGTCGCACAACCACATCTTTGTTCTGATTTTGATAAAGTTTGCTTTGGTTTTGAATCTAAAAATTTGTTTAATTCACTTCTGTAGGGAGTTTTTAATGAATTGCTGGGTTGGGTTGTAACAACGGCCCCTGATTTTTCGATATCATCGGTTTTGATATTTTTCATTACATTTGTTTCGTCGTCAGAAGATTCAGAAGCAGAACGTTTTCCTTTGTTCTGAACTTCTTTATATTCGACAATTTCACACGAATTGAGGTGAGGTTTCGGTGGACTATGGTTGCAATTTTGAACAACATTGTATACCTCAACATCACCTACAATTTTGTTACAGGTTTGGTCGAACACCGCTCTTGATTTTTGGTGGAAATGTAATTTAGGAGCTGGTTGGTATTCCTCCCTGATTTTTTTAACCTCAATAACGGTCTTTGTTGAATCTTCTGACGACGAAACAGAAATTGGTGAGTAGACATTTTGCTCTACCTGAAATTCATTTTCACCCTGTTTCCCCTCAACTCCCTGGCTCGAATAAACATCATTGACTAACATTTCAAACTTTTGATTTTCTAAATTAATTTCCTCCTCATCAACAGTGAAATATTTTGAGGAGGTCTCTCTAAGACTGTCTAATGATTCATTGACTGGATTAATATCTGAATTACATTCCCCAAAGCTCGCTATTTCTTCAAAATTTATTGTTGAAATCAGTTCAGGGTGAACTGCATTATTTTGATTATTAAAAATTGTAACTAAATTGTTTATAATTGTAGCGTCATCGATACCACCAATTTCTGATTGAGTATTATCCATGTTCTCATTAAAATATTTTTCTAACGCGTCCGGTTTTAATTGACACAAATGTCAATCCATTAAATCATGGACTGGGCAAGTCTCTTCCAAATCAAATAAGGTAAAATCAAAGTCAGTTAGAGAATTCATAGTGGTAAAAAACAAAAATTAAACCTGCAAAAAACACAAAACGAAAGAAAGCTGTAAACTAGATCACACAATGTAGGATACATTTTCAACACTCAAAACATAAAATTTAGGAGTAGGATAACTAGGGATTTGCAGTCTAAAAGGCACGAAAACACAATTACACAAGAGAATTCACCGCAGACACTGAGAATCACTTGTTAAGTCACGCCCACTGGTAAGGTTGGTGGCTGGTACAGCGCCTTTTTTTTTTCAACTCGATTTTTTTTTCAACTCTTTTTTTTTTTTTTTTTTTTTTAACTCGACTTTTTTTTTGCAATTTTGGGAGTGGTTCTTGGTTGGTACTTGTAAGTTTTGGGAGTGTCTCTTTTGTGCTTTATATTTTCGTGATTCTACTGCAATATTCAGTCTTTGTCATTTGATTCAGTCTAGATTGTTTTGTATCAAAATGTCGTGTGTGCCAAATAAACTAACAACTTCAGTTGAAGTACCAATATCCGAAAAAATGTGGTGTATACCGGAGAAACCAACAACTTCAGTAGAAGTACCAATATCCCCCAAAATGTGGTGGTTACCGGAGGAACCAGGAACAGCTTCTGCCATAATACCAATGTTTCCCGAAATGTGGTGTGTACCGGACGAACTAACAACTTCAGTTGAAGTGCCAATGTCCCCAAAAATGTGGTGTGTACCGGACGAGCTAACAACTTCAGTAGAAGTACCAATATCACCCAAAATGTGGTGTTCACAGGAGGAACCAGGAACATCTGCCGAAATACCAATGTCCCCCAAAAAGTGGCGTTTACCAGAGGTACTAGAAACAATTTCAGCCGGAGTATCCATGACTCCACATCGACAACAGCAGTTGATGTCACCAGAGCTTACACAAACAGAAACATCACCCCCAGCATCAGCTTCATCAGAATGGTCAGAAAGTGTGGATGAGGTCATGTTAAGACTTCTGCACGATTTAGAACTTTTATTTGGTATAAAGGTAAGCAATGGACCTATTCAAATTGATATTGTGCCGTTAATGTCAATCCCAATGTGTGCCAAGAGAAAACAACCCAAAAGGTTGTGCAAAAGACCGTTCAATTATAAATATAATTTTTAGTTTTAGGAGCAGAAGACTATTATAATTTTTAGTTTTAGGAGCAGAAGACTATTATGATTTATAGTGTTAAATGTAAATGACCATTATAATACAATACAAAGTGCAAAAGGTAATTTTAAATATATTTTTTAGTAATATTAATTCGATGTATAATATATATTCTTAAATTTTATTTTGTTTCTTTTTTTGCGTCCATTTGATTCGTAATAAAACGTACTAAGGAGCATATCAAATATGGAAGTGTGTGGGGCTAAAAACCAATTATATATGATAATAATATTCTTTATTATGTGTTTAAACAAAAATTAATTATATTTTGTTATATTTTATTAATAATTAAATTGTCTTGTGATAAATCTACATCTATTTTTTTTTCATTTAACAAGTTTTATAACAATTTTTATAATCATCTAATATTTTTACATTAGCCAAGGCACAATGCCAAGGACTTAAATTTTTATGAAAATAACACACAATTTTTATAATCATATAATATTTTTACATTAGCCAAGGCACAATGCCAAGGACTTAAATTTTTATGAAAATAACGTTCTTAAATTTGCTTAGTTTGGGTTCCTCGTCGACTGGAATGCTTATGATCAGCTCTGGAGTGAAAATTTTTCCTAAAAAGTTTCTCTTTTTAATGCCTTTGACATAGATCTTCGGATTAGTATATATCTTGACAATATTCTTGAGGATTTCTTCTATTTCATTTAATTCTATATATCCAACGTCCCATTCCAACCCGTGATATTCTTCAGACCAATCAACTATTTCTTGATCCTTGGCAGATAACATGGTTCTTTTAAATGGTGACTTAAAAAGAAAATTAGACCAGCCTACACCATCGTAGATAGCAAGCTCCTCTGAGACCAAGCCAAATAAACAATTATAACCTTGAATGTCCACGAATAGTTCTGAATAGTACTCGACCATGATTAGTCTCCTACTATTAATTTTAAAGGTTATTCTGCAATTTTATTTTTAAAATAACTTTTGTCCAATAAATGGTTTTTAATTTTTTTTTACACTTCACTGCATATTGTACTGCTTTTTTATAGTGCGTAGAAAAAAAAACTCCTAGGTAATTTTTTGTTACTGTATATATTTACAAGTCCTCCACCATAATCCCATCATTCTATTCTTTTCAAAATGTATTGTATCTTTTTTTGCTTTTGTCCACTAAATGGTTTTCACTTTTTTTCACTTCAGTTTTATTACACACTATACAAGTTTCAAAGGTACTGAAATGAAAAAGATTGTCATTGCACAATGTACAGCGCAAGTCTTGTTCACAACATTCCATTGCTCTTTTGTAGTGTGTAGACAAAACTGTGTTTGCCAAGGGGTGCTTCTAATGCGTGCAAATAATAGCATCGTAAGCACAAACTATAAGCACCACCAAACGAAGACATTATGACGGCATAATCTTGAATGACACAAACTTCGCGGCGTAGATAATTTGGTTCAACAGCATTACTAGCACTTATTTTTTTAATATTTACAAGACCTTTTTCACCACAACCGGCATCAAAGAAATTATGTATCCCCTCATCTTCACTATCGTCTTGAACCTCTTCAAATTTGTTCTTATCTAAATCGGCTAACCATGCTTGTTTAACGTCGAAAATGTTTCTTCCTCCAACCGTGAAATATAGTATTTCATCTTCGTACATTGAAGACATTTTTTCCAATTGCTCAAAATGTAGATCACTAGATTCTTGCAAAACAACGTGGCGACAACTTATTTTAATTAACATATATTTTTTAACTTCGTTACTTTTAAAAATACTGATACTAGAGTAAGAATGAATTGCTCTGTTGGCTGTTAACACTTAAATAAAACATCTCCCTCCGGATGCACAAGTAAGAGTGGGAAGACCAATCAGAATCAAGCAGAGTCAAGTAGGCGTGGCAGGGACAGGCGCGGGAAGTGGAAGACCAATGAAAAAAGTGGTGGGGGGAGCGAGACTAACCCCCCAATCCCCTCTACTCGTTTTGAATGGTTTTTCTGAAAGCCATGGGCCTTCGTAAGCAATTTTATACGGGTGCCTTTCATATTTATTTTGCAAGCATATTTCGCAGGAATTTATATAGGTAGTGATGGCGTCCCTTAATTTTGGCCATTAGTGTTTTTTCTTGATATGGTTATACGTTTCGGTTATCCCGTTGTCGTTATTTTGATGGTAGTTAGCAATTATTTCTTTTTGTTGTATGGGATTTGTTACGTCGATTAAATAAGTGTTAGAAAATATAAAATTCTACTTTTAACTCTTGATTTGGTGTATATATATAGTAAACGGTACGTCCGGTTGTATTATGTCTTTAAGAACTTTTAAAATATGTTCTTGTTGATCAGGCTTAGATATTTTTTACAAAATGGTGATTCTTTTTAAAGGGTTTTAAATATGTGTGTTTGTATTCGTCGCCGTAGTCTATTATTAGGCGATTAGATGCGTAGTTTACGGGTAATTCTGATATCGGAAGGTATTTTCCTTGAGTATCGTTATTTGAATGAACGGTGACATCGGAATTTGCATGGTCTGCATTTGGGTTAGCAGGAGGATTAGGGGTAATCTCCGGTTGTTAGACTGGAGGGATGTCATATTGTTGGTTAAGCACAAAATCGTCTAGGTGAAAATCGGATAAATTGGCTACAGGGGCATTGGACTGTGCGTCGTTAGTTTCGTGCACGTTAATATCTATCCGTGACAGAGCATCGGCGACGAGATTTTCCTTTCCTTTTTTGTATTTTATCTCGTAGTCGAATTCGTCTAATTTTAATTTCCATCTAGTTAGACGAGAGTTGGGTTTTTTAATTTTAGAAAGCCATACTAAGGGGTTATGGTAAGTTTCTATGACAAATTTTGGGCCATATAAGTAAGGACGGAAATGTTTTATCGAATCGACTATTGACAAAAGCTCTCTTTCTATTGCAGAATAATTTCGTTCAGCAGAATTAAGAGTTCTAGAGTAATATGCAATGGGATGTTTGTTCTGTGATAAAATGCTACCTATAGCTATATTAGAAGCATCTGTTGTGAGCTTAAAAGGTTTGGTGAAATCGGGATATTGTAATACAGGGGAATTCGTTATAAGTTTTTTGCATTTTAAAAATGCGTTTTTATATTCTTGATTTTCAATATTTATTTCGCTACCTTTTCGGAGGCATTTAGTTTTTGGAAAAGTTACTTTTGAGAAGTTTTTGATAAATCTCCGGTAATATCCTACTAGTCCTAAAAAGGCCTTAATTTCCTTTCGTGTTTTGGGAATGAGATAACGTTGGATGGCTTCTATTTTAATGGGGTTAGGTTTAATTCCTTCGGGGGTTATCACGTGTCCTAAGAAGGCTACTTCTTTACACAAAAATTCAGATTTATCTGGTTGTACTTTTAAATTGACTTCCTAGAGTTTTTTGAATATTTGACGAGTGTGGTCAATATGTTCGTATAGGGATTTTGAAAAGATGACAATATCGTCCATATAGACGAAACAAAATTTGTAAAGATATTCTCTTAGTACCTCATCTATCATACGTTGAAACGTAGCCGGTGCATTTCTGAGGCCAAATGGCATTCTAAGGTATTTGTAATGACCATTGTTTACAGTGAATTCAGTTTTTTCGATAGACTTGGGTTCCATTTCAATTTGATGAAATCCTTGGGCAAGGTCAAGGGTAGTGAAATAAGTACATTTACCGAGGCTGTCAAGTATCTCCTTAATACTAGGGAGTGGCCAAGTCTCATCATAGGTCTGTTCATTGAGACGTGTATAATTGATGACCATGCGAAATTTCTTTTTACCAGATGCGTCGTCCTTTTTAGGCACAATCCATACTGGTGTTGAATAAGGCGAAATCGAGGGACGAATTATTTTATTGTCAAGAAGTTTCTGAACTTGGGATTGAATTTCGAGGTTCATGGCTGGGGGATGCCTAAATGATTTTACGTAGACAGGTCTATCATTAGTGGTATGAATGCAATGTTTGGTTTGGCTAGTAAATGTTAGATCGCAATTTTCGTGGTACATAATATCTTCAAATTCATGGCAAAGAGGAAGTATTTTGGATTTTTCTAGAGGGGTCAAATGATCTAATCTTAATTGCTTTTCAGGGTTACATTTTGACGTGTTGCTACGTGGGGGATCTAATATATCAAATTGATCTTGTGGGATAACTTTTATTCTTTGATGAAAATTTATATTTATATTAGGAGTAGGGTTAGGAATTTTGCAGAGGCCGTTTCTTACTTTCACTAAACTATCGGGTTTGATATGGTCTTGAATATTAAAAGAAGGCAAAATTGCTAAACCTTTTTCGTAGTTAACCGGTATAGTAAGAGAGTTATTACGAAAATTTTGTACAGGTCTTAATAAGGGTTTATTATAAGCAAGAGAAAATGGAATTTTAGTATTTTGTAAGGTGAAAACTTTTTTTTCATAATCTATAATGGCATTTAAGTTACTAAGATCTTTTGTGCCTATTAAAACATCAAAATCGTTATGCCAATTGAGTATTCGTAATTTAAAATCTTGTTTTATGCCTAGTTCATCTAATAGGTGAATTTTTAAATTTTGGTTTTCTTTATATGTTCTTTTACAAGCTGTTACTTCAAAAGGTTCATAAAATATATTTTGCTTATACAACTCAGCTATTCTTGGTGAAATAATAGAGTCGGATGCACCTGAATCAATAAGTAATGTGATTTGTTTTTTTGGAAGGTAAAAATAGGGTAATTCAATTTTTTGGGCAATGTTGTTTAGGTTAATGACGGTTTCGAGGCTGTTATCTGAAAATTTTCAAAATTTTCTTGTTGAATGGTTTCAAAATTTTGTTCATATTCGGGTTTATATCAATCTTGATAATCTTGATTTTCGAGGACAAAATCGTAAGCCTGTGTGGGATCTTGGGTGTGTGTAAGATTATCACTGTAAGGATTATAGGGTACGGGTTCTTGGTAAGATGACGTGGGATATTCATTATAATACTGCTCGTCATAAAACAGTTGTGAATGTGTCTCTACATTGGTTAGTTCTTGGGCTACAAAATTTCTGGGTCCGGAAGACTAAAAGAAATTTGGTGGCTTAGAAAATTGTCTTTGTTGATATAATCTCGAGGGACCGGCCGTAGAAGTCGACATAGGGACTGGTGGTTCAGGCCTGGAGGGACTGTTGCTACTTTGGGGAGCAAAGACATTTTTGGGTCTGCCAAATACTTGGGCGTTAGTTGGATAATGTCTTGGGACCTGTCTCGGTTGTACCGGTATAGGTCAACTAGCAAATCTTTGTGCTTGTGGGAAATTGGTAAAGTTTGGGGGTTATTAATTTTGCAAAGCTGAAATATTTGTGAAATTAACTTGCGATTCTATCATATTATAATTTAACACGTAATTAAAAGCTTCGTCAAGTGTATTAGGCCGTTGTAACATGAGCATTGTTTTTAAAGTTTGTGGAGAATTTGCCGTCAAAATTAAAACATATGTTTTTTCGATTTGATTTATAAGAGCTGCTTTTACTATCTGTTCTACGACTTCGCAATGAATTTTTAAGAGTATTCTTTGCACGAAGGATTTGAGCCTATCTACAAATTCTAAAATATTTTCATTTTTATTTATTCTTACATATTGCAATTGTTGTATTAATATATGATACGTAATCGGATCTCCAAATTTTTGTCTTAATGCAATTTTTATTGCAGGCCAACTACTTAAATCTGGCCGAGATAGTAAAAATTCCCTATCATTATCTATTAATTTTGATTTTATAGCAGCTAGAACAACTTTTATTTGATCTTGGTCATCGGAAAAATATAAACTATAAAATTCGTCTATTGAGTTTAAAAAACTTTCTAAGTGGTTTTGAAAACCAGAAAAAGTTGGCAAAAGTGATGTATGGAATCTAATATTTTCCATTTTTAATTTATTAGTTTTAGAGTCTAAGGTTAAATTATTAAGAAGACTGATTAATTCAGTATGAATGATATCTTGTGATTCACTATTAGAATTTTCAGATTCGTTTTCAATACTTAATCCTAAAGGGGCCCTATTTTGTATTAGAATATTTTTCAAACGTTTAGAAGCGTCAGACATTAAAAATAAATGGAAATTCAAACAATTAACTTACAGTACAATCAAGGATGAATCCATAAAGCTTATACTGCAACGCTTGCTACCAAAATCTTTGTAGGGCTGAACGGCTTCCGTCTTAGAACTGGTCTGGTTCGGAAGGCAGGAACTGGGACCACAGCTTCTCTTGATAGGGATCTGAGCTTCCGCACTAGTGCCTTCTTCTCCTTGGATGGAACACTTCTCAATCTTTCAACGAAGAATCGATAAAGCGAGTCTTGAAGGTTCGTTTCTTAGTGTGTAAAGACTTGAAAATCGCTTCCGTACAACGAAAATCGAAAAATGACGAAATCACACTATCCTGTTCGCAGCGCCAGTTAAATACGTCGACCAGCGGAGTACGTTTTAAAAACAATTTATTTTTACTGAAGGGCCAAACTTAAAACTAGTGAACAATAATACGAACAGCGAGTAGCTTTGACATTATATTAATGTTACTGATTATTACAACATTTTCCTTAAATACTAAATAAATATACATTCAGCAGAATTACATTATTGGTGTATACATCAGGACTGGTTCAGGGATATTTCTCGTGTTTTATTTGTATTACAACTAGAATATCTTCTTTGTCCCGCATAAAGTCTTCTATAATCTCGTTGCGCTTGCATTTTCTTATTACCATTTTTAATAAATATTTTGTAAATATATTTTCTTTCATTCGCAACCCCATGTTTTTAAAAATTTACTAGAAGCTGTCAAGCTATCTAATATAAGCAGTTGAAATTTGGCATTCGCGTCATCTTTATACATGACCAACTTGACCTCTACAATGTTCCTATAGTTTATGTCAATATCGCGAAAACAATAATTGAATTAAGGGCTCTTGAGATACGTGGAAAGTGATGTAAAATTTAAAAATAAGTTTAAAATTTAAAAACTTCTTATTATATTAAGGTCGGGATGGGATGGGTTCCTAGGCTTTCATCAGCAAGTCCAGACCAATGACTAAGGGCCATTTCTTTTTCCTATCACTCTAATTTAATTTTTTTGAGTAAGATCTTTTTCCAGTGTCAAAAAATTTGCCTACACTTTTTTATAAATTCTAAAACACAGTTTTCCCAATAAATAACCAAATTCGTATTTCGAATCCACCTATAATTACAATAAAATATATCAAAATAACTAGAATAATATAATTTTATTGACATTACATAGTTCACCGAAGCTAACAAACTATATATATATACATATATATATATATATATATATATATATATATATATATATATATATATATAAGGTAGAAATACCAATTATCGGCAACTTAAGGGCAAAGTCCAACATTCGGGTATTGTACACATAAACAAAGATTACGATTTAGACTACTTTTTTGGTTGCCTAATTTAATTACCTGTGAGCCAAATTCTACTTAACTCTACAACTCATAGTAACACAAAGCTTATTATAAATCATAAAAATATTTAAATCAGGGACTGCATAAAAATCTCTTTTTATAATCTTTTGTTGGTCATATCTTGTTTGTTGATTTCACCTAGCTGAGTATCTTGTTTGTTTTCTGAGTTTTCTTTTTGATCATTAATACAAACAACAAACAAACAAAAGTATGCTTTATTGCCGCAGAAAAATTCTACAATTTTATGGACAAAGCAAAATATACCTAAAAATAAGACATATCAAAACATTAATCGAAAATAATTTCGACAAGTCAGTGCTTTTATTTTTAAAATGTAAATTATCAATTTACCAAATCGTAAAACACACGTTAGAATATAGCATAACATTGCAAACAGTAAATGAATCATGATAACCTTATAAAAGTAAACAAACACACATGTACGAGGTGAATAATTTCGATGACATTGAAATCAAAATTGCAACTATGCGACCTTAAACTCTATGTTATTATAGTTATACAAATAATTGTGATGTTAAACAGAAGGTATATTGAACTAGTGCAGAATGTAGTATACAAAAAGAATTAAATTGTTTTTAATCCAATACCTAACAAAAATAATTAAGTTTTAAGTGAATGTTCGACAGTTCTTTTCCCTATATAATGATTTACAAAATTCTATGCTATGAGTTAGGACATGACTCACAAAAGATTTAAGTAAACAAGCGAGTTTAGTGACAATTTAAAGAGACTTACTCACTGAAAAAAAAATCATTAACGCTGTAAAGTGGTCTCTCAATGAGGTATGCTTTGGTGTTTTTTCGAAATTGTGCAAGCATAGGGATAGATTTTAAATGTACTGGCAGATTGTTGTAAAGTTTTATGGCGTTGTAAATAATTGATTTTTTTATTAATTCTGTGGAAGGAATGGGAAGATAAATATCATGCCTAGAGTTTCTGGTAGGGTATACATGTTGTGGCCTTTCTGGGAGGGTGTTTATATGTTTTCTCAGCAAACATACCGTTTCCAAAATAAATAATGCAGGAAGTGTTAATATTTCATGTTTTTTGAAATAGTATTGGCAGTGAGCTCTATTATTTAGACCAAACAAATAACGAATGGCTCTCTTTTGAAGCATAAAAATACTACGAAATTGCTCGGTGGTACAGCAGCCCCAAAAGGGAAGGCCATAGCGGAGGTGGGATTCAAATAAAGAGAAATAAGTAAGTCTGGCAGAAGGAACGTCTAGTTCTTTTGAAACTGATCGAATGGCGAAGCAGGCGGTAGAAAGTTTTTTAGTTAAGGTGTCAATATGATTAGACCATTTTAGGTTGCTATTTATATTTAAACCCAGGAATTTAACCGACTCTACGTATTCAATATTGCTGTTATGTACCTGAAGTGGTTGTAAAGTTCCCTTATAAGATAACGCCACCGTTTTATCGACGTTAAAACAAAGCATATTGGAATCGGACCAAGCCTTAATTATAACCAAGTCTTTGGAGATACTAGAGTGTAAAGACGTTGTATCAAAATCACTCCATGTTATGCTTGTGTCATCAGCAAAAAGGGAGATTCTTCCATTAATTTTAAGGTTCGTGATATCATTAATGTATAACAAAAAAAGAATAGGTCCCAAGACTGAACCTTGAGGAACTCCACTTGTAATCAACTTACAATCAGAATCGGAACCATTAGCCCTTACAAGTTGTTGCCTTTTTCCAAGATAAGATTTGAACCAATTTAAAGAAGTACCACGAATTCCATAAAAATGTAGTTTGTTTATCAGAATTTCATGACTAACACAATCAAAGGCTTTCGCATAGTCACAAAAAACTGAGGCAGTTGGGTGGTTGTTATTGAGAGATGAGTAGACGCCTCTAAGCAACGTGAACATGGCGTCACTGGTGCACTTGTTGGGTAGAAATCCGAACTGCTCCGGGGATATTATCTGATGTTTCAGGAGAAATGGCATAAGACGGTTCTTCAGTAGCCTTTCGATGATTTTTGATAGCACTGGTAGTAGTGCAATTGGGCGATAATTGCAAGAGTTAGTTTTTTCGCCGCCTTTATGAAGTGGAATAATTATAGCTGTTTTAAGGCAATCAGGGAATACACCTTTTATAAAGGACTCATTTATTAATGTTGTAAGGGCCTCTATGACTGGGAGTGGCAAGTTCAGGAATATTCTAATTGATAGGCCATCAGTGCTACACGAAGATTTACTTTTAATATTATGTATTACCTTCAATAGTTCAGTGTTGCTAACGGGACTTAAGAAAAAGCTATCAGCTAAATTTTTTGAAGGAGGGAGAAACGAAAGAGGGTCCAAACTTGGCGAGATACTAGAGGTGACATTTTTGCTTACATTAATAAAATAATCATTTAGATCATTAGCCCCTGGCAAGTTCTGAGTCACAGGGTTTGATTTGTTTCTGAGGTTATTGATGATGGACCAGGTTTCTTTTGAAACGTTATTAGAGTTTGTTAGACGTTTTCGGTAGTGTAATTTTTTTGCTGACTTAATAAGAGTAGTGTAGATCCTCCTATAATTAGAGATATAGTCGAGAATAAGAAAGGAGTCGGTGAATTTTTTTATATATGAGAGCGAGCGCATATTTTTAGCAGAAATTCGTATTCCTTTCGTGGTCCACGGTTTATGCCGCTTAGGTTTGATATTCTTAAGCGGGAAGGCCTTGTTAAAAGCACTTAAAGTTTTATTTAAAAAAGTTCTGAAGTTTGTGTTGACATTATCAGATTCAAAATTCCAATTGGTGTTAAAGCAAATATTATGAAATACTGAGAAATTTGCGGCCGAGAAAATTCTGCCCCGATGGCGAGATCTTGGTAAGGGCCTAATAGGTAAACTAAACCTGGAAATTACCGCCTCGTGATCGGAAAGACCTGAGTTATAGACCTGTGATTGCACCTCTGATGGAGAAAAATCAGACGCCATGTAATCGATGATAGAAGAAGAGTTTTTTGAAATTCTAGTTGGCGAGGATACATGCATTGAAAGACCGAAAGAGTCGAATATAGAAATTAGATATTTCTGGATGGCACAAACAGTAGCATAGTCAATATTAAAGTCTCCGCATAGAATTTTTTTACCTTTAATCGGTAGGCTGTCTAGCAAACTTACCAGGCTATTTAAAAATGATTGTACATCAGAGTTTGGTGATCTATAAATACAAATTACATAAAGATCAAGGTTTTGATTATATACTATAGAGAATTCAAAAGAGCTATCCGCTAACAAATGATCATATTTAGATACCGACATGAAATCTCCATTTAGGGATAGAATCAGTGTTCCCCCATGAGCTGAGTTTTTTCTGTCATATCTAGCTACTGTGGTATACCTCTCAATATAAAAGGGTTCGTTTAGATTCAGCCAGTGCTCAGTAATTGCAACAAGTTGGGGGAACTCCAATTCTTCCAGAAATAGGTACAACTCGTCAGTTTTATTTCTTAGAGAAGCAATATTAATTAGAACCATATTAAGACTAGTAACAACAGGAAGTTTTGAGGAATCTAGTTCCTCAGGACACGTCGTGTTTTCTAAAATATTTTTAAGAGATTTCATTAAATATTGCCAAAAATAAAATAGATTTGTATCTTCGACATCTCATTTCCATGTGGCCCCTAGGATTTAAATGCTGCCATTTTCTCTTTGTTATTTTCGAAAAAACTAAAAAATGATTTTGTAATAGTTGCATAATTTTTTTTTGGTTTTACCATTTTTATCGGTAGCTGCAGTAGGAGTTTTAAAAAATTTGTCAAATTTAATATTGTTTGGATTAAACGGAGCAAGTCCGCAAGTCTTAAAGCCATTCTGTATTAGGACTGGAAAGCAATCTTAGTACTCGATCTAAAACGGGAGCAAATAATTCTTTTGAAAGTTTACAACTTTGTTTTCCACCCGCCACTGCGCGACTGTCTTCTTCCATTCTATTTTAAGGGGATGGAACGCTGCCATAACCAAAGGCTGGAGGATGTACATCGTGGTAGGCCCCATCTTTCTTTCGGCGTTTTTCCCGCTATTTTATCAGTCAACGTTGATTTTGGAACTTTAAATGTTTTACTAGCAGTGCTGATTGACACTCCATTATTAACAGCCTTTATTGCACGCTTCATGTCAGCTTCAAAGGATTGAAGTCTCCTTGCCATCTTAATTTTTAGAACCTGAAAGGAAAAATAATAATCCCAATGTGTATATAATATATATAATATATAAATTTTGAAAATATAAAAGAAATATAACAAAATGTTTTGTATGAGTTATTTTCAGTACGGCCGATGACTGGGTCACGTATGATTTATCGTTGTGAACCTATGATCGGACATACAATGTCGGTGTTATCGGTCACTCTTTGTTCTTGTTATTGTCCTAGTTTTTATAAAAATATTAAGATCACTTATTTAACGAAAAATTGTAGGCCAAAAACTGGATAGAGTAAAGTTCGTATTTTTTAGAAACAGTAGGCAAAGTTATTTTTTCAAATATTTTATTTAATTTTTAAAAAACAAGAGTATTATTTAAAGTCCCTATAATCGGCCAGGCGGCCGATAATTACAGCATGCCTATATTTTAATGTCACAGTTTTCGGCCACCCAGAGGATAAATAATTTACCTCATAAAAACTAGTTATTTCAACTTAACATGGTGCATTAGACCTAAATATATTGCAAATAAAAATTTTGATGGAAGTATATGCAAATAAAGTTTAATTTAATTACATTTAACGGCGAAGGCACTTTTACTAACCTTCTTAATGGATGCACTTGCTCACTACACTGGTGGTGACACAAATAACCAAATTCGTATAATTTAAAAAAAAACATCAAAATAACTAGAAGAATATCATTTTATTAATATGATATAGTTCACCGAAGCTAAACATACTTAAAAAAATATCAAAAACAAAAAGCTACAAAACCTTTATTTCCATCATAAATATACAATAAGCTTCACTATATTACATTTATTTTTTTAATATGCCAAGCTTTGTAATCAATTCGCTTCTTCTTCAGTGTTCTATAAATTACATAATTTTCAGATAATTTAAGTTTTCTAACAGTACTTAGACTAATTAAAATGTATAATAGACAATTTCTAAATTAAAAAATAAAATCGAATTTACCTACAATTTTGACATTGACAAAAAATAAAAAATTTAAAAGCAAGGGTTTTTCTATCAACTAAAGAAAGATAGAGGTTAATTATGTCAAATGCATATTATAAAAAGGGGTATGTTCTAGAATTCATTTTTGAGGCGCTTCCTCCGCTCATAAGAGCTACCTGACTAGGCCACCATTAGTAACCAGTATAGTAATCAAGTTAAGGCATATAACAAAAATGTCTTGAAAATAGACGTATTTTTGAAATCTGAGGCTATTTACCACATTTTGATATCCTCATTGATTCCCTAGAAAACGACGTTTAGAATTTTAACGATTTACCACCCTGTATATATCCTTTCAATAGGATATTTTTTATATTTTTACATGTTTAATTTCTTCAGATTCTAAGCACATTTTAATTTATACATTTTCTATAACTACTTAAATTCATCTGTTTTCGAGGGAATGACATTTGAATATTGACATGTTTATGTAATGTAAATGTCAAAGGGTTTGACTTAGACCATAATAATTAGATTGAACTAATGAATATTATCAAAAATAATAATATTGATACGTCTTTGTCACTCGGAAACAGTTGAATACTAAAAATGTAATAAAAATTGTGTTTAGAATATTAAGAATAAAACATTAACGCATTTAAAAAATATTACATGGTATGGTCACTTCTGACCGACCCCCTATAATTTAAATTATGTCTTTGGTAGGTATTAAACAATATTGTTAAGCCTTTTTGACGCACCGTTTATATTTAAAAATATGTTTAAGTAATGCCGATCTTAACCTCGCTCAACTTCTTTTTATCGATAAGAGCGGAGATATTGACCGTGAGCATGCTAATGGATAAACCCATATCCGTTACTTATATGACAATAATTTGATGTCTGCTACGGTTTATCGTTATCATTGACTTATGTCGTTATTAATAATAAACGAATTCTATCTGTTTATTTTAGTAAGAGTTTACTGAGTGTTTATGACATTAATAAATAACTAAATATTTAAAACTGAATCTTGTTACAGTTTAGCAAAAAGGATGTTACTGTTTTTTTTTTTGATAATTTACAGAATAACTAAAAGTAGTTTGTTTGTCGTAGGTAGTCACCAAATATAAAAAAATAGTGTGAGGTAAGATTTTATTTCCAAAAGGTGAATAAAAATAACAAATACTTTTACGTCCTAACACTGCAACCTATGGTGGAAGATAGATCAAAATACAAGAGTCCTAACCACTCTACACTACAATTTGTTACGTCCTGGACGCGCGATTCGCTAACCAAGTTAGCATCATCGGCAGATGATATAGACAAGTTATATCATCTGCTGATGACGCTAACTTGGTTAGCGAAATGCGCGTCCAGAACGTAACAAGTTGTGGTCTCGTGTGGTTAAAACTCTTGTATTTGAAATACTTTTATGATTAACATAATGCAATATATATATATATATATATATATATATATATATATATATATATATATATATATATATATATATATATATATATATATATATTAAAAAAATTTGTATTTACAGGTTGATTTTTACCTATATCTAAAACGAAGGTCAATCTTGTTATAACTTTCTGAGTATTTTTAAAACTTTTGAATTTTGCGTACTAATTTAAATACTCTACACACCCTTATACTAAATTTCATTATCTTGGGCCACGTTGTATGAAATTTACTATTTTGATCAAACTCCGTAAACTCTTGTTATAATCCTAATAACATTTGATTTTAATCTGTGAATATTGAATATAGTTTATTCAGAAGTTCAAAACTTAAGAATTTTTAAAAATTTTAAGGGGAAGTGGTTAAATGTCAGAGTCCAAGTTAAAATATTGAAAAAAATTAATAATAAAAATATTAATTTCCAAAACCCAAATACGTCGAAAACCATTTTAAAATATGTAACGTAACCATAAAATAATAAAATAAAAAGAAATTGAATTACACTCCTAATTGAGTTCTAATACAAAATATAATATAATGTTATAGTTGACACTTATAACGAAGCAGTCAAAATTTGCGCTGTATATGGGAATTTATTTATTATTGATAAAAGTTGACGCAAGCAGAAAAATTGGTTCTATATCATCAGATATACAGAGAGTTTTGTTAAATTTTGTTAAAATTAAAAAATGTTTTTTAAAATTTCACAAATTGATAAATAATAACAATATGAAAAAAATATATAAAACAAATCTAATTAGTTAGTTTAGTTCACTATAATGTTCGCATTATTTTCTCTATTTGTAGCATCAATGATTTGTAACAGCTGATTAGAAGGATATTTAATTCGATCCTCATATCATGCATAACCGAGGAACCAAATTACGCAAGCCACTTGAGCACATAAGCCTAAAGTACGAGCACCAGACTTTTATAAGCAGTATGTTCATGAAATCGGGTCTTCCTTGTCTCCATTAAACTCAATATATACCCTATACTTTACAGTGTTTGTGAACCGAAAGGAAATGCGAGCTCTGATCAAACTGTTGTTGAAAAGTTGGGTCTGACAAATAAACTCATTATTTCATTCTCTTGCATTAGTATTTTTAATATAACTAGGACTTAAATTTACCTGATAAGTGCCAAATGTTTTAGATCTGATATATTGTAAAGGTAAATGAAGAAAGTGATTATTATAGTCACTAAGATTCACCCACGGTCCTAAACCAATCCTTTGATCTAATCGATCTTGTTGTACTCTAATCTGCAAATTGTTAACGTTTTTATTTTCAATTATATCCAACATTGTGTGGACTACAGAATCGTCATAATTTTGCATATTAACGGGTTCGAGAAGATAATTTATTATTGCACAAGCAATTTTAAAAAATTCACTGAGATAACAGCAGTGCTGTATGGGTATAACGTATTTAAAAAAAATTAAAAAAAATACTTTTAATATGTCCATTACGAGATTCCACGATCCAGCGAGTCTTTGTAATATCCCTAGACTGATTTGCCTCTTCAGTTGTGAATTGTCTTTGACCTCTAGCCCAAAATGGAGGCATTTCACAATTGACATTGAGGTTTTCTAGAACTCTACAGCATGACGATACTCTATCAGTAACAAAAATATCACCATCGTGAAGGCAATTTTGAACATTTTCCGTGTCCACATTTAGTTCACTTACTAGAACTTGGGCGTTGTTGTTCGCCATCGCAAAAATAGAGTCCATAACACTAACGATATATCCATCCGGGGCCACAATAAGTCCAGCTTTTAATAAATTATAATGTTTATGAGGCGAATAGGACTGAACTTTTTGGTATTTTAAAGAATGCACAGTCTGGGTATAATATTGCCTTGCGTTCTTTATAATAAAGTCTATTTGCGAAATCCGTTATATGCCTTTGTAAAAGTTGCTGTCTGTTATGTACTTGAGGCGACTCAAAACCTAGATTCTCATTTACAAAACTTACCATTAAACTATTTATAACAAGGCTTATACTTAAACTAACACATTGTTGAGAAGAAAAATTCAAAACAAATTTTAAAAACGTGTGAAAGACCTTGTCTTAATTTCATTAAAAATGCTATTAAGACACTTTGAGCTTTTAACACCACAAACATCAACCCAAGCAACAGAGCGTCATTAAAAGATTCATCGGGCGAGCGGGGTAACGGTCGAGGACGTCGCGGGAAACGAACCCCACTTGCATTGCAAAACATCAAAACTGTGGTAGCTGCTGAACTAACCAATCATCAATCAAATATTGAGGACAGTGGGGAAGATGACGAACTAATCCCACATACAAACCAGACCACCTTTTCGCAACCTCACTCAATGCTCAGTAGGGGCGAAGCTCCCAGCAACAACTCACGACAGATAATAAGTACCACACAGCACCATAAACCTGGAAAAGATGAGCTATTCCCATCCAAAATCTT
>JAUTXW010004323.1:0-75116 GCA_030620095.1 Kuschelorhynchus macadamiae | reverse complement strand
CTCGCAAATTGTTTCCCAGACTATACCATTCAAATAAATTATCAAATGCTTGAAACCCAAGATTCCTTTAGCCGAGTTAGCATTACTTTTCAGAAGACCTTCGTTGGCATGATCACATCACTTGAATTGCCACAGCAGCCGCGAAGAAATTGGGTTTCCTTTCCGAGCTCGAAAATGCTTTTCTTCTACCAATTCGTATAGCCTTTACACTTCGCAAACCAGCAGTCTCTCCTTCAATGCTTGATTCTGAAGCCTGATTGATGATTCAAATATCACAAAAATTCTACCACGGATTATGTTCTCATGAATCATCATTCATTATGCCCCTCTTCGTGATTACTGCCAGGGAGACACGAGCATCGAACCACATGCATCCTTTTTGTTACCAGCCAATGCCTTTCCCTCTTCTTTTAATCTGCAAGCTTTAAATCCCGCATCTATATATTTTCCCACATTTCATCACTTTAAGCAACCTGGTACTTAGGCTTTCGTGGTATGCTCGTAGAGAAAAAATTACTTAACTCAAATAGCTCACGCTGAACCTTATTTACATTTGATCAGGGAAAATGTTTCACATAAAAAATAAATAACGGAGCTGTATTTCCGGTTTGTGACCAAAAGTGGCCTAAAAAGCATCCTATGTCAAATAACATCCTGTATATTATTATGCATATGTCGAGCGCTTAAATTTCACTTTGCAACGATATGTTACCCTGTATATTTTGTTTTGAAACTGATTTTCTTAAAATCTGTCACAAAATAATATTAATTATGCACTTTTTACTTCCCTCATAAAAGTATTGTAATCGTGAGTATTGTTTCAGGGCGCCTAGATGGCGAAAAAACATGTTTTCTCAATTCCATCGGTCTGTCTGTGTGTCTGTTCGCGGCGTAGCTAAAAAACTACATATCCGATTGACATCAAATGTGGGTCAAAAATTAAGGGTCATATGGGGATGACCTGGTAACATTTTGGTTAAAATCCAATACGGCGAAACAAAATGGAGGCCTAGTGAAGTGTTAAAAAAATATTATTAAAAAACTACATCCAATTTATCTCAAATTTTTCAAAAATGTCAAGTATTATGTTGAAATCGAGTAGTAACATTTTGGTACGATTCCAAGATGTCTTAACAAAATTAATTAAAATATTTAAAAAGAAAAAACTGCTTAATAGTTTGGTTCAAATTGTGTGCCATAACTAACTGTGGTATAGGGATCAACTAGTAAAATAGTGGTACTAATTCAAGGTGGACGAACAAAATGGCGGCCAAATAAAAAGTATGTAATTGTGAAAAAATCACCCTCTCACACACGACTTTACGTTTTAGCGTTCTTAGATGCCAAAAAAATATGTTTTTATAAATTCCGGTCCGTCTGACTTAAAATTTTTACCAAAAATTAAGGGTCATATGGGTATGGCCGATTTTGGTAAAAATCCAATATGGCGGAACAGTGTTAAAAAGTTTTTTGGTATAGCAGAGTATTATTTTGGGTTAAGATTAAGTAAAAAAAAAGCATTTTTTTAATGTGTCGACGTTTCGCAACTTACCTGTTGCATCCTTAGGACACATATATAGTTCTTATATCCTGCATAAAACCCATATTATCAGTACTTTTACTAATGTTCCGTATGTATTTCCCAGGTATTAAGTTTCTAAATGGTTTTCGTTTACAATCCTCTTGTTCTTAGTGGTGTATTATTTGGGGTTAGGATCGAGTAAAAACACAAAAGACTATTTTTAAATTGTCGACGTTTCAAAACTCTATTGTCCCATCCTTAGGACACATGTAGATTCTATATCCTGCATGAAACCCACATTTTCAGGTTCTACCTACTACGTCGGATCGCAGATATTTCCCAGATATTAAGTTTCTAAATGGTTTTCGATAATGATCCTCTTGTTTTTATGTTAGAATGACACATAAATTTTATATCCTGCATGATACCTATATTATCAGTCTACTACCGTTGATTTGCAGATATTTCCCAGATATCAAATTTCTAAATGGTTTTCTTTAACGATCTTCTTATTGGTGTGTTTGGGGTTAGGAAATATGTGTGGACCTACGGAGTAGGTAAAGACTAGTATGGGTTTCATGTAGGATATACAATCTATATCTCCTGACTATGCAACAATTAAATTGGCGAAATGTCGGCAATTTAAAAAAGAGCCTTTGTTTTTGATTACTGGATCCTAACCCCAGATAATACACCACTCTGACATAACAACAAGAGGATCGTTAATGAAAACCATTCAGAAACTTAATATCTGGGATATCTGCGGACCAACAGAGTAAGTAAAGACTGATAATATTGGTTTGAATTTAAGATGGCGAAACAAAAAAGGACAAATAATTTTTTTAAAAAATCAACGTAAAAAATCTGGTTCAATTGATTTTAAATTTTGCAGAAAAATTAAATGTGAAAATTGGATACTTGTTGAATTTATTTTAAATTATGCCTAAAAGTGAAATGTGGCATAGGTAGAAACGAAATGGTAAACATAAAAAAATGGCGCCCAATAAAAATGAAGAGGCAGTATATGTAACACCTATGTACAGTGACTATGTACTGAAGTAACTTGGATCACACTTCATTCTTCCTAATAAAAGAAATAATTCATAACGAGAGAAGTTCTGGGTAAAGGAATTTACCGATTTTTTTCATTAATAGTATCTCTCGAGAGGCTGGAGTTATTGCAAAATTTGTCCGCGTACTTTCTAATAAATTCAAGATTTTTTCTCTTGGAAAACTATTACATTTCCAAAAAAAATCATTTTACCCTTTTTTGTTAATGATCTGCCCTATATTTTTTTCTACCTGCAATATTTTGGCAGATACTGGACAAGATTTGTGAACTAGACGGCCTTGTGTGACCAGTGAGTACTCTGCACATTCCTAAACAGGCCCTTAGGAGGATCCGTTTTAAAAAAAATGTTATTTTTTTCAATAACTTTCAAGATTTGCTCCATAATATAATAATTTGACTAAATTTTAATAATAATAGTAATTTAAATTATCCTGAAAACGGAAACTTGTTTAGATTCCATTTGAGGTTGATGGTAACAACTCAGTTTATAAACTAAGTATTTAATTAAATGCCATTATTAATCGATTTTAAAGAAGAAGGAGGTTTTCATTTGTACCCTATGTATGGTATCCGGAATGGTTTTTCCCAATTTGGGTGCATGTATGTTTTGGGAAGTATTCTTGGTAGTAACGGTGAGCGAAGTGGAACAGAGGGGGTAATCTAAAAATATCGTGTTTCATAAGGATTTTAGGAGCACTAATTTAATTTTGATAAATTGTACTGTTGATTCTCTATAAATGTGTATCTATGTATGTGTATTATAATACTAGTTATCGTGGAACGTTATTAGGAACGTTCAAAATTTTAACCCAGGTATAAGCCTTGAGAACTTCGAAGCTGGCATTTTATTTGAGGTATTAGACATATGCCCCCGTATTCACTAAAAAGGTTTAAGAGTTAGACCAGGCCTAGTTGCCATGGTACTTAAAACTCTTAGCTCGCCAGTCAGTGGCGGCTCGCGGGTGAAAAAGTAAGTGAAGTGCAAATGAAGCAGGAAAATATCGCAATAATTTTTTTTCCAGAATTTTTTTTTAGGTGGAAGGGGTAGAATATTTTTTTACGACTTACTTAAATTTTGTATACTAAATCAATTCTCCTATCCTTCATAGCAGCAATTTATTTATAACATCCTCATAAAATGCATGAGTTGCCCTAATCTCCTCCAGACATTCCTTTTGAATTGAAATATTGCCTAGAGAAGTAAATCTTTTTTGAGATATTGTATTTCTTAAATAAGTTTTTCCACGTTTGAGGCAAGAAAAACCTGTTTCCACTGAAGCACTTGTTGATGGTATTATCAAAATAAGGGAAAACACTTTACATGCTTTGGTTAAAATATCTTTATTTTAATTTTTTTTTCACTTGCTCTTGCGATATATTCCAATTACTGTCGTTGGCAAAAATAAGACCAAGCTCATTTTTAAGTCGTTGACTTTTTGAAAATATTTTCCCATATAACTGTAGTAAATTTTGAAACGGGCCAGTCGGAAAATTTAAACTATATTCGGAAAATTTAGCAGAATCTGTCAAACATAAAAATGTAAGTTTTTCAGAGTCTTCAAAGCTTAGTGTCATTTCTATTAAAATATGGTCCAATATTTCATAAAAAAGGGTCCTATACTTAACCCTAATTTCTTCAGGTGAAAGCTTAGCAAGCTCACGTTTGTAATGATTTATTTCTGTAATAGAATTTGCTTTATCAAACATGGTATTAAAAAAAATATTCATTTCTCTTTTTACAGAGCGCCTCGCGGCAGCGTTTTATATTGGATATGCAAAAATGAATGCCAAACGATTTTTTTTGAAGAACGCAACTTGGACAATCACATTTACTAACTTCGAATTTGAAGACCAACGAGTTTCTGTAGTTGTTTGTATACGCCTCGTAGATGCAGATGTAAGAGCATACATTCGTTTGGCTGAGTGATGAAAAAATGAGAGAATACCACTAAGGCTTGCAAAAAAATTCGACATTTAGAAATATTTTTAAACTTTGCCGTATCAGGACAAATACAGCCTGCGGCGCTTTTTCTTTGAAGGCTATTTAGATGGCCAGACATCACACTTGCGCCATCGTAACATTACCCTGTTAATTTATGTTTATAGTCAAATTGGTCCAAAATTTGATCCAATAGAGAATATAAATTCTTCGACGTTCTATCGGAGCTGACATTATGAAATTCTAAGAATCTCTCGACTACTGAACCTTCTGAATTAACGTACCTTAAATCTTATGGAGCACTAGGAGGTTTACGTAATATCAGTGGTGTCATGTCAATTAATTATTTCGTTTTCAATAGTTTTCGAGTCACCAGTAAAAATATTTTTAATTTTTTTGTGATGATCTTTTAGTTCCTGGCTTTTTAAAATTCCCTTATTTATTGACTCGCTGCTTTTATCATGGCTGCGAAAGACTAATTCTTGTTTTGCAAGATACAAAACTGCGTCAATTACCAAGCACGTAAATAGTCTATTTAATCGGACGTTTTCGTTAAAATGTATTTTATTTAGTTTGGCATTTTCTTTTAAAGTGTCAGCTATAGTGCTTTGATTTTTTACAAATGTTTTTAGCATTAATTTGCATTTTAAATGCTCCGCCGAGTCTTCATATTTATGTAAAGACCTTCATATATTTAACATACCTGCAAATCCTTACTTATTCCACACTGAATATTTATTGGAAACTAGTAAACAAGGCTAGTAAAACCGTTTTTGTAATATTTGACTACTACATAATCATTTGTACGCCCAAAACCAGGATGACGATTAAAACTCTCATCCTGTTCCTTCCAACGATTAAATGGAGTTTCCAACAAAATGGAAACCTCATTTGTGATCGGATTCATCAATAATGTAAATTAATAAAGCCGACACCAAATAAAGTTGTAACAACACTATAAATAAATATAACACAACAGTCAAGTAAACTGCAAAGGAACTAACCGGTTGTAGCGAAATCCGCGAAAATAAAATTAAACAACCACCCCCAACTGAACGACACGCGGGTGTAGTGTATTGCGTTAGCAATTCACAGAGAGCGTTGTATGGCGCTGGTTAACATTAATCTTCCGTACGGTCGACGTCATCGCGAACGCGTTGTCATGGCAACGTAGTAGGAAAATCCTAAACTAAATATAGCACCTCCAGCAAAGTCGAAGCGGTTTGCGCTACTGTTAGAGTTGTTATAATAAAGTTCGATTGAAAGTTTTAAAAAGACATGCCGCCAACGGTCAAGTAAAATATTTATTCGAGATGTACAGTTTATTTTTTGCCAATTAGGTGAATAAATGAATGTAAAAACTTAAATTTTAAGAAATATATAATAAATATAGTTAGATGTTTGCTTGTTTATTTTTCATGGTGAAGTGGCATTTCACCTACTTCGCCTGAATAGCCACCACTCTCTCCAGTTATGTTTGGCTTATGTCACTGTCATTTTGTAATTCTGTCATTTATAAAAATTATTTGTTAAATTGTTAAAAATGTCATCTTAAACCTATAACTGTCAAGTTAGACCTGGTCTAAATTTAAACCTCTTTAGTGAATACGGGTGTAAAGTTTAGGTTCAGTCATTGATTTGCACTTAAATTTTCCAGCCATGTTCTTAAAAAATCGTATGGTGTTTTAAAAACAATCTACCCTCACAGATATAGTGATGCCTACGAGACGAGACGAGACGAGACGAGACGAGACGAGACTTTGAAAAATCTCATATTATCTCGCAAGAAAATTGTATATCTCGTCTCGCAATAAAAGTCTCGTGTCGTCTCATGTCTCGCGCGAGAGTCTCGCAAAGATCTCGCAAAAGTCTCGCAAAATTTTTATGTTTCCTGTCTAAATGAAACACACAATATTAGTTCTAATTTTTATTTTAATGAACAAAAATAATAATAATAATAATCTAACAAGGTAAATAGAAAAAAAAAACGAAAATCGATCATAGATACGAGGCATGTTTTTTAAGTAAGTACCGATTTGCGATTCCGCCGCCGCAGCGCTACGGTCGGCGTTCCGCGCATGCGCGCTGGTTATCTACCTCTCTTGTCTACGCACAGACGCCATTACAGTCTGATTCTTCATTGTATACGTTGTTTATTGAGTGTTTAAGATGCCTCCGACAATCGTGAGTCCCGCCGATTGTGAAGTACGTGCTGTTATACGATTTCTTAGTGCTAAAGGCGTAAAACCGATCGATATTCATCGTGAGATCTGTGAAGTTTACGGACAAAACATTATGAATGATGGAATGGTAAGGAAATGGGTGAGAGCATTTAAAGATGGCCGCACAAATGTGCATGATGAAGAACGGAGTGGGCGTCCTTCGATCGTTAATGAAGATTTGGTGCAGAAAGTGGACGAAAAGGTGAAAGAGAACAGACGCTTTACAATTTCATTATTGTGCGACTACTTTCCTCAATGTTCTCGTAGTGTTTTGTATCGCATTGTGACCTAGAACTTGAATTACCGGAAATTGTGTTCACGTTGGGTTCCGAAAATGTTGACGGATTTGCACAAAACCCAACGTTTAGGCAGTGCATTGACTTTCCTTGAGCGGTACCACAATGAAGGTGAAGTTCTTGCACTTGAAGAAACACCTGGGCGGTAAGCGTCTTCAAGACGATAACGAAGTCAAAACAGTTGTGACACAGTGGTTAACCAGTCAGGCGGCAGAATTTTATGAGGAGGGTATTCAAAAACTGGTGCCACGTTATGACAAGTGCCTCAATATTCACGGAAATTATGTAGAAAAGTAGATTAAGGTACAGGCTTTCATGTAAAAATAAAATTATTGCGATATCTTTGCACGTTTTTTTTAAATTCCAAAACGGTACTTACTTAAAAAACATGCCTCGTACATATAATACAAATAATAAAATCGGTTCTAATTTTCATTTCAACGAACAAAAACAAAATAAAATACAGATAAAAAAGCAATCGGTACTTCTCAATACACAAATTGCTATGATAATCATTAAATATTATGTAATTCGAAATATTATGATAGACAAAGTCATTATAAACTATAATTCTTAACATAATTAAATTTACAGTAAAATGATGATTATTTTAAACTCAGTGGCAAGTACCAAAATCTAAAAAAATATTCCAGCCTAATCAAAATTTAAAACACAGATTTTACTGGCATCGGTTTCTTAGAAACGTTTAGTATGTCGTCCTCAGGTACACCCTGTATATAAGGAAATGATGCTATAAAATTAAATACTTGTTTATTATTATTCATAGAAAAAATAATTGGAAAAACTTATGTCACTTAAAAACTTCTAGATGACTTTAAATTTACTCCGATCTACGAAGATTTGAAAGTCATCCTAAGTTATATTAAAAAGTTTCTTAAAAGTCTTATCATTCATTCAAAAGTAACTTATAATTCACAAAGACTATAAATCTGCATACCAATTTTTTGGCGACCTTACCCCATCACGGAAATATTCATACGACAATGTTCGAATTAGCTAAGAGACCTAACCGCTTCTTTTTATTTTTCGTCTAGTATGTAGCACGTGTTTTATATCTTTATTTTATCCCTTAATATGTATTTGGACATTTCACTTTATTCATTTTAGAGTAACTATAGAGAGAGTTATTTGTACGAACATCGATATATTAGGTTTTACAAATTATGCCGACTTGCAATTTTAAAATAAATATTAAAAAGACCACATAATCACCAAATTTCTTTCGTTTGTCAGAGGCAATGTTATTGTAAACACAGACTGTTCGCTATTACCTATGCGGATTTATAAAATATGTATCAATACCATTGGCGATAATTAGAATAATTAATTAATATTTGGCATTTTTATCTGCGATACTTCGAGACTTTTGCGAGACCCTCGTTCGAGATTTGAGACGAGACTCTTTGAAAGTCTCGTCTTGTCTCGCAAGGAAAATTCAAAGTATCGTCTCGGGTCTCGTCTCGAAAGCGAGGCGAGACGAGACGAGACTCTCGCAAACGAGAATATCGTGGGCATCACTACACAGATATTATCTTGACCAGAATATCAAACAAGAGCTATGCGACTTGCTTATTTTATAACATTTTAATCATTGTAACATAGTGTATGGACCCTGTCTGAAAAGCCGCGACTCTCATAGAATTCAAAAGATGCAAAACTCATGCATTCGAATCGAGTATCCTACAAACCTAAAGATCTTAATATGTTTAATAGAACAAAATTGCATTCTGATCTATTATTCTAAAAAATTATTAAACACAGTTCTCCTCCTTATTTCTATAACAAGATTACTTTTCGAACTGACGTTCACCACTTAAATCTGCGGAAAAATTCATAAACGATACCCAATCACAAAAATCAATTTTTTAAGAAATCGATTTCTTACAATATTTGTCACCATATTAATGCCCTATCACTTGATTTAATTCGACATGTCTAATTCAATTTTTACATTTAAAAGTAGTTAAAAAAAGCTGCTGGAATGCCACTAACACCTTAGATAAAAGTACATTATCTCGTTAAATATATTAATTGCTGAATGTACTTGATGTATTTATTAAATGATAAATCTCTATTTTTCCTTTTTCTACCCTTCTATCTCTCTATCTCCTTCATTTTTCTATATCAATATGTTCTGTTTTTTCTTTTGGCTTCTTTACTATTTTCCTATCACTAGTAAGTTGACTGAAATTAATTTATTTATTTTTACGGTATTTATATTTTAATTGGTTTATTTAGCTTTGGTTAGCTTCGGCTTGTGGGTAGAACATCCTACTGTTTTCTGTACCCGAATTATACACATATTGTACTATGTATTTTCTTTGTATGGCAAATAATAACCGTTATTATTATTATTAAGTCAAATTTTCAAGAAGGCAAAATAATATATATTTTTTTAATTTTTAGTATTATTTTAATTGGCTCTTATTATTTTTTTTCAATGTTTTATTACCCTTGGTTTTAATTAGTTAAGAAAAGTTGTAAAACTATTTTTTATCAAAAAAAAAATGAGCTCCAAGGCATATTTATTGAATATTTTAAAAAATAATTTGCTGATGATAAAAGATTGTACAAATAAAACTTCTTTTTCAATAGTAATGACCTTCTGCTATCAAAAGCACTAAATACCAAAAAATGTTTTTTGTAACTTTATAATGACTATAATTTTATTAACGAGGAGTAAGTCTCCAAAAAAACACGCTTTTGATTTTTTTTTTTACTTTTGAAACAACATTTTTTTTGCATTTATTGAATCTTATTAATGATATTTGTCAGATATTCTTTTGAACAAATTAAAAAGTATATATGGGTTATAATTTTAAAAAAATATTGTTTTTAACAGCCGTAGAATTTAAATATGATGTTGGAGTCAGCTTCAAATATCAAAAGTAAATTGCTTTAAAAACTAGAATACTACTTATCATATTACATGTTACAGATATATTTTAAAATCTGCTTTTTACACTACTTGAAATCTTATGCCTCATTGACGATTTAAACCATTTTTTTTTAGAAACCAACGTAATGGGGACCTGTATAGTATCAAAGGAAGTCATAAAAGTGATGTCTGATCACAAAATAGCCGGCCAAATAATTAATATTAATAGCATCCTTGGTCACCACGTATACAACATACCAAAAGCCAACATTTACCCTGCTTCGAAACATGCTTTGACTGCCTTAACTGAGACTCTAAGGCTCGAATTGATCGGAATCAATTCAGAAATCAAAGTAACGGTAAGTTGATAATAAGAAACTAATCAAATACTAATTTTTAGACACACATATAAAATTTCAAGTGCTTACTTTGTTACTGGGTTTAACAGATTTTAAAATTCTTCATCTACTAGTGGCTTACCTGCACTGGGCAGGGATACTCGATAATGTGTAATAATGGAGCCAAAAGAAAACTGTGGATTATAGATGATTTTTTTTGTCATTAGTTATTTTTTGTCGTACATATAAAGGGCCATTTGTTGAAAATTGTGGAGGGGGGGCTAAATTTGTAGTTACGCCGCTGTCATCCACATTCTAAGTTGATAGTAAGACTCATATGTAGTTTTTAGCACTTAGAGATAAATTATTTCGTCAATAATTTTTTAGAGCTTGAGTCCGGGTCCAGTGGACGACACAGAATTTTTCGTAAGAAAAATGATCGGAGAAGAAGGTGCAGGACCAATAAAATATCTATTAAAACCCGAAGACATAGTTAATGCTGTCTTGTATGTTTTATCCACGCCGCCACACTTACAGGTATCGTATGAAATATTCATATATTACTAGTAATAGTAAGGATGAGAGGGCCAAATCGCCTAAAAAACTCTTGTCGCCATCCTCTGTCTATCCACTCTCAACTTAGATCTTAACTTCCCTCGAGGTAAAGTCACTGATCAAAAAGTACTTCTTTTAATTCTTCACCATCTGTCGCAAGGCTTTAGTAAGTGGTATGAGGTTTCCTCGACTGTTCTACAATCAGGCATTCATCTATACTCCAACCCAAATAAGTTTTAATAAATGCCTATATCGATTAGTATTCCGAACATATAGGTTTAGCAGCCCTTAGAACACAACCAAGCTGCGTTGGACTGTGAAGAATCGGACAGCCTGTCTTTGCATACATCTTTCTGTGCTTCTTCAATTAGCATTTTTTTGTCCTAGACCCACCTATTCAAAGCTCGAGAAATGTGTTTTATATTCGGCCCAAAACAGGATTCTGAGCCAGAGATAGGTGCAAATAACCTTATCTTGTACAATTGACGTCTGTCCGCCCGTTCTATTTGAGCACCCCAGCAGACGCGTTACAAGTTTTTCATGCATTAAACACATCTTACAACAAAAAAAAACAAGTAGGAACTTGTATATAGCACACAGGGTTATAGCCTTCTTCGTACAATGTAACATTATGTGACTTCAGTGTTCAAAATCCGCCGACGTAATTTTAAATAATTTTGTTATATAGAGGGGGTAATTGCTGCCCATTACCCCCCCTTATATACGCGCCTGATCTCAGGGCTAGATCAAAGTTTATCTGAGTTTAAGGTTGCAGATTTTTCCTCCGTTTCTTTACGACAACCTTCCTGGTTACCACCTAGTTTTTGGCGAAGTCTGTATTGAGTTTGTGGCATATCCTTCCAGCGAGAAGTATTAACTTACTTATACCTCTGTCTTTCCCATATACTTTAGCGGCGTTAAGCTCTGTGTTGGCTTGCCTGTAGCTGTAGGCGTACCAGACATGCACATTTCCGAGGGGTGCTATATTTTCTGCCTCCCAGGGATGAAATTCACCTGGATGAGAAGATAGTTATCTACTCCGTCATTTATCTGTCAAAGAAAGTATTATCTTCGCTTAGCTGAAGCACCTGTTCGAGGTATGGTACGCTATTATCCATCTACTAGACCAGTTTCTGCATGTCTCTCAAATTCTGGGCGTTAATGACTTTCCGCTACAGATAAAGGTTCTTTAATCAGATCACCGCTGTCTACAGCCAGTGACGTATATGAGGCTGTAAATCCCATTTCTTTTCAACTACATGCTGCTACTACTAACTGCCATATTGTTTTAGGAGTTTATTAAATATTGTTTCATTAATAAGAAAAATGGTCACTCACATGATCTATATGAAAATAACATGTGATTCTAGTAATTCTAGCATCGAAATTCTAATTCTATGAAAACCGATATTTCGCAGAATAGACTTATAAGGTTTTACGTTCTGGTGCATTTGCAAAATTTTATAGCAAATAAGTAAGAAAAAATATTTACTATAATATTAAAAATTAGCGAATATGAGAAGGCAATTATATTAAAAATGTAGAGATAAAAAATACTCTACTGTGACCATCATAATACCGGCCCGCAGTCTGGGTTCTAGCTATTTCAGAGGAGGTTCGGTTCTTTTATATATTAACCATGCAGATATAGTGAAGTTAATCTATCGGAGAGTTTCGTAAAGAAGGAACTGCTCTTGAAAGAGACTCTTTGAAATAACAAAAACGACGTGATATAAGAAATTTCTTTATAATCTTGGTTGTTTGATGAATTTTGAAACACAAATTGCGAAGATACTTCTAGTATTACCAAGTTTTGCGCCTTTGTATTTAATAGAACGGTTACAAACTGAAATTTGATTTGAAAATTGAATAGTCTTTTGTTTTTGTACAAACCTGTCAAATTAAACATTTTATTTTTTAAATGTAGGATTTCTTATTCTCTTCAAAACTGATTTTTAAATAGGAAATTTTATTTAATTTCTTAATTAAAATAAAAATAAAATTTTTAAAACAAGTAGGTTTTTGTTTTATGAATATTTATTTTCATCATTAAATGTAGAGAAAAGCGTTTATACTTAAAAGCAAAGCCAAAAAGTTACAAAAGCTTATGTTTAAATAAAATAAATTTTATTTCATGTTTAAACGACTAATAATAATTTTATTTATTGAAAAACTATTACTTAAAAAAAATAAAATTCATTTTATTTAAAAATAGAATATTAACTAAAATTCTTTTTTTTTTGTCTAAAAATAAATTTGTTAACTATTAGCCTTCCCTCTTGAGTATAATCGCTTTTTTCTCTATATATATAATTATAAAATAAACATTAAAAATACAAAAAAACACATTGTTTTTTAATTAAGAAACTATATAGAATTCTTATTCAAAAAAAATTGGTGAAAAGAAATAAAAAATCCTCCATTAAACAATCAATTTGTCCGGGTTGCTCAAAAAAAAAACTAAATTTTCAACAGTTCTATGAGATACAAAGACCTAGAATCTGATATGCTTATTATTGACCATTAGAAGTATGTTTTGACAAGTTATTATTAGTGATGCCTACGACATCAGACGAGACGAGACTTTGAAAAATCTCGTCTTGTCGCGCAAGAAAAGTGGAATGTCTCGTCTTGAGTATCGTTTCGCAATAAAAGTCTCGTCTCGCTCCTGTCTTGCGCGTGAGTCTCGCAAATATCTCGCAAAAGTCTCGCAAAATTTTTATGTTTCCTGTCTAAATGAAATACACAAACAAAATCAGTTATTTTTTTTCTTTAATGAACAAAAACATAATAATCTAACAAGATAAATAGAAATAAAAAAGCAAGTTACATGTATGGAAACTGCTGACAGAAGTAATTCCCACGATAGCGATTTCAAGAACGGATGACGATTTGCTGATGCAGATTCCCAGGCCCGAAGTTAACATACATTTAATCATTTTTATGTAATTCATTCTCATCTTTGAGCTCTTACTGTTAAGACATATTTTAGAAATAAAATTGTTTTTTAAAAAATAACTTTAAACTTCAAAGTATTTAAGTGGCGCAGTCGGTAGGATAGTGCGATGGTAATAATTTCGAATGGTCCGGAAGAATTGCTGCTTGATGGTTTCAACCCTTTGGCGCTATCCATTGAACCTACAGTGAGTGCAAAGAAGAGAATCGGAAAGGGAGAAGAAATACATCGTTGTAAGTGCTTTTCACTTTTGCCCCTCCTAAACCCTCTGTATAAGGATTTTTGGTTATGGATAATTTTAGGAACAGTGCATCGAGCACATTAGGTTAAATTATCTGTCTATTGAAGACACTGAAAAGATTTTTTTTTCATTTTTACTCTATTTTTGTTTAAGAACAAAATATTTACAATAACGTTTTTATATCTTCATAAATAAAAGAGTGGTGTATTGTACGACAATATTCATATTAAATAAAATTATTGATATATAAACGATTTAGAATATTTAGTAAATACGTTTAGTTCAATTAAATTAGATCTTGAAATACAGAAAACAGAAATTACCGAAAAAATGGAAGGTAGTGTTTCAGGACAACCCAAAGTAAATTGGGAAATTTTCAAAAGTAAAATAGAGATTATTAAGCCTTTTGATGGCGATAGTAATACTTTAAATAAATTTATTAAAAGATGCGACGATTCAGTTACCAAATATAAAGCAGTAAATGACCGCTATTTAAATGAACACATATTCGAATGTATCCAAGAGAAGCTAGTTAGCAGGGCAGAAGCCATGGTCGGCAATCGTGTCGAACTAGATTCTTGGGATAAATTAAAATTTGCTCTAATACAATGTTTTTCTGATCGCAGGGACTTAGATTGTTTAGTTCAAGAACTAACAAGAACAAGACCCTACAAGGGTGAACATTTAATTAATTTTGGTAGTAGGTTACAATTAATTAGAAGTAACGTAGTACAAAGAATAAGTAATGACATAAATTTAAGCGTAGACGAACAATTATGCCACATAAACTATTACGATAAAACCGCTTTAAATACTTTTATTGCAGGCTGTAGTGGTACATTAAAAAACAATATGCATCTAAAAAAGCCCTCATCTTTAGAAGATGCAATGGCATATGTTAGCGAATTTGAAAATTTTGAAAGACTTTACGGTGGTATAGCCAATAATGATAGAAATGTAAGAAATAATATTAATCACACTATTAATATACCCAATCATAAACAAAACATTTTTCAAAAATTTCCCAGCACAAGTTTTAGTAGCCCAAATCTTAATTTCGTCCCCCATAATATGTCAAATACACAAAATAGGATTTTTATACCTAAACCTGTCTGGTCTAACCAACCTATAAATATACCACCACGTCAAATTCCTCCGAGAAGATACCCAACTAACAGGGAAGTTTTTGGATCCCCTCAAAATATGTTTAAGCCAAATCCAAATCAGGCTCAACAATTTCCGAAACCCACACCAATGTCAACCACACACGAAACCCGCCGAATCAAAACTTTTCAAATCAAAACTTTTCCAGGCCTAATTTTAACAACCAAAAACCAAATTTTGTCTTCGGGGAATTACACTCGAATGAATATACCGACGACGGAGAGAATCATTACGACGAAATGTATAACAGTTATGCTGATAATTGTTATTTCGACCCCCAAAACTATTATGATGATAATACCGAAACCCCAACATACGACAAGCATTTCGAAAGAAATGACAATCAAAAGCAGACCTACTAAGAAACCAAGGTAAACGACCTGCAAAATTTTCGGGACACAGCTCCGCACGACTACCAACCTTGATAGAAATAAATATTTCCTCTAGCAACGCACTTCCATATGTACAAATTAATGAACCAAAAATTAAATTATTAATTGACACAGGAAGCTCGCGTTCTGTTCTAAAACCATCCATAGCGGAAAAACTTTACCCACACTGTATACACCAAAGTAACAATAAAATAAAAACAGCAATCGGCAGCCAAACCACACGTTTTCAGGCTTCGATACAAGCTTATGCGGAATTTAAAACAAAATATGTCGTTGATTTCATATTGTTCGATTTTCACGATTATTTCGACGGCATTATAGGTTTACAAGATCTCATAAACATGAATTTAAATATCGATTTAGTAAATAAAAGACTAGTAGGCAAAAACATTGAAATGCAATTTAAATTGCCTACATACCGGAAGATGTGAATTTTCGTTCTCGTTAAATCCGAATGAAAAAATCATTAAAAATATCCCAGTCACCATTTTCGAAGGAGATATTTTAACTAAAGCAGGCACAATCAATGGTCTTTTAATTTCCCTAATTTTTACCCACTCGAAAAACGGAATCGCCCCAATAGAAATTCAAAACAATTCTAACAAAACTATTTCTGTGACATTAACAGAACCTATTCCCGTAGATTCTTTTCAAGATAACCAGTTCGAAATCTTTACTTTGGAAAACATTACCCAAAATTGCCAAAATTTTAAATCCCAATTTCAAAAATTAGATCTAGAAAATGCACTTCGCTCAGACCATATGAACAGCGAAGAAAAAGCTGCTATCTTCAAATTGTGCAAAGAATTTCCAGACATTTTCTATAAACCCGGAGATAAACGATCCTTTACTTCGAAAATCAAACACGAAATAAGGACAACAGATAATATTCCCGTCCACACGAAATCATATAGGTGCCCCTATGTGTATAAAGAAGAAATCTAACGTCAAATTAACGAAATGCTTGACAAAGGCATAATAAGACCTTCGTGTAGCCCCTGGTCTTCTCCCATTTGGATTGTCCCGAAAAAGATTGACGCCTCTAGTAAGCAAAAATGGCGTATAGTTCAGGATTATCGTAAAATCAATGAAAAAAGTATTGATGACCGCTATCCGATTCCTAATATCACGGACATACTCGATAAATTAGGTAGGGCACAATATTTTTCAACCCTGGACTTAGCGAACGGATTCCACCAAATAGAGATGGAAGAAAGCTCCATAGAAAAGACCGCGTTCACAGTAAATAATGGGCATTATGAATACCTTCGAATGCCTTTGGAACTCAAGAACGCACCCTCTACTTTTCAAAGGGTCATGGACGAAGTCCTTAAAGAAGTGCAAAATAAAATTTGTATGGTCTTCATAGACGATATTATAATATTTAGCACCAGTTTACAAGAACATATTCAAAATCTAAAATTAGTGTTCGCAAAATACGCGAAGCAAACCTAAACATTCACCTTGACAAATGCGAGTTTTTACGTAGAGAAGTTGAATTTCTCGGACATGTTGTAACGGCAGACGGAATGAAACCCAAAAGTAAAAAGATGGCTGCTATTCAAAAATTCCCAATACCCAAAACACAACGTGACATAAAATAATTTTTAGGCTTGTTAGGATACTATAGAAAATTTATTAAATATTTCGCTAAAATAACTAAACCAATGACGCAATGTTTAAAAAAGCACGAAAGGGTCGAACACACTAAAGAATTTGTTGACTGTTTCAACACATGTAAAAACCTTTTAAAATCCGAACCTATTTTAGCCTACCCAGATTTTTCTCAACCCTTCGATCTTACTACAGATGCGTCTCAATACGCAATTGGTGCAATTTTGTCACAAAATGATCATCCTATTTGTTACGCATCTAGAACTCTTAACCCAGCAGAAATAAATTATTCCACTATAGAGAAAGAATTACTCGCTATAGTTTGGAGCTGCAAATATTTTTGTCCTTATCTCTTTGGACACAAATTTACTATTTTTACCGACCAAAAACCATTACAATGGTTATTTTCTCTTAAGGAACCCAACTCTAGGCTAGTACGCTGGCCCCTTAAGTTAGAAGAATTTGATCATACCACAAAATATAAAAAAGGCAAAAATAATCAAGCCGCGGATGCTCTCTCTCGCAATCCCCCAGATTCAGATTTAAACTCACTCGAAATACTATCAACTACTAACAACCCTGGAGATATCGACAAATTGATCGAAGATTTTCTCGATAACCCTGACGATTTACCGCAAGTAGATCAATCAGTCATTAACGAAATTTTATAACCTCATTTAATCGAAAATCTAAAAATAAAAATAATATCAGATGTGCAAATAAAGCTTCCAAGAAAACCCCCCGATAAAAACAATCAAGATGATCTAGAAACAAACGATAAAATCAAATGTAAATTCGAAAAAGTTGTCGAAAATACTAGACTTTATGTAACCATATCCAATAGGAATACCCAAAACGATATCATTAAACTCTTAAAAGAATTTATAGACCCAAAAACGACGTATGCTATCCATTTTAGATCTTCGAAATTAGGCGAATTTTTCACAGTCACTTTACAAAACATTTTCAAAAATGCATCTTTCAAACTAGTCCAATGCTCGAAATTTTTAGAAGATATCGAAACATTAAACGAACAGAAAGAAAAACTCGAATTATACCATACAACAAAAACATGTCATAGAGGCATAAATCAAATGAAGGAATCTTTAACTTCCAAATTCTATTGGCCCAATATGTCTCAGGACATAGAACATTTTGTTAATAACTGTGAAACATTTTTAAAAAATAAATATGATAGGAACCCAACAGTAATAAAATTTAACCTTACACCCACCAGTTCAAAACCTCTTGAACACATACACATGGATACCTTTAAAATATCCAACGAATAATTTTTGACAATAATCGATACATTTTCACGATACGGCCAAGCGTATCATTTAAGTAGTCTTACAGGACCGGCAGTAATCGAAAACGTCCTAAATTTCATTACTCATCATGGATTACCTCTAAAAATTACTACAGATTGCGGAACCGAATTTAAAAATAAAGAACTTGAAGATTTTTGTAAATTGTACAAAATAGAACTTCATTACACTATACCGAAAAATAGTAATTCAAATTCACCCGTGGAAAGATATCATTCTACCTTGATAGAGCATTATCGATGCTTAAAAGAAGAAAGTAAAAATTTCACTCCCGCTCAATTAATAAAAAGAGTAATCTTAGCCTGTAATAATTCTATACACAGCGTTACCAAATATACGGCATTTGAAATAATGAAAGGACATATAGATAACACTAACCCTTTTGACCTTAATGATCACATAATCGTTTCAAATTATGTACAAAGTCATAAGGAAAAAGCAAAAATTCTGTACGATAAAATTCAAAAGGTAAACGCCAACACTAAAGAAAAAATAATCTCGAAAATAAACGAAAATCGAAATGACCCCCCAGAATTTCCTGAGACTGACCCGGTATATATAAAAACTAAATTTAGAAATAAAGATTGTCCAAAAGTCAAAAAATTTAATATAAAAAACCAAACTCATTTTAAAGTTACAACAGACAAGGGTACTTATCATAAAAATATAGTAAGGAAACCTGGAATTAAATATAAACCAACTTTTCAGGGTAACAATGAAAAGGATATTGCCAATACTGTTATTGACGTTCCTTCGCCTTCAGGAATCAATCAGAGACCTGAACGATATTCAAATAACCCACCTGAAAAATCTCATTCTCCCTATTCAATTAGGCGAAGCTAAACTTGTATATAATAAGCATACTTTTATTCATTATGTAGATTTAGAAGCTATAATATTACAATTAGGAAACATAGAAAAGTAGTTTTACAGTAATTAAGAGATATTATACAGAAAATGTAACTAATCCTATATCTTATCAAGGCTTATCCGAAAATGCTATTCTACGAACCGAATACTTAATAAAATTAACACAAAATAAACTTGAGAATTTACACCCACACATTAGACATAAGAGAGGTCTCATAGACTTAGTGGGAAAAGCGAATAAATGGCTATTCGGCACTTTAGACGCGGATGACGGCGAACGTTATGATAAGGCAATTAAAAGTTTAGAGCAAAATCAGAAAAACATTATAACCGAGTTAAACTCTCAAATTTCTCTTTCTAAAGAACTAATCAATAATTATAATAACACAATTTCGATCCTATAATATAACAAACCAAGAAAAATTAGAATATAGTTTAAAAATATTCAAAGAAACAAGGTAAAATTAACGATATAATCGAATATGTTAGTCTCCAAAGTATAATTCATCAAATTAATTTAGACTGTCAAAATTTAATAAATTTTATTGACAACCTAGAAGATGCTATTATGTTTGCGAAACTAAATACGTTACCTAATTCAAGAATGTCTGTATCAGAATTACAACAAATATTAAAAGAACTAAAAGTCATGTATAACATTAAAGAAATACCAAATTTCCGAGATGTACTCTCGTATTAGCAGTTTCTAAGCACTCAAGTCAGTTTTTCAAATAGAAGGGTAATTTTTGCCATTCATGTTCCTATAATTAGGCCCGAAAGCTTTACCTTCTATCACCTTTTTCCCGTTATCCAAAATCAACAAATGTTTGTCCCAAAATACCCTTACCTAGCACAAACGACAGAGAAAACTCAATTTAAAGAAGCTGCATGCCCCTTGCTAGAAGAAAAGTACTATTGTAACGAAGATTTCCACCCCTACAATAGTTGCGCTCTCCAATTAATGTAATGTTCCAAAATGGAGGACTGTCAAATTTTCCGAATAAACATCGAAGAACCAATTTCCGAGTAAATTACCCAGGACGAAGTACTTATTCTACCTGTGAAAGAAGAAAGAATATTTTCAAAATGCAAAACCGACCAATACATCGAAGTTAACCATCCTATCCTACTGAAAATTCCGAAAACTTGCCAAATTCAAGTGAGTACCAAAACATTTGTAAATAGCAGGAGTATCCGCCAAGGAAAACCACTATTGTTGCCTGAAATGCACTGTTCAAACTCCGAACCTTACGAAGATAAACTTTGAAGAAATTTACCGTCTTAAGGACATCGCAAATAGAATATCACCGATCGAAGAAAGAAAATCAATCGATACTTCTCCAATAATCAATATCCCTACAATAATAATAATCACCATTTGTATGGGATTAATTATATGGAAACGAAGAACACTAAATAATTATATCGTTACCAATTTTCAAAGAAGAAATCCCAATGATCGAAGAATTGAAGAATCCAATGCCAATACCTCGCAAATAGACTCCGTTATTTTCTCAGCTTAACGAGGGAGGAGTTACATGTATTGAAACTGCTGACAGAAGTAATTCCCACGATAGCGATTTCAAGAAGAACGGATGACGATTTGCTGATGAAGATTCCCAGACCCGAAGTTAACATAGATTTAATCATTTTTATGTAATTCATTGTCATCTTTAAGCTCTTACTGTTAAGACATATTTTAGAAATAAAATTGTTTTTTAAAAAATAACTTTTAACTTCAAAGTATTTAAGTCGCAAATAAAATAATATTGTTTCTAATTTTCATTTCAACGAACAAAAACAAAATAAAATAGAGAGAAAAATGCAATCTGTACTTCTGAATACACAAATTGCTTAATTTAAAAAAAAATATGATAATAATTAAATATTATCTTTTTCGAAATATTATGATAGACAAAAATATTATAAAGTTTAATTCCTAAAAAATTCAAATTTACAGCAAAATGATGATTATTTTAAACTCAATGGCAAGTAACAAAATCTAAAAAAATATTCCAGCCTAATCAAAGTTTAAACACACAGATTTAAGTACTGGCATCGGTTCTTTAGAAACGTTTAGTATGTCGTCTTGAGGTACACCCTATATATGAGGAAATTATGCTATAAAATTAACCACTTGTTTATGGGTATTTATAGAAAAATTCATCGAAAATATAATTGGAAAGACTTAAGTCACTTAAAATCTTCTAGATGACTTTAAATTTCCTCCGATCTATAAAGACTTGAAAGTCATCCTAAGTTATATCAAAAACTTTAAAATCACTTAAAAATCTTATTAAAGGCTTAAAATTCACCTAATATCTACTAAAAAAAGACCACATAAGTCTTTTATAAGACTCTTAAAAGTCATATCATTAATTCAAAAGTAACTTATAATTCACAAAGACTATAAGTCCTTACACAATTTTTTTGGAGTTATCCGCTCCTCGACCCTACACCCCACCACGGAGATATGCAAACAACAAGTTCATTCAAATTAGCTAAGAGACCTAACCGCTTCTTGTTATTTTTTGTCTTTATTTTATCTTTTAATGTGTTTGGGCATTTCACTTTGTTAATTTTAAGGTAACTATAGCGAGAGTTAATTGTATGAATATCGATATATTAGGTGTTTCATTTATTGTAGATTCGATGATGCTCGCAGGGGCGAAAGGCGGTGTCATCTTTTTAATATTTGGCTGATACTTAGACTCAGTGATTTTATTTTTATCTTAACCAATCAACTTAAACCAACCCAAACCAAAAAAACAAGCTCTAACCGTCTTTATTGACAGATCTATAACTAAAACGGCTTTTTATAAATTAAAAAAAAAACTCGTCTAAAGAAAAAAATTAATAACAACAAAAAGAAGAAGAGATTTGGTACACTGAGGTTCGAACATTTGAAAGGACCTGCCGCATTAGTCGCATTAGTCTAATACCTCGGTAATTAACGAACGTACTGATCGTAGTACTCGAACTGTTCCGAGCCTCTAATGTGTCGGAGAATTACGAATATGCAGCCGGGACAAAGGACGTCACATCGTCGGTCTTTGAGGTAATAAAATGTATGGCCTTATTTTTAAAGATGATAGTCGTAACCTACTGCGATGACCAAAATTATTATGCCGACTTGCAATTTTAAAACAAATATTAAAAAGAGCACGTAATCACCAAATTTCTTTCGTTTGTCCGAGGCAATGTTATTGTAAACACAGACTGTTCGCTATTATGCACATTTAAAAAGTATGTATCAATAACATTCCCGATAATTAGAATAATTAATTAATATTTGGCATTTTTATCTACGATACTTCGAGACTTTTGCGAGACTCTCATGCGAGATTTGAGACTTAGTGTTAATATTATCGATACTCTCTGCTCATCCCTATATAAAATGTTGAGGTTAGGTTAAGATATATAAAATAAGAAGCATGTAACACGTTTTTGTAAGAAATGTTTTTATAAATTTGTATTTTCTACTTCACAATAATTATTATTAATAAACTACTTTCAGAGCACATCAGTTTTGCCTAATATTTGTAAAGTTATATTTTAAATCTAACATTTAGAAAGTCTCGCAAGGAATATTTAAAGTATCGTCTGGAAAGCGAGCCGAGACGAGACGAGACTCTCACAAACGAGAATATCGTAGGCATCACTAGTTATTATCAAAAGTCATTAATACACTGACAGGCAAATAAAGTGACCAGCTAAATATATAGGTATATTTTTTGAAGGCCTATATCTTTTAAACGCCTTATTGCATTTTGCTGCTGTTTGCATCAGTCGAAAGGATATTTCATAGACAGCAATTCTGCATTTTTTGTTTTTGTCAAATTGTTTCTTTTGTTTTTTTATATAAGGTGTAATATGAAACAATATTTTTTGCAAATTTTTGAATCGCTCTGTAGAATAACGTAACTTCAGAAAAGTAGTAAATTGTAGTTTATGATTTACAGCCATCTTTTAAGAATATTTTGGCTTTTGATTCGCGCTTTTTAAAGACTCACATGTCTTCAAAAACATCTAGTAGCATTGGAAATTAAAACTGTCAGAAGGCTATTTGTGTTTTGTTAGCTTGTCGTCAAATGTCAAACAGAGGTCAGATACTGAGTTCAATAAAATCTAGGTCTCTTAAATGAAACAATGTTTTTTTTAGAAAAATGTAAAGTTTTATTTACGAGTAAATAAATAAAAATTAATTACAAGTCCCAGCTTAGGACTAAACAATAAAATTACTAATATCTGGTATTTCCACCTCTAGCTTTACTGATTCTACACGCCTCTACATTCTTCTTATTAATCGTTCAATAGCCTCTTGTGGAATGTTGTTCCACTCTTCTATAAGGGCCATGCCAAGTTCACCTAAATTCTGTGGCATACGAGGTCGTCTCCTTAAACATTACCATTGCTCCCATAAATGTTCTATAGGGTTTAAGTCGGGGCTTCTCGCAGGTCATAGTAAACGTTCTGTACCATTATTATTCAAATATTTAGTTACAATACTTGCAACGTGAGATCGCGGATTGTCATGCATAAAAATAAAGTCTTGTTCTATAATGTGGGCAAACGAAACAACATACTGCTCTAGTACGTCGATATGTGACTGAGCATTTAAAGAATCTCTTGGTAGCACACAAAGTTCAGTACGATGATCTGTAGAAATCCCTCCCCATACCATCACTGAACCATCCCCAAATTTTTCTTTTTCTATAAACATTTCTTGTTCGTAAATCTCCCTAGGCCGCATAGTGAGCCAGAAATAACATTTAATATTGAATAATCACTAAATTTTTTTATTAATATAACTGATATCTTAATACTTACAATAACTAAGTAGGCTTTGATCCATAAAAAAACAAAAAACAAAATACGATTGATTGTCATGGAGACGTGAAATAACACGCTACTTGTCACCGAGTTGGACGCGTTCGCATTTTTTGGTCAACCGTTTGTGATCTAAAAAACTTACAATTTTGAGCAAGATAGTATCTGTGATGGATGAAGGTGAAAGAGGTAAGTTTAATGGACAAAAGGATATATTTTTTCGTTGGTTAATTTTTTATCAAAAGACCCTTTAGGGGAAATTCTCTATTCGATAAAAATGTTTGTCGATTTAAAAGGTTTAAATTTGCTTCAAACTGTTTTTTTTTCAAAATGAGTGACTATCATATTTTTGAAACCTATATTGTTGGAACATATAATACTTAAACTTTATTTTAATTGTTTAAAAATCTGCCCCGCTCTGCCCCCTAATACAGGGTGCCATTTTTATTACTCATGAATCTTATTTTTCCTAATTGAGCACCCTGTACCAAAATGTATGAAAAGCAAGGTTTCGGCATGTAGTTTTCTAAACAGTTTATCATGTTTTGTTTTGTTTAAGAATCTTGAATCTTACTTAATTCTACATGCAGGACTGATGCTTTTTTGTATTTTTAGAATTTGAATCCCACAAAATTAAACTAAAGCAAATATTTGAAAAAGGCATAGAAAGGACCAAAATCAAGGAGACATTAAACTCTATTTTATGTGGGAAGTGTATGACATCAAACAAGGAAGAAGTACTTAAATATTCTCGACTTTATGCCCTTGATTTTCGGAGAAGATGGCAGGCTTCAAAAAGGACCAAAAGTAGATTTTTAGACTGGAACCAAAAATGGCTTGATAAAGACATACATTTTGCTTGTGTTAAAACCAAAACCACTGGAAGGCCCAAATCTGAGTTTCAAAATCTTAGTTACTCTGGAAAATTTCGAAGAACGGAACAGTTGAGAAAAACCGAAATAAGTGAGCTAGTTTTTGCTACTGAATTAAGTTTGAGATCTGATGGAAGACCAGAAGCTGCTAAATTATTGTCCCGTACTATTTTATCTCCGAATCAAGAAATTAAAAAAATGAACCAAAACACTTCTAAGAACGCACAATCTCCATTAGGACCAGATCGAGCTTTAGCCTTATTTATTGACACCAAACCTTCCAAGCGATCATACCAACTTCTAAGAAACAACGCCAAAGAGAATAATTTCGATATCTACCCTAGTTATAACAAAATCAAAGAAGCAAAGCAGTTATGTTATCCGGAAAGAATTTGTGTACAGGAGCATTCTGTGGTGTTACCCTTACAATCCCTGCAAGACCATACAACATGTAGGCTTCTGACGACTTTGGACCTTGAAGACCAGAATTTTGAAAACTCAAATTTTACTCTGATTACCAAGTGGGGAATGGATGGAAGTAGTGGACAAAATCAATATAAACAGGCTTTTGAAGGCAATTATTCTGACAGCAATTTACTACTTACATGTTTGGTTCCTCTACAATTATATACAACAAACAATGAAAACAAAAAAATTTATGTCTGGCAGAACCCTCGCCCTTCATCTACAGTTTATTGCCGACCATTAAAAATACAGTTTTTAAAGGAAACCATAGAAATTTCAAAAAAAGAAAAAAATTGCATGGATCAAGAAATTTTAAATTTAACTCCAACAAATTTTAAACTAAAAAATAATTCGGCTATTGTGGTAAAACATGAACTATATAGGTCAATGGTTGATAATAAAATGATCAACTCAGTAACAAATACGTCATCCCAGAAGTGTTATTTATGCGGGGCTTCTCCGATTGAGATGAATGATATTGATCGGGTTCTAAAAAGAACTGTAAACATCAATCACCTGTGTTATGGAATTACATCGCTACATGCATGGATTCGATCATTCGAGTGTGTTTTGAAAGTAAGTTATCGATTACGCATACAGAAGTGGCAAGCACGAGGGGATGATAAAAATATTATTAAGCAAGAAAAAACTAGGATCCAAGAGGATTTTCGATCTCGTTTAGGAATCATTGTGGATCAAACTAAACAGGGAGCGGGAACGACAAATGATGGCAACACAGCCAGGACATTTTTTCAAAACTACAAAGTGTCCGCTGAAATAACTAATATCGACGAAAATTTAATTTATCGCATATATGTTATTTTACAAGTAATTGCCAGCAGCTTCGATATTAAAGTCAAAGAATTTAAACAGTACTGCATTGATACAGCAAGGTTGTTTGTGCATCTGTATCCATGGTATAGAATTCCCGCTTCCCTGCATAAAATTTTTATTCATAGTGCCGAAATAATCAAAGCTGTCCCTGTGCCTATTGGGCAACTCTCAGAGGAAGCCCAAGAGGCGAGGAATAAAGAATACAGAAGGGCTAGGAAACAAAATTCTCGAAAATGTAATAGAGTAGCTTCAAATACAGATGTGTTTAATTATTTACTTGTTACATCTGATCCAATAATTACTTCACTAAAAAAGCATAGAACACCAAAAAAGAACATGTTTAGCCCAGAAGCACTTCATTTGTTTCAGTCGTTTGAAACAAATTCTAACTGCTGCAGTAGTGATGATTCGGATTAAATGTTTGATCTTATACGATTGTATCAAAAATAAGGTTTTTGTTAGTTAAGAATGGTTGGTTATAATTTTTATTTGTTATTGTATTTATTGCGCTAATAGACTAATAAAAATTGTATTTTGTTTAAATTTGTAACTTAATTTCCTTTCACAAAAACTGTAAAAAATGGCTGTTGAAAATTGCCGTTTCTCTCGTTTCGGAAGGTTACAGTTGCAAAACGGTTAACTCCGCAAAAAATATCTAAAAGTTTTAAAAGTTGGCACCAATTGCACCCATTAGATTAAATTTAAAAAGTTAAGACATAAATGTGAAACTTGTTTTTTTTTATCTTTAACTGTTTTACTTGCTGCAGGTTACACCTGCCAAAACATGCAGGAAATTGTAAATTTCTAATTATTTGCAGCATAAAAACAATTGAATGAAAGTATAAAACATCCCATATAAAATCTAAAAATGTAAAATTGTAGCATTGAAAAACAAAGTTTGCATTATAAGCGAAAAACCGGTAAGTTTGACAGCAACGCAGATACAGTTTTTAAATTTGCCGATAGCAATTTACTTTAATTCCAAAATTTCAAAAAAATCGCATTACCTTTTCTTAAGATATTTAGCCGAAACCAGCCAGACTTTTAGCTAACCCTGTATAATCTAGTCTCTATACTTATTGAACATATTCATTTTTCACAGTATTTATACAAATTTACCTTTAAAACCCGTTAAAACGTATCTCTACCCATTTCTGAATAAACAATCATTTTTCAATAAAATAAGGCTACGCTGGCCCACTGTGGGCCGTCTCCAAACTTTCTGCCTTTCATCAGATGATTTCAAACAGAAACCTGACTTGTCAGAAAATAAAACCTTGGACTACTGCTGCTCATCCCACCGTACCTGCCAAAATTCATGCGAGTCCTTCGATGTTCGCGAAGCAATTTTTAACCTGTCGCTGGAATCCTTGCTTTCAATCTTCGACAGACGGTGTAGTCATTTATGAGGGTACCACGTACTTCTTGTAGGCGTGTGTTGGTCATTGTCGCGCTCTGAAATCGATTCCTTGTTGCTTGAAGGACGACAAACCTGTCATCGATATTTATGGTTCATCTAGGACTATCCAATCCCATCCTTCTTATACATTGACCAGTTGAATGGCACAGATTTTATTATTTAATAATTTGACGTCTAATTGACATTTCGAGATATGCTAACAAAACACAAATGGCCTTCTGACAGTTTTAATTTCCAAGGCAACTAGATCTTTTTGAAGACTTGTGAGTCTGTATGGGTAATATGGTAAAAATGCATTTTACCATATTACCCATACATACCCCATTTTACGTTAAACATTGTGTCTCCTTTAGAAATAGAGATAGAGCAATGAATCGAAAGCCAAATTACGAAAAACGAAAGAAAAATTGTCATCTGAAATTTTAATAACGATATTTTTTCTTTTACTCAATTTGACAACTCTCAGTTTTATATTTCGAGTATAAAAAGTCAAAACTGTATTCTCCTTAGAAACGAAGTGCAAGATATCAGAAGGTGCTTCAGGCTCTAAAACTCTCTCCTGGCTACGTGTTTATCATTTTAAAATAAAACATATATAAAAACTTCTTTTAATAAAATATCTTTTTATTTTAGGTAGCTGAACTAATGCTGCGACCAGTAGGAGAACCTTTGTAATATTTTCAAAATCAACGTGTGACTAGAGAATGGGGCACTTATCAATATCAACATTGCCTGTATTATATTATTTTACTTTATTATATCTAGTATTAATTAACAACATAAGACAAAGTTTTATTTTTATTTATTACCACCCTTTATGAAAAGCACAGGAAATGAAGATAACATTAAATTTTATTTTATGAAGCAATTTTAATTACGAAACTATTGTATTTAAAAATTATTTTGCAACATATTATTTGAAATCTTATACTTAGTCAATTAGCATGCAAAACCATTCTGTGCTGAGTTCAGATTAACTATACAGGGGAGCCCAATAGTATGACAAAGTTCGATAGCTCAGAAAGCATTCACGATAGAGAGATACTTTGCATGCAAAAGTTGTAGGAGCACTTTGAAAAGCGCTAGAATTGTTATCATATGTAATTATATAAATCATAATTTCATTATAGGAAAGAAGTTTAAAAGATTTGTTGAGTTCATCATCAGTTAAAAAGATACCTGAAAACAATTAAAAAATCGAATTTCTATAAAAAATATTGACTCAATATCTCCTTGCAACTAGACATTGCCAGGCAACGGATAATATACGTTAGGAAGTATTTATTTTTGTACTGTAAGGAAATATTATTTCTTTACAGATAATTGTATACTAAAAAATGTCAAGTTTGTCAGTTCAATATGGCTTTGTTCCCACAGTTACAAAACAAATATTTCATGGTATCTTTTATTTGTGAATAAAACTAATAATGCTTAATTCAAAATTAAGTTGATTCTAAAAAAGTCTAGGTAGGACTGCCTTGTTGACATATAATAATGTTTTTTGTATTTTTCGTCAGTCAATATATGAACGGTTTTATATGATTAGTACGTTTAAAAATCTTCATTCATTTAACGAAAGATTTTTCAATATTGGTCCACTCTCTACCGTGGATTATGCCGCATCACACACTATAATGTCCTTTTTTTTATTGCCTTTACCTTATGCTATTTGATTCTGCGCCAAATATGAGTATTTTCCGGTCAAACATACCAGTTCTTTTGTGTCCTTTCAACAATTTTCGATTTTCGGAAAAATAGTATGTATACCTCGTAGGACAAGCCACATTCCTTACTTTTACGGTCGTCCTGAAATAGCTTTTCCTGCTAGTTATACAACGTAGTATTATTGAAAAGCTCTAAATTATTTATATTTGATGTACTATAAATACAAGCCAAGGGACGTGGACTGCGTCGGCGTCGCTTAGATAGGATTCCATATAGATGAGATGATAATCTCGAACTTGAATTACCTTATCCTGATTGTCTTTTAGGAATATTTAAAGAGGCTTATATAAGATTACGTTCAAAAATTGAAACCGATACTGGTACAGAGTTAGAGTCAATACAGTCGAGATTATTGTTTATAACCAGGACATCTATTAACTTTTTTGATTTATATTTACACATTTACTATTTTGATATATATTTATACATGTTAGTTCAGTAATCATTTGAGGAAGGCTAAAAGAATGAAATTCATTGTATAATTTATTTCTCGATACAGAATCTGGCAAAAACTACACGTTTATAACACCTATAAAAATACTATGATCGTAAAAGGGCACTACCTGACCAAAAAAGTCTTTATTATAGTCTGTAAATTTTTCAACGTCTGAGGAAGGGGAGGGATATAGACAAGTCATTATTCTTTTTTTTATTACTGACACTAAAAATGTTCAAATAAGTTACAAGAGTCAGAATCAAAGTAAAGTTTTGTAAATTGGCGCTATATCGAAATTGTAAGCATGTCTATAATTAACAAACTTGTCAAAGCCTGTGTTTATTGATTTTATGTTTAAATGTGCCATGCATCTTATTCAAATGACTTGAAGTTATAGAGGTATTGTAGAGAACTTGATGCCTGCCTGTTTGTATTGTCGTCCCATATCCCAAGCCCCGTCGCTCCCAATTCGCGTCCAACCCCCAACTCTCGGAGACCCATGTCCCCCTTAATCCCAAATTGTTCCCTCCTTTTATATTAAATTAATAACATTTGTTTCCTTAGGAATAAAAATGTTCCCAACAATTGCGCATTCGCAGAATTTGTATTGAAATCAATCGTTTATACCAGTTATTTAAATGTGCTTTAAAAATTTCAAGATCAGTTTTAGTAACAGTGCAAGCCGAAGACACAGGATTTTCCGTAATTCTGGTAATGTCGTTTTTAATATTGCCTTTGTGGCTTGAGGATCTGATTTTTTTTCTCTTTGGTTTAATGAATAAACCATCACATACAAGAATAACAGAAGAAAAATTTAGTTTGTTGCATTAAAAAAAAAAACAAATTATATTTTAACTCCTTCACACAAAGATAAAATTCTATGCTCACCCACATTTATCTCTAATTTAATTGAACTGACATCAAGGTTATATCCCGATAATTGGAATTATTTTTGACAACGCACATGTATAGAAAAGTGGTTTCGTTCATATATAATGCAGCTTATATTCCCTCGATTCATTTTCCATCGACAATTTTGAGGGATAGTGGGCAATTTTTCGAGTAAAGAGTGCCTGTCAAAAATTCCCTATTTATATAATCTATAATTTTTATTTTTTAGAATTTCCATGTTCTAATTAGAATTTAAACAGTCTTAGTTTTATAAGGTGTGTGAGGTAGGTTGTGTGCTATTTTTGGTAAGATACACAGGGCAATTTTTAATGTGGCCTATATTTTAAGTAACGGAATTTATTTTAGAAGTCATTAAAGTAGCAAATAGGTAGTAAAAAGGTCGTAATATAATATAGTTTATACAAATAGCGTTTAAAACGATTTTTTCACTCATCGAGTGAAGTGTGAGAGCAAACAAGCGACATGTTAAACCTGTGAATAATTTGTTCTTATCCTGTTCGTTATGTGATTTTTTTTGTGTTTAATGTGTTTTGTTTTTTCCAAATAAAGAACTTCAGAATTAAACGAATCGAATTTTCTCAAATTCTACGGAGCCAATCCCAAGAAAGTTACGAAAATAAAAAAAAAAGAATAAATATATATATATATATATATATATATATATATATATATATATATATATATATATATATATATATATATATATATATATATATATATATATATATATATATATATATATATATATATATATATATATATATATTTATATATACGTATATATATATATATATATATATATATATATATATATATATATATATATATATATATTCTGCACAAAATTCTGAATATGAAACTACATACCTTTATCATTTCTTGTCAGTTTTCGAGTAAATGGTCAACGAAACTTTGGAAATGTCAAAATCTTAACCTCCAAACATAAATCTTTTTTAAAGTGCAGGACACGAAAGAAAACCGGGCGGTCCTTAAAATAAAAGTTCATAGTCTTAAGCAAGCGGAAAAGTAAAATTTGTGTATGCAAATAAATTTTATGTTATTTTATTTGTTGTAATAGTTTGCCGCTTCACCTATAAAGTACGCCGGCTAAGCGGTACGGAAAATTAATCGAGGATTTAGTAATTTTCGCAGTGGTCCACTTGTAATTGGGATGTGCCTAGAGTCTCCATGCACTTGCCGCTAGAAGGTTCTAGCTATTTCCAGTGGCACCTATACATTTCGAGCATTTGTTTTCATTTCTAAATAAATGCGTTGCGTTGAATTTGAATTGTAATTTCGAACTAATGATGGCGAGCAAAAGAGGAATAACAATTCAAAGCGGTGCACGTGAAGTTATTGCGAGCGTTGTAGAGGCCTATGCTAGAGAAGCTGAAAATAATAGTTTGACTATTCCTATTCAAAATCGAACAGAACGCGCTGCATTTTACACTGGTGTTTCGGAAAGTGTAAGAAAAATTCAAAGAGAACATAATGTTCTACTTCACCTTTAAAATCTCCTGGTAAGAAAAGACCCCGATTATCATATAAAGATAAAATTGACGATGGTGATTTTCAAGTAATATAGAGGATTTTTATATAAAATTGAAGAAGGTTTCGACCTGCAAACCTCTACTTCGTGCTGTCAAGAACAAAATAGATTTTCCGTACGGGTATAAAACCTTAAATCGGCTTTTACGATCAAATGGTTTTGTTTGGTTTGAGAGACCAAATATTTTCACTGGCGGGTGAAATATCTATCAACTGTAAGGCAATATAGGCAAGAAGGACGCAATATTGTGTATCTAGACGAAACCTGGGTAGATAATTATATGACAGTGAACAAATGCTGGCAAAGTGAAGGTGTTCAGGGACTCCACTCTAGTAGTCGCTTTATTATAGTTCATGCTGGTTCAGAAGCCGGATTTGTTCCAGGTGCTGCTTTAGTTTTTCGCTCGGGACTAACAACTGGAGACTATCATGGACGGATGAATAGAGATAATTTTGAAAAGTGGTTGCTCGAGAAGCTTCTAAGTTGTGGTAATGGATAATGCATCTTATCATTCTCACGTAGAAGATAAAATCCCAACTAAATTCTCTACAAAAGCTCATATAATATCGTGGCCTAAATCGAATAATCTTGTATGTGATCCAACATGGAGAAAATATCAATTATACCTATGAAGTAATATACGTGTGCGACCTCAACCCTATTGAACTTGCATGGGCAGGAGTAAAAAAATATATTCGAGAGAGCAACACCGGTGAACTTTCAATTAAAGATTTAAATAAAATACCATTAAAAGCGATTGACTCAATATCGGCTGAAAATTGGAAATCGTATGTTAAACATGTTCGTTCTATTGAAGATAAATACTGGGAAGTAGATGGTAAAATTGAAACGGTTATTGATGATTTAGTTATCACACTGGGATCTTCAAGTAGTGACGATAAAACCTCATCATTTTCAGAGCAAGACAACGATTTAGAAAGAATCGAACCATTAGAATCACAGCCGCCAACCTCAAAAATGGCTTAGTTTTTTTTCATATATTTTGTAAAATTGTTCATAAAGTAGCTGTCAATAAACTGCTTCAAAATAATTAACTTTCTGTTCTATACCGGGTGTCAAAAAATATCTAATATTGCAACTAATATTTGAAAAACTACAGAACTCATATTTTTCCAAAATTAACACATCAATGTAGTTATAGTAGGGGTGCCAGCACTGATTCCAGTGAACAAGATTTATCAAAATTTTAACTTATAGAGTTCGGCTTTGGGCTATTCGGGTATGCCAAAAGTGACCTTTGTCTCCGTCTGTCATATTACTTTGTACAGGGGGTGTCATTGTGAAGTACTATACAGGGCGTTTCCTAATTGCATGCTAATGTTAAAGGGGGTTGATTCTTGGACCTTTTTAAGAAAAAAAGTTAATTATGAACCTAAAAGTCTTAACTTTGGAGATACAGGGTGTTAAAAAAACATTTGTTTAAAATCCTAATTCTGATGCTATTATAGATAAATAACTGTGTGAAATTTGATAAACGTCTTTTATGCATAAAAGGGCATTTTTTATTAACAATCAATTTTTGAAATTTCTACCAATGCCGTGCATATTTAATTAACCTGGGTAAATCCGTATGCTCCTTAATGCATAGAAGACGTGTATTAAATTTCATGCAGTTATCTACAATAGCATGAATGGGAATGAAAACCAATTTTTTCTTTTTAGACTTTACCATCCTGTATCTCAAAAGTTAGGACCTTTAGGACATAAAAACACCCTCTTTAACATCAGCACGCAATTAGGAAACGCCCTGTATAGTACTTCACAATGACGGCCCCTGTATAAAGTAATATGACAAACGGAGACAGACGGCCACTTTTGGCATACCCGAGTAGCCCAAAGTCGAACTGCATAAATTAAAATTTTGATAAATCTCGTTCACTGGATCTGATGCTGGCGGCCCTTGTAAAATCTGGACTTGTAAATCGTGTATCACTATACTGGGTGGTCCAATAATAGGGGACGTATGCAGTATTCCGGGAATCGTTAATGACAGAACTCAAGAAAAAATATATTTAAACGTAAATCGATCAAGAAAAATCAAAATTAAATCTTTTTAAAATCCGAAAGTTCGCCGATTTTGCAACAAAAAAGAGATATTGAAGTGCGGTACATGAAACAAAACAGACAAATATAGATAAATGTTCATTAAGCATAGTTACATTTTTTAATTATCATATTATTTAAAGAACGACGGGACACCACTGTTTTAAAGAGATTTCTTGGCTGACCTTCCTAAACCGATTGACTCCGCACGGTTTTCTTTCGTGTCCCGCACTTTAATACTTTTTTACTATTTTATTTTGTTTATTCATGTGAGACTTAACCTCATTTTAGTGTCAATCAAATATGTATAAGTAGTTGTTTGTTTTGTTGTGCTTTAGTGTGTTTTATTCTATTTGTAAGATATTGTTTTAGGATTTGTGAGTTTGATTATTTAGTAAAGTTCTCTCTGTTGTTTGTAGGTCTGATGATGCTCGAAAGGGCGAAATACGTGTCATGTTTATTGCAAAATTATAATTTACTGACATCGAGACTTGGAGTATTTTTCTATATTTGTTATGTGTAATATCTTATACCCATATCTAATACTTTTCGAGATATTTCCATTTAAAAAAGTCCGATGCATGGATCTTGGGCTGCGAAGTCAGAAAGGACCGGGTGGTAAAACGCATAAAAATACAAGGCTTTGTGAGAAACATTCGATATTTCGCCGGTTTATTCAACTCGGCGGAAGCTTTAATATTTTCAATGGATATTTTTTTGCCCGCATAGTTTCTGTAGCCCACGATTCGTACGTCGGACTTTAAAGTATGCCATTACATTTTTATAATTTAAACTGATAAATGACAAATATAAAATTTCTGATCTAAGGTGGTTTTGAAACAAAACAAGAAAGACATGGCCATCGGTCTTATATCCAGCTTGTTGCACATTAATTATAAGTCTGTTGTTTTAGATTTTAACTGTTATTTTACATTTTGATAATGTATTTTACTCGTGAAGTACTATATAATGGAGAAACTAAAAAAAGTCGTAAATATGCTAGAGCATTATGCGTTCAGCGGTTTCCGACTCGACGACATCCATCCAACCTATATTTTCCTTGGTTGGAAAACAACTCAAATTCGGAAAGAAATCCACCTACTGTACGAATTCTACAAATATACAGTGAAATTGGAATTGGCCGCGAAAGTGCACGAAAAATTTTACGTAAATAAGGTTTCAAATCCGGATTATCAAAGAAGACTGGATTTTGAAAAGTGGTGTTTTGATTTATAACAGAGGCAGCCCTTTTTTCAGATGAATCCCGATTTATCAGTATGGGAATGTTCCACCTCAAAAACACAACTGAGCTTTTGAAAAACTGCTCTTGGTAAGAGAAGGAGCATTCCAGGAAAGAGTTGGTATTAAAGTCTCGTTTGGAGTACTAGGAACTCGAAAAGTATATCCCATTTTTTATGATGAGTCTCTTGATGCTGAACATTATTTGCTGTGCCTCCAAAATACAGTAGATTTAGATATTGTTCATTAAAATCAAGTGTATTTTCAACAAGATGGAGTAACCAACTATGTAAAGGAAAAATTTGGTAATAATTGGATATTCACAAATGGACCATTCAGATGACATAAAACAGATGGAATGCAAAATTATGTTTTACTTTTTAGTCCGATATATATACATATATATATATATATATATATATATATATATATATATATATATATATATATATATATATATATATATATATATATATATATATATATATATATATATATATATATATATATATATATATATATATATATATATGTATATATGCAGTCGCTTAATTCGAAATTGACAGATGATAATTAATATGTACGGATAAAAGCATTTTAGATATCTTTTTTATTTAAATATCTACTGTCAGTCTCTAGGAATAATATGATCAAGTCTTGCGATTAAAAATGGTTCTCTCAATGAAGAGATGGGTTGGCAAGGTTGCCGTAGTTACAGGTGCAGGTGCAGGAATAGGTGCAGGTATTGCAAGAAAATCCACCTTACTTGAATATACAGGATATTTGTCATCTAAGTTGTGTGCTTTTCGGAGTAATCACTTGAAAATATGGTTGTTCTTGCGCACCGTGTTAGCTTGCTGCATATGCCAACGCCCCTGTGATGGATTAGATGTCTTGCTAGCATACGCCGGTATACCTTCTACTTGTGAAGAAACTAACATAAGCCACTTGTTGCGAATCTTCCAGAAAAGGAAAAGAAGTACCGGCGCACGTTGGAGAGGCACCTTATCACAGGAGCAGTGGCATATACAGCTCGCGGAGAGCGAGCTATCAGAGGGTGCGTGGACAACCAGATTAGACGAAGTTATCTTGAAACAGTAGCTGCGTACGTCAGGGAGTTCTTAAGGAAGAACAATATTAAAAGAATATAAAGGGTTGCCAGGTCCAATTGAGCATGTCTGGAATAGAATGAAATTGCGGTTGAGGCAGCGTAACAATGAGATTTTAAATGTGGAAGAATTAGTGAATGTCAATAGGAATATACGGCAAGTTATTCATCTGGAATTAATTCAGCTTCCACCAGCCCCTAGTTGACTAGGAGCTTTAATAGTCAATTCAAATTACTACAGTTCTTTTATTTTCCATTTATTTTTATTTTAGTGTTTCGTTTGGTAAAGTTAGGATTTTTTTAAAACCTAAATATTGATACTGAGTGCAAATATACCAAAACTCATTCATTATGTGATAAACTTCCTGTATATTCAAGTAATGTTGCTTTAATAAACAGTTTAAATGTTTTGAGACCATTTAGGTGAGAAAATAACAAAGATCAATTTTTCAATTAGCTAGAAAACAACATCAAACATGCTGTATAGTAGCCATGTTTTATCTTCTTTAAAAAACACGATGGCTAAGTAATTCTGAAATCATCCCGAGACTAATGCACCTGAAATAAGAAAAGCAAAAGCATTTTATTATTATATTTTAACCAGTGTTCAAAGTAAAATTTATTCCCGGTAAAATTGTGTAAAAAAAAGTTTTGCTTACAATACTATCCTCAATTTTTGGGGACGTCCTGTATAATGCAACCATGTATATGCGTGCACATGTGGTAACGTGGTATACGTAAGTACGAATGGACAAAAAATGTAATATATATGTTGAAAGAAATGCTTTTTTTGATAAAAAAGTTCGTGTCTCTGGAAAAAAATTAAATTTCAAAAATGGGTAACATCACTTTTGCATTTTCACACTAGACCTTAAAAAACGTATGAAGATTCAAACCGCATTTTTAGATAAATTGGGATCAAGCATTTTAGGTCATTTTGCATAACTTCATTTTGTGTCCCGTATATCCCTATCATATGACACTACTAATCCAATTAATACCTCGGTTGAAAGTCAATTAATCAAAATTCAACTTTATCAAAATTCGATTGAAACTTTTTAAGACAAATACCTTTGAAATGGGGTAAAAACCTAGGGAGAACGTTTTGAGTGTTGACCCGTTTAGTACTCGCTTTGAATTAAGGGCTTAGGTGAATGCTCAAAAACTTTAATAGGTAATGTTTCTAAAGTATTATTGAAAAGATTCTGAGAAATTTTCTTCAACTGGTTTTCACTAAACCTGACTTCCTTTAATATTGAAGGTAACTTTTATCGTTTGATGCTATTATTGGCAAAAACATCAAACGATATTATTTTTGTACCTACAAATACTTACATTAAAAAAATAGAAACTTCTCCAATTCTTCTTTTTCCTGACTACTCCATTCAGGTACTATAAGATAACAACTAAAACCTCATACTAATATATCAGTAGAATATAATTTTAAATTTAATTTTTTTACCACTGAAATTTGTGCAACATTCAATTGACTACCCCTATTTATATAACCATTCGAATGGTTTTCATCAATTATAACGTTTATACCATAAAAAGAATTGCACTCTAGCCTTTGTAAAATCCCGTCATCCTTGGGTTTCCCAACAGTTTTCAGGCAGGTGTCACGTTTTCCCACAGACTGTGCACGGTGTTGACGAAGTCGTTTTGGTCTAACAGTTCGGTCCGTGTGTACAGTTTTGCGGCACTTTGAACATGCTGCATTCATTCTTAATCAACAGAGCTACTCTGTATGTCCATTTTTTACGTACCTCTCATGCTTTAAAACTGGTTAGAACTTCTCAGCAAACATCGGTTTATCAAAATCCTCCACTTTGCTAAGAAATCTATAAAACATATCATTAGGAGACTGGTATTTTCCTTCTTTGGCATTAGCTTGTAAGTCCGCGTCTTTGATGAATCTGTCACATAACGGCCAACTTGTTCAATTCCACAGTCGCTGAACTACTTAAGTCACTGATCTTACTCGCGAATTACAAATAACACACAAATAATCCTTTCTAGAAACACTCTGTGTAATACTAACCGTAATTAAAAACCTTTTAATAAGTTTTATCCCACACTTCTGAAATATTACGCAAATTTTGCTGGAACAAATTGAAACAACTCGATTTGTATCAATGTTCGATTTATTTTGCATATATTTGAAATTGCAGCTAGAAATGCTGCTGCACGATTATTCTCCGTTTCTTTTGAAATAAAATCTCCGTTCTGGGTCGCGCTGGACAATGTTATATACTCGTATATTTTATAATGACTTGATCTAATCCATAATTACTCGGTGTATCCTCTGCGATAGGGACGCCTACGAGTCTTGACCTTCGTTTGAGTGTACAGTGACGTTGTCATCAGCTGGTTGGTCAGTGATATCTATTTGTTCATTGTCGGGTTGTAGTATTGTAGATAACTCATCTAGGTTTATATTTTCGTTATTGTCTGCGTTGGCGGTTTATTAGAATTATATTTTCCGCCTCTTCCTTCTAGATGACTGTGTAGTTTACTCTTCTTCGCTGAAAATATATATATATATATATATATATATATATATATATATATATATATATATATATATATATATATATATATATATATATATATACAGGGTACCCCAAACTCGTTGGTACGTTAGCCGTAAATCCAGATGTAGCCTTTGAATTTAATTCAAATTTGCAACGGAGATAAAAGGTCAACTGAACTCTCGAAGCAAAATATTTTGACATTTCTGTTACTTCCGGTTTGAGCGGAAGTGACGTCATCTTTGTTATCTTAAATGGGACACCCTGTATTTATTAATTAATTTTGTTTCGTTGTTTAATTCTGAACATTTTTTTATAACATACTTGTACCTTTATCTTTAACCGTTTTTGAGATAATTGAGATTAAATAAAAAATTGGAAGAAAAAATGGCACTAATTAAATGGCAATTTTTTAGAAACTGCTAAACATAAAGAGACAAAAATTTGGTGCGTTGAAATATTAATACGACCCAACAAGATAAATGTCATATTATACATTTATTTTATACAGGGTGGCTCAAAAATCGTAGTATGTTAACACATTTTCTTTTTGCAATAACTATGATTTTTCAAATGGAACACCCTGTATATTTTCTAAGTAATGTTTTCTCTGTAGAATGCTTATTTCAAAAAGTTATAATGTTACTATACCCATCTTCAACGGTTTTTTAGATATTCAGGTTTTTATACTGGAACGCACTAAATATCCTAAAATTTGTAAAATTTAGTAGTTGGTTATGCATGATATGACAGGTTCTGGAAAAAGAAAAGTACAGTTGACTGTCAGAACAGTAACAAGCTTTGACCTTTTCTTCGCCTAATTTCAAAAATGGCAAATAATTATTCACATTCCGATATACTTAATCTGTTTATTATTCATGGAGAATGTAATCGAATAGTGGCAAGAAAATGTAGAACATTTAACGAACGATATCCCCAACTACCACCAATAAACGAAAGAAAAGTTAGAAAATTTGAGGCTAATTTTAAAAACCATGGCGATACTAAAACCGAAAGGATTCAGGTTAGTCCGATTACTGGAGATGAAGACAATACCATTAACGTTTTAGCATATTTTGAAGCTTACCCTCACGCTTCGATTTACAGTGCAGAAAGTGATTTGAGAATTTCCTATTCGTCTATTGAAAGAATTTTAAACAAAAACGGAATGCACAATTATAAGTTTAATATATAAGTTTGAAACAGCGCATTTTTTAAGAGAGGGAGATGCTATTCAGCGCGTTGAGTTTTGCGAGATGTTTTTAATAAAAATGCAGGAAGATCCCAATTTTGTACAAAAAGTTATTTGGTCGGACGAGTCAAAATTTACACGAGAAGGAATTTTTAACAGAAGGAACTCTCATTTTTGGGCAAAAGAAAACCCACATTTTATAAAGGAAAGAGGATTTCAAGACAAATTTGGCTTCAATGTTTTTTGTATACTAATGGACAATAAGTTTCAGTATTGCATCTACGATGAAAATCTTAATTCAGAAAAGTATTCAGATATTCTTAACAATACTTTAGGGCCATTTTTAAATACTTTAACCCCTGACGTAAGGTCATCCTGCTGGTATCAATTAGATGGTGCACCGGCACATTGCACTCAACAAATTTCAACTTTGTTGTATAACTTATTCGATGACAGGTGGTTTAGACGAATGGGTCCTTGGTTATGGCCACCTCGGTCACCTGATCTTACACCATTAGATTTTTATCTATATGGCACCATCAAGGAAAGGATTTATCAAACGCCAGTTACTTCCAAGGATGATTTAATAAATAGGTTACGCGTAGCTTTTCGAAACCTAGACGGTGAAAAAGTTAGAAGAGCTACCACTCAGCATGTTGAAACATCTATTTTGAAATGTTTAGCGGCAAATGGAGGACATTTTCGATAAGTAACATTATTTTCATCATTATTCATATTGATGTTTAAGAAAGTGTTTGAAATAATATTTATTTTTGTTATTGTTTTAATGGACGTATTAGTTTTAAGGCTTTTGTCCGTAATACTTATTGCCGCCAAACCCGTTTTTATGTTAATATTGTATCTAACTCTAACCTTTCATTCTCTTTTTAAACTAACCTAAATTTGTTTGTTTAAAACCGTCAGCATTTTAAATTAACTTCAACTTTTCTGAATTTTCTTTCGTTTAGTGATGGTAGATAGGGATATTGTTAGTTAAATGTTGTACATGTTCTTGCTTCTATTCGATTGTATTTTTTATGAATAATAAACAGATTTAGAATATCAGAACGTGCGTAATTATAGGTCCTTTTTAATTAACGCAAATCTTCTGAATTTTCAATACCCTTTATTCACCTTATGATAACATGGTAATAAAGTAATGTCTACTTTCATAAACTGATCATAACGAAAGCAAAACTCGAAACGTTTTGTAAAATTTTGTAGTTGACTAAGTTGCTCTTCTGATAGTCAACGATAGTTTGTTTTGCTAAAACCTGTCATATCATAGCCAGCTACTAAATTTCACAAATTTTAGGATATTTAGTACGTTCCAGTATAAAAACCTGAATATCTAAAAAACCGTTGAAGATGCGTATAGGAACATTATAACTTTTTGAAATAAGCATTCTACAGAGAAAACATTACTTAGAAAATATACGGGGTGTTCCATTTAAAAAATCATAGTTATTGCAAAAAGAAAATGTGTTAACATCATACGATTTTTGAGCCACCCTGTATAAAATAAATGTATAATATGACATATATCTTGTTGGGTCATATTAATATTTCAACCCGCCAAATTTTTGTCTCTTTATGTTTAGTAGTTTCTAAAAAATTGCCATTTAATTAGTGCCATCTTTTCTTCCAATTTTTTATTTAATCTCAATTATATCAAAAACGGTTAAAGATAAAAGTACAAGTTTTAAAAAAATGTTCAGAATTAAACAATGAAACAAAATTAATTAATAAATACATGGTGTTCCATTTAAGATAACAAAGGTGACGTTACTTTCCCTCAAACCGGAAATAACAGAAATGTCAAAATATTTTGCTTTGAGAGTTCAGTTGACCTCTTATCTCCGTTCCGAATTTGAATAAAATTCCACGGATACATCTGGATTTACGGCTAACGTACCAACGAGTTTGGGGCACCCTGTATATATATATATATATATATATATATATATATATATATATATATATATATATATATATATATATATATATATATATATATATATATATATATATATATATATATATATATGCATAGTACATTTCTTTCAGATTAACTTCATTATTCTCTTGTATGTCAGCGTCAACGCCACGTAAGCCAAATGTGTAAAAAAAATAAACAGAAAACTCAGTTTCTCGCCAGATTATTCGAGCTCGGAAGATGAACTTCGGTGAAAAAATAATTGATATTGTTATGTGAAAAAGTGAACTAGTTAAACAAAAAGCAAAAAACAAAGCTACAAACATATCCGGCAGACCCGTCCGACATCGAAAATGATGCAGACCAGCGGATTCCCGACGTCAGGGCCACCGGCGCAGTGCATTGTGGATTATCGGAGGAGGAAAGTAAGTAAATTTCTTAATTGTTTATTTATATTGCTGTGGATTAAAAGCCAAGACAAAGAAAATTCTTAACTTTAAAATTGTTATTGGACGCACCAACGAGTTTTGGCTGACATAGAAGCAAGAAGACCCTAACGAAATTTTGCATTTTTCGAAAACCCACGAGTTTTAGTTATATTATTTAGCAAAAAAATAGTTTATATCTTATTGAGTTTTTTATTAGATCCTTTCATTACAGGCATGGACGAAAATAATAATGGTATAGAATCAGAAGTTTTTAATTTATTGGGCATTACGATGTTAACGAGGATGTAGCCCAAATATGGCACAATATTTTAAAGGATTGACTGGACCCAAAAATAAGCCCAAAATTAATTGAAAAAAATCCTCCTTCCAACAACCTTAATTTGGCCGCTGCTTCAAAATTACATACAGAGGTGCTGACTGTTCTCTCGGGACAAAAGGTCTCCAAAGTCAAATGGGAGCCGCCCAGGAGAGGAGCAATCACGTCCTTATTGAATTGTTGACTGATGCTGAGCGCTTATTAGCCGACATTCATCACGAAGAATCATGCTTTAGACGTACACTAGTAATAATAATAATAATAATAATAATAAGACGTTTATTAATCCAATAACAAGTAATTATACATTGACATTACCAACAGGAATAATTATTTTGGATTAAAAGGCCTTTGAGTCAGCTTCCTGAGACAAATTCAGGTGCTGTTGAGGCCTTGCTCTTAAACATTACTAAATATAACAAAAATATATAAGAGAAAAAATTGAAAAAAAAAAAATATAACCATTTACATAGATAATTATATTATATATTCGGAAAAAGGATAAACACAGACAAGAAGCAAAGTAAAAGTTAAATTAAAAAAGAAGAAGGAAGAGAAAGTGACAGCTAAAAATAGAGGGAGAAGGAAGTAAGACCTAAAAACTAACAAAAGTAGACACCAAAGTGCTGGGTCACCTGTATTACATTTTAAAAATTATTAAAATCATAAAAGTGATAAATAAATCTTATACAGAGCAAACAGACATTATGCATGCAAAGTTTTCTTTATTTTCCGTTTAAATACAGAAATACTTTGTAATGAGGAGCAGTTGATGTTATATTTATTGGAAAGTGCGGCAGACCAATATGAAAATGACCTTTTGAAAATTTCTTTTCTATGAGCTGGAATTGTAATCAAGGTTTTGCGCCGTAAATTTAAATTATGAACATCAGTCCTAAATGATAATTTGTCAAATAAGTATTCTGGTGATTTATGTTTAATTATTTTGAAAATAAAACATGTAGAGTGAAGTAATCGACGATCATGCATATTCAGCCAACCAAATTCTTTAAGTTTATGTGAAACACCTCGCCCACGCCTAATCCCAAAAATTAAACGAATGCAAGAATTTTGAAGCTTTTGAACTCTTCTTATATCTAGACTATCCAAGCACGGTCCATACACACTGTCACAGAAATTAAGCAGAGAGAGTATTCAAGAGTCACATAGCAATATTTTAGTTTGTTTATTTAAAAAATGTCTATGGTTAAAAAGAGATTTAAGGGTGCCGTAGGCTACTTTTAATTTTGATGTTATATGTTCTTTAAACCTCAGCTTATTGTCAATAATTAGACCTAGATTTCTGACACTTTCCTGGAAAGATATGGGATTGTTATTAATTTGAATATTTAATCCATTGTTAATGTCGGCTCTAAATGGTTCGCTACAAAAAAGCAATGCAACACTCTTTTTTGGATTTATGTTTAAAACATGTTTTTTTGAAATGTCATATATAGCTGATAAGTCTTTAATGATGTAATCATTGGCAACCTGAAGAGAGTGAGGACTAAAAGAGTAATAAATCTGCGTGTCATCAGCATACAGATGGTACTTACATTGCTTTAATTCCTTCACGAAATTTGAAGTATATACCGAGTATAGAAGCAATGTATAGCAATAGTATATAGTAACAGTAGCAATGACATTGACAGACAATTCCAAGCTGCTCTTACTGACGTATCAGAGGATGGTTGGCTGTTTGGAAACAACTTAGGGGAACGTGTAACGGCAGTTTGTGATTTGGAGAAAGTCTCTCAAGACCTTAAACCAGAAGCTACCACAAAAGTTATAATAATTTAAACGCGAAAAGTCTGCCTCGTGTGATACATCAACAGGGGTATCGAGGCAGAGAGAAGCGCAACCAGAAATCACAACAGTGCAAGAACTTTCGATGGGACTTCGGACAGGAAACCCCAGCAATTCTACAAACCGAAATCAAACAACCAGACTTACCAGACAACACATAAATAAAGTTAGATATTGTGGTTCACAATACTGATATTCGTGGGATAGATCATAGTCATGGTATTCGTAGCCTGGTTCATATTCGGGTTATTTTAAATTAGTCTGGGTGTTATGCACTTCTTCAAAAGAAAATCTAGGGTGCTGTGATTGATATGACGGACTTGGGATATAGTTAGGTCTATATGTGTTTCTAGATATGTTTATTGGTGTTGGCTTAGGTGGGTCAGGTTTAAAGACTAATTTTGGATTATTGTGTTTTTCAAATACTTGATAATTTTACCCAGATTCCAAAAAAAATGTTTCAAAAATATGTTGTCTGGCCACTAAAACGTAAAATTTTATTACATTTACTATAATTTTTTTTTATTATTTCAACTTTTTAGAGACTCCGTGTCGGAGATAATTTAATAATATATTGATTTTAAGGTATGTTACATTCCCATATTTATTATTTAGAATATCAAATAATTAGTAACTATTACATATTGTTTCCATTTTTTTATTGAGTCGTAGGTGGTATAGTTTTTGATCGAATCGATAAAAAATGTCTAGACTGTGAGTATTTTCCTTCGTAAATTTTTCTTTCCTTGAAAATTCCCTCAATTAGAAATATTCTTAACATTTTAAAATATTATAAAAACATCATTTTTTTATTAATTTTCTCCAGTTTTTAAAGATTTATATATTTATACGTAAACACCTTGGTTTATATTTGGAGCTATAAGTAAACATCGTTAATATAATTTTGAGTATGGATTAGTTGAAATTTTCTCAAAACACGTATGTTTGAATATTTTTGATACCTGAAGATGTTTTTCCTTTTGGGTTTTGTATAGGGAAAATTAATAGAAGGAATTAATATCTGTTGTAAATTTATTATATTTTTGATGTTTTGCTCGCCTACCAGTTTCAAAGTTTTATATTCTTGTATCATTAAAAGAGATTGTTTACTTTTGTGTAGTTTTATTTAGTAACTATTTGATGTTATTGTGTTTTTTTTATGTTAAAGAAATTCAAGGGTAAAATTAATGCTAACGTCACTATTTGTGGTATAAATCTTATTTTATTGTATACAACAAAAAATATTACCCTTAATCTATTCCTATAAAATAGTACAGTGACTGACAGACAACGCACAAACCGGTGGTTCCGGAAATTTGAAATTTAGAGGAAATATTCCTTGAATTCAAACTTCGCAAGCCTATGTAATTCCGATGACAATACGATAATTTAATATCATCTGAGTTAATCACGAAAAAAACATGTTTTGTACGTTTTTAAACTATAACTTATTTATTTTTAATTGGAGAATTATTGGATCTGCTTATATATATATATATATATATATATATATATATATATATATATATATATATATTTCTAGCTCGATAAGTATATATATATATATATATATATATATATATATATATATATATATATATATATATATATATATATATATATATATATATATATATATATATATATATATATATATATATATATATATATATATATATATATATATATATATATATATATATATATATATATATATATATATATATATATACAGTGTGTTCCAGATTCGCTTCTCTATATAGGGATCTCGGCTCTCATTATACCTACAGCAAAGGTTAAACGGGGAAAGTTTTAGAGGAAACTTATTGCATTCGATATCTGGCTTCAGATTTATGATCGATCAATAAGTTTGGAAAATATCGGCCAAAAACCGAAAATGGCGGATTTCGTTTTTTTGCTAGTATATCCAGAACGGTAAATTTGACAGCTGTCAAAATGTGACATTATTCGGACACATTTTTAAGACAAATAAAATGGCGTATACGACACGTCTTCATTGTTTTTTGTTAACCCGCAACCCGCCTCAACTTTCATTTTTCTTACGACCCCCATACTGGATTTTTCGATTTTTGGAAAGAGCCTAAAATTTCCAGTATAGTGATATCTCACAAGTGCATTAAAGATTTTAGTGTCATCAAAATTTCACACTTCAATTTTCAATACAACATGAACGTAAATAACGACTTAAAAAATCTAAATGAGCTTTAACTACTTTGTAAGTGGGTAACATTAATTTACAAATCTGCAAAATGACGTCCATTTGCATCGAAACATTTTTGACAATTGGTGACTGTTTTTCGTACAACCCTGGTAAGTGTATTTCATTTAATATTTCTAAATGTGTCCAGAATTCTTTGTCTCAGGATTTCTATGGTCACGGGGGGATCAAATTTATAGATTTCATTCTTCGTATTACCCCAGAGATAAAAATTCAAGAGCGACAGGTCAGGGGATCTAGGAGGCCAAGATATTGAACCATTTAAAGTAATTATTCTTTCGTCAAACTGCTCTCTTAAGAAGTTCCTGACTTGAATGGTATTGTGAGCCGGACATCCGTCTTGTTGAAACCAAGTTCTTCTTAATTCATCTTTCGTTAGAATAGCTCGTAACGCTGGTACAACTAGTTTCGCAAAAGCTCTAGGTACCTCTGCCCTTTAGGTTGTAGTCAAACCAAAATGCTCTAATAAGTCGATTTCCTGAAATGATTAATAATTTACAAATAGGTGCCAAACAGTGAAGGGCGGCAGGGTCGGCCAGGTGGTACTAGAAACTATAAATTATAAAGGGAAAATTATCTTTATTAAAAAGTAGATATTTTCTTTCCAAAAATAATTATCGAAACATCCCGTAATGAATGAGCTTGTATACGGTTGAAATCTCTCTAGCTTTATTATGAAAAGGAAAAACATATTTGGTTAGCGGGAAGTAATAGCCGTAATAAATTATTTTGTTGGTGTTGCATATTAATTTCGGAAATACTAAATCAATTTATTTCAGTGATATAATAATCTTAAAGAAGTACACCGTGCCTTAATAAAACATAAAATATCAAAAGATCAAAACCCCTTGCACTTTAAAATTTAAATTATTCGGAAATACAGCTGAACGCCTTTCTATAAATCATAATGAAAATCGAAAAATAATTCGACATTTGATTAATATGGTATTTTTTTCATAACGCAAGAACTAGGCTTCCCGGGTAATAATAAATCATTAAATTCAGACAATCAAAATAATTTTAGAGGATTAGCTAAATCTGCAGAAAATTTAGATAAAGTGTTAATAAATTTATAGAACACAATTCTATTTTTATAGGTTGTTCGAAACTACAATACAAAACGATTGAATAAAAATGTAATACAATATCAAAAAAGTAAGTTGACTGACTAGAGTAGAACGTTTTACTTTTTTTTATTAGATTATACTCTTTTGGTATCATTAAAGAACTAAACGAAAAAAAAAGATTATTATTTGACCATCATTTGGTGTCTATTTAAAAAAGATTGGTTAGATTAACTTACCAATGATCCCACACCAAACGTTACTTCCAAATTTGATCTGTAGACGTCTCTCTGCCACTTCGGAGGATTTTGCACAGCCCAATGATGACGGTTGTGCCTATTAAAGACTCCACAATTCGTGAACCTGCTCTCATCGGACCACAAGACATGATTTACAAAATCAGGATTTTCATTACATCTCTTAGTATACCACTCACAGAACTGTAGTCGTCTTGGAAAATCAGTTTCCTTAAGTCCTTGTACTATTATGGGTTTGTATGGATGGTATTTATTCTTTTTTAAAACTCTCTGTATTGTTGATTTTGCCACATTAGTTTCCTGTTCTACAGTTCTTACCGATGCACTAGGGTGTTCGTTGTTAGCTTGTAAAACGTTTCTGTCTCGATTTTCATTGTTAGTATTGTATCCGCTTCTAGGTTGTTCGAAGGCACCATGGTTAATTAAATTAACTACGATTTTCCTGAATTGGGTTTTATGAGGCTGCCGTCGTTCGGGGTACATCTCCAAATACCTTGCTGAAGTAACATCGGCGTTTCTGTATAATTGAAAGTACAGAGCTAACACGTCAACCTTTTCTTCATTTGAATACGGAATGTTGGCCATTTTCTATAGGTTTTGACAATTTATGTGTCAGATTTATGATTTTATTGGGATAAAAGCGTACCTACTACTTATTAAAACACAGCTTTGATACTTTCAACTATTTAACTTAACGTCAATGTCAAAATTCAATTTTGTTACAGATAAATCATGGCCTCCTTAGAAAAGCGTCGAGAGCTAACATTACTTTAAATCATGGCCTCCTTAGAAAAAACTGAAACCTAATTTTACGAAGTGTAATATTTCGATGATACTAAAATCTTTAATGCACTTGTGAGATATCACTAGACTGGAAATTTTAGGCTCTTGGTGGGGATTTTAAATGGAACGCTGCTTATAGCGCTTCCGGAAATAAGATTTCTCTAAAATCCTGAAATAGGTACCCAAATATTTTTATGGGCTTCGTTTTTGTCATGTAAACAAAAACTGGGGCCCCAAATTTCAAATTGGAAGACACCTTTTGTGGCAACTTTTTTGAAAGCTTATTGCAAAAAGGAATTTGCCATTAATATTTTTTTTGACATCTGTCAAACCATGTGTCAGAAATTTATTAAGAACTTATTTTTAAATATAATAACAATAAAACTGAAATCTTACCTTTCTAGTGTAAAAATTGTTGAAAATGTGCCTCATTAACTCTTTGGCACAGACCCAAACCATGGTAGAATTCTTTCCTTAAATAGACAATGTATGTTAAATGGAAGTAGTCCTTCCTTTGAACAGCTCCAGTAAAAGTTTTAAGTAGGCGGCCGTGCTTAGCAATTTGTATTGTAATAGTAACGAATTGTCAAACGTTAAAAACCGAAATATTGATGATAATCGGGTATGGAGAAAGAAAACGAAGTCAAGAAGAAGTTGCTGCTTTGTTTCATGAATGTCGTCCAGATTTACTTCCTTTGTCGCGAAGTACAGTTAGCAAAATTGAAAAGCAATTTAGAGATTTGGGTCATGTAAGACACGTTCCTTGAAAAAGAACCCCGAAGGTATCAGATGAGACTAAATAAGATATCCTTTTGAGTTATCAAGAAAACCCAATTACACCAGCAAGGCATTTATCTCGTGACCACAATATTGATCATAAAACAGTGTTAAAGATCACAAAATCTGCTGACATAAAAGCATTTAAAATGCGGCCAGTACAAGAGTTATTGGAGGATGATTTAGATAGAAGGAAAGAATTTTGCGAAGTCATGATGGCATTGAAATAGAATGGATACTTTTTTCTGACGAAGCAACGTTTACTTTGGAGGGCCAAGTAAGTTAAGTGAAAGAGTTAAACAGAAATGTATTTATGTTTCAAAGGAATTTAACCCTTATTCTAGGCAATCATTGGGCAAAGGCTTGAACTTGTAAACCAGAGTTTTGCAAACTTTTTGTCCTGTAAACCATATGACGATTTTTTTTGCAGCAGACCTCCGCTTACTTAATATTAAATTGTACTTAACTGTGTAACGTCAAATGTGTTTTTTTATAGCCGGTAGTAGTAACACTCCTTCTCACATTAAAAGGTTTTTTTTTGTAGAACGGTTTGTTGCAATAAAATAATTACAATTTATAAACTAGGCCAATATTAACTGACACATTGTGAATATTTTGATGGAGGAAAACAAAGCATCAATTTTAGCTTTCTTAAAATTCGTACCCAAATCAAACGAATATTTTTATTTTGACAAAATAAATCAGAGAAAAAATATCAACTTCCAAAATTTTAAAAATGAAACGTAAATAATGATTAACCTGATGTTCTGATATAAATCGACCATTTGGTTCGATTTCGACAACTTTGGGAATCATAGCTCCATGCCTATTAAGTCCAATTAACTAACCTCCATTTTAGTTTAATCATCAAAATTGCCGGTATTATGCAGGCGAAAATCCTCATTGGATTGTTGAATGTCACTCACAGCGTAAAGGGAAAGTGAATGTTTGGGCTGGAATAAGAGGAGACAGAATAATTGGTCTATTTTTTTTTCGAGGACAACTTAAATGGTGACCTCTATTTAAATTTTCTCCAAACATTTTTAATACCACAACTGCAAACAATATTCCCTAATAAAGGAGATCTAGATCCAAGGATATTTTTTCCACAGGATGGAGCCCCTCCCCACTTTGCAAGAAATGTAAGAGAGTTCTTAAATGTTGAATTTCCAAATAGATGGCTAGGATGGCGAGGATTTATAGAGTGGCCGCCCCGATCTCCGGATATGACACCTTTACATTTTTTCTTATGGGGTGATTGAAAAAGAACGGTCTATGTAACCAGACCTGACAATCTAGAAGATTTGAAGGCAAGAATTAGAGAAGAGATGCGTTTAATCGCGCCAAAAGTTTTGGAACGGATAAGGGAAGAATTCTACCATCGTTTGGATCTGTGCCAACAAGTTAATGGGGCACATTTTCAACAATTTGTACACTAGGAAGGTAAGATTTCAGTTTTATTGTTATTATTAATGTTATTATATTTAAAAATTTGTTTTTAATAAATTTCTGACGCATGTTTTGACAGATGTCCAAAAAAATATGAATGGCAAATTCTTTTTTCAATAAGCTTTCAAAAAAGTTGCCACAAAAAGTGTCTTCCAATTTGAAAAAAAAAGTTGCTTAATGCTGCGCCCCCTCTTTGGGGCCCCAATTTTTGTTTACATGACAAAAACGAAGCCCATAAAAATTTTTTGGTTATCTATTTCAGGATTTTAGAGAAGTCTTATTCCCGGATCCGGTATAAGCAGCGTTCCCTTTAAAATCGCCACCCTGTATATACCAGCATTTAACTGCAGCAGGTTAATGACCTTCCAATCAAAATCGTATTGTGTCACGTTACATATTGGCCAATCATAACGTACCATATTTTGCAACCCTTTCATTTATCGGTCCAATAACCAGAGGATAACCAAAATGCAATCTGATTTTTAAAACACAAAATTTATATTATCTCTCAGATATGCGTGCGATATTTTGCTTAAAAGTTATAAGTATTTAGAGTACTAATTAAGGTCCTGTATGAATAATGTCATATTTCTTAATTCTAATTTTTTCCTTTCTTTGTGGTGGAACGAGACGTAGATGAGTTCAAAAAATGGTTTCTAAACGTTTGGTACAGTGTAATTTTTCTACGACTGCATTTGTGTTATTGCATAAAAATAATAATCATTTTGACACTTTGATATTGAAAAGTAGAATACAAACATACGCTAACTGCCGCTAACTGAGCAACTTAGCAAGTGAATTATATAATTTATTTTGAATGCCAAAGGCTAATGCAAACTAAAAACCCAGTATATGTTCGGCTATAATCGGTTTGAACTTGAAACACCCGTATTCACTAAAGATATTTAAATTTAGACCAGGTCTAACTTCACAGTTACAGGTTTAGGATGACAGTTTTATCAGTCGATCAAATCATTTTTCTAAATGTCACAATTACAAAATGAGAGTGACATGCGAAACATAACTGGCGAACCAAGGGTTTTAAGTACCATGGCAACTAGATCTGATCTAACTCTTGAACCCTTTTAGTGAAGACGGGGGGAAATGTTTAGGCAGAATTTACATACATGTAGTTAACGACAGTGATCGCGTAAATCTAATAAAAATGAAAAATCGAGTATCGAGCGACGGTTATAAAATAAATTAATTAAGAGTTCTAGTTGCGATAAAAGTTTGCACTTTACCGAAATGGCAAAACTAGAGTGAAACCTGAGCGTTTCTAAATTTGTTAAATTTTACTTAAAAGGTTAAATCACTAGAAAAAGGTTGGAAATCTAAAAAAATATATAGCGTTGGTTAATTTTACAAATTACGGAGGATAAGTGGCTGTAAAGACGTTAATTTTTTTTTGTAATATATTCTCAAATGCAGTTTGAAAAAAAATACTATATAAAAAAAAATAATATTCAGCTTTAAGTACACATACCAGCGAAATATAGGGCCAGTTTCCAAACATAAATGAAAATGTTGGATTAGCGATTGGAAAATAATATGTTTACGTTTTTTTGGTGTGTTTCAATTACACATCCAACAGTTTATATTTTTTGTTTTGTATTTCATGTATTTAAAAATACCTATAATTAAAAAAAATTGGACAATATAAGTAGTTATTATCAATATGCTTGCTGGTTGCCTTGAAACAAATAACGTTTCAGTTTCAACATAATAGGTACCACAGCAATTACATAAATATCTATTTTACTCACGCAAGATCGCATGCGAGTCCCAATGATATTTAATTGAAACTACAACAAAATGACGATATGATTTTGTTCTTATTTCGTCCGCTTGTATATTTTTAATTAACAATTTAGCGTTTATACATAGTACAATAATAGTAGACACATGACTTACTTATTATCATAGAAACAATTTTATTACTTAATAAAACTACTAAAACTGGTAATAAGTGTGCCAGTTGTAAGTTGGATCTGTATATTGACATACTATTACTACCTTATATAGCAGCAAAGAAAGATAATACTCTGTTTAGACGATCCATCCAATATTAAATAAAACACTCCCTAAAGGGGTCCCAATTTTGCAATGTGTTACCTATATAGGCCAGTAGATTAAGATATCCACCCGACGAAAAATACCGTTGAGCTAAAAATTGGTTCAGTTACTCTATGAAGTGTGCTGAACAATATATCAGAAGTTTCCTAATCCCAAACTTGCGCGTCATGTTTTTTGGATCCTATTCTCCTAGAAGCTATTTCAAGCGCCCAATACCTACAAAATTTCGCGCCTTTTCACACTCTTATGGATATAATTTATGATTTCTTTTAAGGTAAAATGTAGTTACATTTTTTAGTAATCTAATATATTTTATAGAGTGTATAAGAATTAATGCAAAAAGGTGAACAAAACATCACAGATTGATGTAGGTACAAAATATATTTTATCTATGATCGTGAGATAAGAAGCCATTACCGCACTGATTTTATTTAGGTAATGTTAGATAATTCCATTGCACTAGGTAATAATATCTACTAATATTAAAATTAAAACAGAATTAAAGAAAATATGTTTATTTTTGTTTAAAATACAGCATTACAAACTATTGTAAATATTAATTACACAATTGCAGTTATTTGAATTAATACCAGATATATTTGATGAACTTGACTTAGCTTGCGATGAACTTGCATTAAATATGTTCAGTTTGTACATCTACCGTTTTTATAGCACACGAAGAAACGACCATGATCAACGTATTTAGGGCGTAACTTGATGTAATTTCGGACAATTTCCACAAGATCTAAACATTCAATGTCTTCTGATGTTACAAAAAACTCTCGAGCTATTTTTGTCTTCGTGGATGGTATGACAAATCGAAAACACGCACCTTTATCTTTCACTTTTTCCAAGAATAAGTTTGTCAGCTCTTCTCTTCTACCTGCTAGTTCAACAATAAGTGCTACTTTCGCCATAATAAACTTATGATCAGCTTCCTGCAGAAGAACACCAATATTGTTTTTCGTTAATATCTTCGATTTTGTAGGTCCATATCTTCCCGACTTTCTTTTTATAAACGCAATTAAAGGCGAGTATTTAATAACATCCGAATTTTTTCTAATAAACATCACACTCCGCAACATTGAGATTGCCCAAGAGAGGATGGTTTTAGAATTGTGAATAGATCATTAAAACAATGCCTTCTCACTGGAGATAGTTTTTATGTACTTTTCTTCACACCATTTCTGATACCGGGAGTAGCCCAACTCATATTTTGTCCGTGATTTTTCGGGCAGAAGACTGGAAGTTACGCCGGCGCCGGTAGCCACTTTTTCGATGTCGGATGGAAGATCAATCGCTTATGTTGAAAATGTACGAAACTCGTTCTTAACTTTGTGACAAATTACAAGTTGTTTGACAGCATTATTTTCTAATGTTTTCTAACAAAAATTAGTTGCTTGGTTGCTATGGTATAGTAAGTACAATTTGATAGGTAATCATTTCACGTAAAATTTTGTACGATACACTTATGATACATCGTTATTAACATACTTGTGTGGTAATAACGCTTTTATCCCACTTATATGGTAACCATGCCATAAAAACAATGAACTATGTATTGGACCATTTTTCATCTCTCTCTTACACATTGCCTCCAATTGCCGGGTTTTTGTCAATTTTATCTGTTGATTTTAAAGATAAAGGTATATTCATAACCAGCTAGAAGAGACCCATATATCGAAACAAATTTTGTGTGCTTTTTATCGTAAAAAATCACCCTCCGAGATTTTAGCAGATCTTCACGTTTCAGGGTCGTTAGATGCCGAAAAACATGTTTTCTCAATTCCGTCAATCTGTCTGTCTCTTTGCCGCATAGCTAAAAACTATTTACCCAATTAATTTCAAATTTTGGCACATTAAGAGTCATAATATGAGGATGATGTTAAAAATCCAATATGACAGAACAAAATGGCGGTCTAGTGAAACATAAAAAAATTATTACTAAAAAACTAATGATCCAATTTACCTCAAATTTTACTCAAAAATCAAGTAATACATAGAATCAGCTGGTAAAATTTTGGTAAGAAACCAAGATGGCGAAAGAAAATGGCGACCAAATAAAATATTGAAAAAAAAACGCCTGAAAACACTACTTATTAAAATGATTTCAATAGAATTAAGTATGATATAGAGATGAACTGGTAAAATTGTTGCACGAAATGGAGAAACAAAATGGCAGCTAAATAAAAACGTTGTACTCGTGAAAAAATGATCCTTCCAGGTTTTACATATCTTTACGTTGTTGTGTCCCTAGACGTCAAAAATTATGTTTTTTCCATTCCTTCAGTCTGTTTGTCGGTATGTCTGTCTGTCAGTTCGCAGTATAGATAAAAACTTTTTATCCGATTGGCTTCGAATTTTGGTCAAAAATTAAGGGTCTCACTTTAAATTTTTCACAAATTAAGTGCTACATAGAACTCAACTGGTAACATGACCGAAAAAAATGCCGGTAATGGCCAAAAATCAAGTGTGGCATAGATAGAAACTGTTTAGTACGAATCTAGTATGGTGGATCAAAATACCACTTAATTAAAATATTTGAAAAGACAGTGTAAATAAATGACTATGGGCGGAACTAAATTGGGTCACATTTTACTAGCCCTAGTGATAGGAATGATTCATAACGAGGGAAGTTCCAGGTAAAAGAAATTTACCGATTTTTTTAATGAAACTACAGTTGAAGTATACTAAGAGAAAATATGCATAACGACTAGTAAGTTTTATTAACATTTTAATACATATATGTGCCTCAATGACTTTTATATATAATTTAGTAAACAAAAATCAAGATTCACTGGTTTTTGAAAAAACATAGATAGTTAAATTTTACTTGGAAGTTCTTTTCACGCATTCAGTAAGGATTTTCGTTGCTCCATAAACGCATATTATGACGTGTCTTGAAGAATATTATATAAAAAAAATATTCTTTTGTTTCCTTAAGAATTTAAATTTCCGCAACAATCGCGCATTCGCAGAATTCAACCTAAATCAATCATATTATAATAGTTATCTACTTGTGCTTTAAAATTTTCAGGATCAGTTTTATTAACAGTGGAAACCGAAGACAAAGGATTTTCATTATCTCTGGTAATGTCATTTTTAATATTGCCTTTGTGTCTTAAAAATCTGTTTCTCTTTGGTTTAATGAGTAAACCATGTACTTTTACATATCATTTGAAAGCAAAAAACAAAGAAAACAAAATGAACACAACCAAAAGACAAAACTATGTTTTAGAATACATACTATTTTAACTTATAATTGTACCAATTTTCCATCATCGATGTGCTAATCATTTAATGAATAAGAATCCTTGTCTAACAATTATTTTTTAGTATCACTTTTAACATATTTCTTGCGTTATATATATATTGTGTTTTATTTTAAATATTTTTTATATAAAAAAAACATGTTTGTTGATATGTGAAACTAAATTCATCTGGAAAATCTTTCTTGTACCTAATTTCATATTCATTCTTACATGTACATTTTTCAAGGAAATTCTTATTATCACATACAAGAATACCAGAAGAAAAATTTAGTTTTTTAGATTAAAAAAAAATTATATTTTAACACTTTCACAGAAAGAAAAAAATTTTGTTCTCAACCACATTTATCTCTCATTTAATTGAACTAACATCTGAGAAAGTTATATCATGATAATTGAAATTATTTTCTATATTTAACTGTTTTCATATAAATCTACATTAAATATCAATAGAATTAACTAACTTTTTAAGAGAATTTTGAACCACTTTTAAAAAAACAAAAACTTTTTTTTGGGAATATCCGTATTATTTGAAGATTTACGAAAAAACACCATCTAGTGACCATTAATAGAATAATTACGGTACAGTTAATAGCTCTACGTGAAGAGCAAAAATAGCGCTTTTGTCTGATACCCAGTTCAATGTAATCGGTTCATACAAAACAGAGATATAAACGTTTGAAGGAAAAAAGTTTGACCTTTCCTTACTACTTTATTATTGAAAATAGAAAAGGAATGATAAACTGCAACAAGTTGCATAATTACCTGAAGAATACAGTGCTTATAGTTTCAGATAAAACTTAATTAGGGAAATTCAAGAAAAAATTATCATTTCCATTTTTAAGTTGCTGTTACGCCCTCTAGCGGCCATTTCTCGAAATCCAAAATAATTTCGAGTTATTTCTTTTGACCGATTTATCCATAAATATTTAAACATATATACTTAGGAGATTTTCTTGGGTTTTTAGTCTCTCTCTCTCTCTCTCTCTCTCTATATATATGTATATATATATATATATATATATATATATATATATATATATATATATATAGTTCAAACAATTAAATTTCGCCAACTAGAGGCACCTGTGTTGTTTCTGCCTTAAGGTTTTCATCAATACAGTATATATATGTATATTATATATATATATATATATATATATATATATATATATATATATATATATATATATATATATATATATATATATATATATATATATATATATATATATATATATATATATATATATATATATATATATATTCATATAAATATATTTATATATATATATATATATATATATATATATATATATATATATATATATATATATATATCGTGTTACACCTCTGGTATCCGCCTAGGACCGGTCGCTTAATTTGAAATCGAGAGAGATAATAATGAATATGTTGGTATAAAAGCATTTTTAGCTATCTTTTTGTACTGTCTGTCTTCAGCAATAAAACGATCAAGACTTGCGATTAAAAATGGTTCTGTCAATGGAGAGATGGATTGGTAAGATTGCCGTAGTTACAGGTGCAAGTGCCGGAATAGGTGCAGGCATTGCAAGAAAATTGGTGGAGAATGGCATGATTGTAAGTACCTGGAGTATATTTTCTAAATTATAATAAATACAAATTTTTTTTATAAACAGACAATTTTCGATAGACTTATTTTGCCTAACTACCACGAAACGAGATAAAATAAAATAATGAAAAAATGTTCGATTGAAAACGACTGACTCTAAGAAAAAATTGTAACTTAAAAAAATTTATAGATAATTAAATACCCCATGTGTCTTAAATAGCCTAGAAACAAGAGCGGCATAAAGGTATGCAATGCGAAACTTCCATTTCCAACATATTTAGATGTAAGCCATTGTTGTTGCTAAATTGAAAATATTTCATTTGACTGTTGTTTACAGGGAAGGTAAATTGGATAATTTGTTTTTTAGTACCTAATATTTTTTCAACATTTCTCTAAGCGGCCATTTTGTTCCACTATATTAAATTTTTATCAAAATGTTATCAGGTCATCCCCATATGACGCCAAAAAATTCTCGGTGACTGATTTTTTACGATTAGGTTGCTTTTCTCTTACGAGGGAAGTAAAAAAAATGCAGTGTCGAATTAATAACCTCCCCTTTTTTGAAGTCCGTTAAAAATGTGATTTCATTCTAAATGAACCTTCCATTGCAAATATTTGTCCTTGTTTTCAAAAAAGGCCTTCGTGCCAGTTTAAACTATTTATTTATATACCGCCACTGAGGGAATCAATTCTCTATAAAGGTAATTTGCTTGAATATTGTGACGATATGAAAACTAATAGCGATGGACTGTATATCACACAAACGAAAACGTTTAATAACGTTCATTATTAAATTCCGCTAAAGTCTCTTTGATGTTATTATACCAACAGTTTTAGTCTCGTATTCTCATTAATTGGTACTTCTTCTAAACGGAACCTATTCTAGATCAATACCAACAATTGTATCTTATATTTAAGAGAACAAATAATTCTAACTCATTAAATTTCCTTTAACCGGAAGTTCCCTCGTTATGAATCTTTCATTTTATTAGAAATAGTAAATGTCGGATCCAATTTAATTCCACACATAATTATTTATTAACACGGCGCCATTTTTTCCACCATATTGGATTCATACCAATGTCATATTAAAAAACATCAAAGAGCCAAAAAATATTTGAATTCATACCAGTTTATCCCTCTATCACTTTTAATCTGACCGCCATTTTGTTTCGCCATCTTGAGTTCGTATCACAATTTGACTAGTTTATTTCTATATTAGAATAAATGCTTGCACAAAAATGAAGATTAATCTAATAGGTGGTTTTTCAGGTTGATTTTTTATACATTTTATTAGGCGCCGCTATTTTGTTTTACAAATCTTGGATTCGTGCCAAAATGTTATCCGTTCATTCTTATGTAACATTTGATTTGTGTGCGAACTTTGAGGTAAATTGGATAATTGTAATAATTTTTTAGTGTTCATTTTTTTAACATTTCATTAGGCTACCACTTTGCTTCCTCATATTGGATATTTACCACACGCCAATAATTCTATCTCACTCTATATATAAAACATTAAGTGCACCTTCACTATCACATATTATGTAATAGCAAAAAATATCTGAAAATTTAACAATTTTAGTTTTAATCTAATTAAGATACAGTGGTTCTTTGGGTATAAGTTTCGAAAACAAAAACTTCGTATTAAAAACTTTAAATACGCATTAATTTCTTCTTTAGCTAAACGGAATCTATTTTTGGTGATGTGACAAAGAAGCAAGACCAATCTGGCGAGCCAATATTCGCATTCTACATTTATGGCAGAGCACCTTCAATATCACATATTATATAACAACAAGAAATATTTAAAAATTTAACAATTTTAGTTTCAATATTATTAAAAACCAATGGTTCTTTGGAAAGCGGTATACATTTCGAAAACAAACATTTTCGAATTCAATTAGTTTCGAAACATAATTTTCCGAAAAAAAAAATTCGAAAAAAGTTCGAATTATGTATAGTTCTATTTATACGAATTTCATTGTCAAAGTCAAATTTAACAAATGGCCCCTACTAGGTCCAATTTTTTCCTGATAGAATGGTGAACGCATATATTATTCAATATAACTATGGCGCTTTTCCGCCATTTTTAACATTTACTTGCTGTGGAATTACTCGGGTAAGATCCTGCATATTTCCTATAATAAGCTCGAAGACAAATGTTATTGTCGTTTTGTGTTAATTTTGAATCTTCACAGTTTTATATGTATGTATCGAGATTTTTATACGAAATTGTTATTCATTAAAAAAGGTAATACCTACCTGTTTATTTTTTTAGGACTTGACTTTTCCGCAGCCACAAACCAAAGATAACTGTCCGAATATTAATAAAATTTTATTTCAAAAATGTCTTTTACTGCTTAATCTGGAGATTAAAAATTATTCCACGAAGGATACCTTTACATGAAAGATAAGTCAAATGTATTAACTATTTATTGAAAATGTAAAGAATTTAATCGCAATGTAAGGGACGACTAGCAATAAATACACGATGATTGTAATTTTATCAGTTTGTCATTTGAATTTATTTATAGTCATTCTTTTTGAACTAATTAGCTAGATCCTTATACCAGGCATCATAGTGGACCATACAGCAAAATAAGAACGAAAGAAATACATCTAAAAATATTTATAACACTGTGCCTAGTTTTGATTAATAAATTAGTATCTGATATCTAAATAAAGGACGTTATTCAGCTTTAAATAAAAAAATGTTTGGGTCCTGTTTTCACTACTATATTATTGAGTTGATGTGAATAATGATAATCTTTATCTGTATTATTAAAAGTAATATCCACAATCTACTAGAACAAAACGCATCATTATGACTAAAATATTTTGTCGTATTTAAATATTATGATTATATAGAGGTGATTTTTAGTATTTAGATAAATACTATTAATAATCTTAACTAAGAGCATCAAAGTGCCTAAAAATATTTGTTTATTAAATTTTTGATTTTCCTGATATTGAATGAGATTGAATAAGATTTCTTTACGTTAATTTTTAAAAATCTTTTGGCCGCCAGTTTTTCCGCCATCTTGAATTAGTACCACAGTTTACTAGTTTATCTCTATATCACACTTAACGCTTGCACGCAATTTGAAATTAATCTATAAGTAGTTTTTCAGACTGATTTTTTTAATATTTTTTTTAGGCCGCCTTTTTATTTTGCTGTCTTTTATTCATACCAAAAAGCTACCAGCTCATTCCTATATAACCCTTGATTTTTGTACAAAATTTGAGGTATTGTATAATTAGTTTTTTAGTAATAATTTGTTTAACGTTTCACTAGACTGTCATCTTGTTCCGGAATATTGGATTTTCATCAAAATATTACCAGGTACATTCTCATGTGACCATTAATTTTTGAATAAAATTTAAAGTCAATCTGATAAGCATGATTACAAACGTTTTATTTGGCCGCCATTTTGAATTAATACCACAATGTTACTAGTTGATCTCTATACTACGATTAGTTATGGCACACAGTTTGAAATCAGTTCACTAAATAGTTTTTCAGACTGAATTTTTAAATATTTTAATAACCCGCCTTTTTGTTCCCCCGTCTTTGATTCGTACCAAAATTTTACCACTTGATTCCTACATAATACTTGATTTTTGTACAAAATTGAGATAAATTGGGGCAAGTGGTTTTTTAGTAATAATTGTTTTAAAAAATTTCGCTAGGCCACCATTTTGTGTTTCCATATTAGATTTTTAGCAAAATGTTACCAGGTCATTCCCATATGTCCCTTAATTTTTGACCAAAATTTGAAGCCAATCGCGTAAGTAGTTTTTTAGCTAGGCCGCGAACAGACAGACAAGCCGACGAAATTGAGAAAATATGTTTTCCGGTATCTAGTGACCCTGAAACGTAAAGATCTTACTACTAAGTAAAAAAAAATTTCTGACGTTTTTACCCTTATTTTCTTTAATTTTCTATTGTATATTTTGAACGAATCTATATAATAACTGGCTTGGCTGGTGCTTTGGGAGGTATAAATGCTCCTTTGCACCTCCCCCTAGCTACGCCGCTGCTATATATATAATATATATATATATATATATATATATATATATATATATATATATATAAAATAGTAGAAAGAGTAACTTATTTTAACAATATGATTTTTGCTTTCTATTCTATAATTAGCGCATTAGCAGATTAAGCTTTAATTTACTGCATAACATTTTTATTAAAATAAAAAATTAAGTGCACTACTGATTCACTCTCTCTATAGATATGCAAAAGAGATAAGAATATTAATTTAGATCTTACGATAAACAAATTAATATTAAAATAGTTTTGAAAGCAATTTGCGATACCCGAATTAAAAACATAGAAATGTCGGCCTTCGATTTTTGACTCATTAAAATATGAAAGGAAGTTTCACTGAACTCAAAGTAGGTTTAATTGGTGTCATGTCCTTTATATACCGCATGCATCAATTATCAGGTTGCTGGATTAGCCCGAAGAAAAGAAAAAATAGAGGAACTCTCGAGTGATCTAAAAGATGCCAATGGTCGCTTACACGCAGTGAAGTGTGACGTCAGCAAAGAGGAAGAGATTTTAAGTGCATTTAAATGGATATCGGAAAATCTAGGACCTGTCCATGTGCTTATTAATAACGCAGGCATACTTCAGCCCACTAGTTTATGGGATGGGGATACAGATATGTGGAGACAACTATTAGGTAAGCATAGACAAGCTTATAATGTAATGGAAATGGCAGATTATTGTCAATTGTCAACACCCGTATTCATTAAAGAGGTTTAAATTTAGACCGTTAGTCACGGTTTATTATTTTGTTAGATTTTTCTGTGTATTTAATCTAAGACTACAATGTTCCCACTGCTTGTATATGTACTTTTTTACGTCAATTTCTGTTTGCAGATGTAAATATCTTGGGACTATGCATAGCGACACGAGAGGCTATTAGAGAAATGATATCGCACAACATCGACGGGCATATCATCCACATAAACAGTATAGCGGGTCACGGAGTATTCCCTAGCCTGTCGGGACTCAACATGTATCCGGCTTCAAAACATGGTGTCACAGCTTTAGCTGAGACATTAAGATTTGAGCTAGTGGAACAGCAGAAAGCTATTAAAATCACGGTAAGCCAAAATAACCGATTAAGTGTATATTCAGTACTAACATGGCGGTAAGTACGAACGAGATAAGCATGTTTAAATGAACGTATAATCAGCGCGAACGATATGCTTATATTCCATTTCACATGGAACCTATGGTCAAAACTGACCATCATGACGTATAATATATAATCATCTGTTAAAATAAAGAGTTTTACCTGAGCGCGTATGGTCAGCGCGTACGCTTAGCTACATTGCACTATGGAAAAAAATCTTATCTAATTTTGGAGAAATTGCTTTCAAACTTTGCATGAACATACTGGTTGGTATAAGGGTAAAAGCTATTATATAGATTCAACAAATATTATTTCTCACACGGTTTTATTTTTAATATAATGGGGGTAGTAGGGCAAAACGGAACGAGGGACAAAGTGGAATTCGTTATAGCCCGCAGCGCCCTCTATTGGTTAATAGTAGAAACATAATCTCACAAACAGTTATTGCCAAACGAAGAGCACCATTGAAACATCTGTTCGATCAGTATAGTGTCGTAAACAAAACGTTGTATTATTCGTTAAATATTGTTCGAAGAAATTTGACGTTCTTTACGTCATTTGATGATTACTGCGGATAGTTTCGAAGGTAAGATATCTAAATACCTATTAAAAATTATTTTTTTTAAGTCATAAAGATAAGGAATTTTATACAAGTTCTTAATATTTTGTGAAAAAGAGTATCTTGGGGCAAAGTGGAATATTCACTTGCCCCGCCTTTAGATTGTGATTCCACTTTACCCCACTAGGATTTATGATAACACAGACCAACACACATTTTGGTGCCTGCGATTTTTTAACTGTTTCTGGGTAATTTTTGGATGCAGAATGTAAAAAAGTTCTCAGATTTTGTCTACAGATCTAGTTTTACAAAAAAAAACAAAAAAAAATTGTGTATATATTTTACGTTATAACTGTTATAATATATAATATTACTATTGCCAGTTAAAAAAACAAAGATACATGGATTTAAGTATTTATTGCAAAAACTTAATTTACATAATTACATTAGTCACTAATCACATAAAAATGTTCTTTTATACGACTTTCTAGAATGGAGTTTACTAGGGCAGTCTCGCTGAAGGCTCCAGCAGTAGTCCGCCATCATGTGGCTATCCCATCGTCCTTGATAACGATCTTCCATAGTTTTAATATCCTGATGGAATCTTTCCCCCTGTTCTTCACTAGAATCACCTAGGTTTTCTGGAAAACGATCTAGGTGGCTGTGGAGGTAGTGAAGTTTTATACTCATGTTACAGCCGAGAATATTAAAATTTGAAAGTATAGTTTCCACTAATTCTACGTAATTCTCGGCTTTATGATTGTCAAGAAAATTTTGTACTACTTGAACAAATGAACGCCAAGCGTTAGATTCAGTCTCGTTCACTGATGTGGTGAATTGTGGATCTTTAACAAGATGCCTTATTTGAGGACCATCAAATATACCAGCTTTTAGTTTTTCCGTGCTAATGCCAGGAAATTTACGTGACTAATACCCAAAACAATTTCCATCTCGATTTAAAGCCTTCACAAATTTCTTCATTAGGCCTAGCTTGATATGCTAGGGCGGAAGTAAGATTTTTTCTCTTGAAACCAAAGGTTCGTTGATCACGTTTTGTTTTCTTTGAATCATGACATCTCTTGAAGGCCAATTTTTGTTAACCCAGTGCCCATTTTTAGCTCTGCTGTCCCAAAGGCACAAAAAACAAGGATACTTTGTATAGCCACTTTGCTGTCCAAGGAGGAAGTTAACCATTTTTAAATCAACACAAATTGCCCACTGATGTTCTTCGTTTTTAATTTTTCTCAAAACTAATGCAATTGTTTTATATTCTTCCTTCATGGTAGTAGAATGACCAATAGGAATTGAGCCATATTTGTTACCGTTATGTAAAAGAACACATTCTAAACTACGTTTTGAACTGTCAATGAAAAGGCGCCAATCATCTGGAGTGTATTCAGGCAAACCCATTTTTTCTAAGAGTTCTTTTATATTGTTATAGAATACCAAGTCATTTTCCTGAGCGAAAAAAGGCAGCAGATCTTTATCTCTTTTACGATAAAATGTAATATTAGTACCTGGACAAAGCAGATTTTTTCTTTTAGTCTGGATGCAAGTAATTCAGATTCAGATTGCTTGATTGAAACACTGCGGAGTTGCTAAATCTGCTTCAAATTCGCTGTCGTTTTCTGATTGAATTTTTTGAGCTTCGTCAGATGCTGATGTTTCTGTATCATCTTCTGTCAGTTCGGGTAGACTGCTGAATGATGGAACGGGTATTTCTTCCGAATGCGCAAAAGGCCTTCTTGCAGAATCTAGATCAGGATATGTCCATTTGTGTCTATTGTTTCTATTTATGGCTTTAATATTTTTTAATACACTTTTTTTAATTTTTTTTTAACAAAAATAGGAGTCGTCATGATGGTTTCGCGGTTTTCTCCAAACCATTGGTACACCAAACTTTAGGCACTTCCTCTTTCCAGTTGTCCACCGTTGCAAATGTTCAACACATGTTTTCCATATAAAAGGTGGGGCACAAGACTTATCTTGATCTCCTAAATGAAAGCAAAAATAGGCAAGATAAGCTCTTTTCACAAAGTCAGACATCGTTTTTCTGCTCTCTTTCAAAGTGTATTCACTACACACATAACAAAAAATATCGGGATGATTTACACAGGTGCGTCTGCTTGTGGATGCCATTGTTTCAGTTTAGTGTCTTGATACTACAAAACGACCAAAATTTACACAAAATGATAGCACAACTTTGCTTGGGAAAACTCAGTAATATACTAAATCGAGTACAGCCAAGCAGGTATAGAAGGATCGGGTCATAGGCAATAACACGTATAAAAGTAATTAAGAGCAGTGTATTGAGTAGTTCCTAGTATAGGAACATTGGGTCAGGGACAATTCCAGGATCCATTTGGTTAATTAGATTCGGGGAAATTTCTATTCTGACGACTATTTTATCTCTTTATTTGTTGTCCTTTATCAGAAAAAATCAATTAACCTGAACCTGTATCTCAAAAACTGAGCTAAGAAAAAATCTGGTGGCATTTTTGGAATCAGCACATTAAAAACGTCTAAAATCAGATATTAGATTTCCGGCACCAAATTTTTGTTTTCATTTTGTTACCCTGTGTAATAGATCATATGCTCTAAATCACTCCCATACTTATTCACTAGGATTCGGCAGTTGATAGTGGGACATTTTAATATTTTTGCGAAAAAAAAGATTCTCTGGCGTACTCCGCGTTCTCATAGCATTCTATTTATATAAACAAAGCGATTGCTTGCAACTTATAATTTTAATTATCAATAAACGGTGGTAAATTTAGTTACAAAAGTAAATATTGTGTAGACATCTGAATTTTGCCAAACCGTCGACGATAAATACATGGCGTGGCTCTACTGTACCTAAAAGAAATCATAAATAATTTCTACATTAGATAACTATAGTAGTTTTCTATTACCATGCGGAATCGCATAGCTGCAGTGAAATTACGACCACTCCAGACGATTTCGCCTTCTTCGATATTAAGAATAAAGAGGCGAATTCGACTTGCTTCGAGTGTTCGAAATCCCACTGCAGGGATGACCGTTATTAAAATAAGTGAGTTTAGGTTATTATATTTCTTCTTTTAACGATCGTAGCCTCTGCTGCCACGTTCATTCAGCCAAACCAAGTCTGATAGAAATATGCATGTGATCTATTTATGCGTTGTTTTTCTTTGCCAAAACTTCAAACCAAAGTTAATTTTGCATTTTTTAAATTAATTTTAACATTAAGTTGAAAAATATTTTCTCCTACAGACAAAATGGTGAGAAATTATGTTTGCATGTCCAAACAGCAGTCCTGGGATGCACACGATATAGCTGATGCAATTATGTCTGTTGGGGAAGACCGCTTAAGCTACGAAAATGCTGCCCTTACCTACAATGTTCTTCGGAAAATTCTATTTCGTAGGGCAAAAAAAGAGTGTGAAGTTGACGAAACCGCAAATAAACGTTTGGGAAGATTTAAGAGATGATTTACTATCGAGCAAGAAAAAGAACTTGTGCAGCAATGTATTTTTATGGAAAATAGATATTTTGGCCTGAAGATTAAAGATCTTAGATATTTACCGTATGAATTCAATAGGTAGAGCTCTATTATTTAACCGACATAATGTTTCTTCCTTTTGTGGTCTACTAATTAAATTATATGATCGTTACAAATTCACAACAAGCCAAATCTATAATGTAGATGAAACGGGTATTACAACTGTCCCGAATAAACCTTCAAGAATAATTGCTACCCATTGTAAGAAACAAGTAAAAACGATTTCCTCCGCGGAAAGAGGAACAACTACGACGTCAGTAGTTTACTTTAATATGGCTGGAAGGTACGTTCCACTCTTACTGGTATTCCCAAGAGCTCGTCCAAACTTAGAATTATTGGAGAGAACGCCGCTGGATACTGAAATTGAATGACTTTACATTATTCCTCCTCAGTCGATTATCGTTATAGTCAACTCTAGTTACTACTCTAGGAAGGTCGAGTAGTTACAAAATGCTTCTTGGTGAAAAAAATTAAACAGATTTCAAGAAGAGTTGTGGTTTACCTCCTTTATTATTCCCGTAAAAAATTAAGGTTTGTAGGAATAAATCTTAGGCCTGCGCAAATAGCTTCTATTTGCATATTAAGGCAAACGTTAGTTTATTTTTCAAAAACATCCCGAATCTCGTTTCCTTTATAGTGATATAAGGTATCGCTTTAAAAAATATCACTACATCAAGAGTAGAATAAAGTAGCCTTAAGGACGAGTTGCTGGGCACCTGGTGGGCTCGACATGCAGCTCCCTCCTCGTGGTAGTTGTTATTCGACAATTAGCGAAAAGCGAAACAGAAACAATATTTATGTTTAACCAAATCTTAGCAAAAAACCTTACTTTTAAGGCAAAATTATAGGCTCATAATTATCATGTTTTCTTTAATATGTTGATTTCTCATTCAACTAGAACTTCTTAAATAGGGTTTCGCGAGACCGAGACTGAATCAGTGTCGGTCTCGGTCTCAGAAAATGTTTACGGTCTCGGTCTTGGTATCGGCCTCGCTGCTTCGCGACCGAGACCGAGACCTCCTTAGTCTCGGTATCGGTCTCGAAAGTCTCGAAAATAAAATTTTAAAAATAATAATTGTTCGCCGAGATGTTATTTAGACAAAAGTACATGGAAGCCTACGTTCGAAACCCAGAGTTTTTCCAATCTTAAAAATTTAATGTAAAAAACCCAATGTTTGAACGTTTCAGTAAAATAGAAAAAATGTAGGTATATTTATATAAAAAATTATTCCAAAAATCTATAATTCGAAATGATGTTGCCAACAGATGGAATCAGTAAAAGAAGATATATGGACAATAGTAGGTGTATCAAAATAAATATCACATATCCCTTGTTCTTTGATATCAACAGAAAGGCCACACATCACTAGAATTACATAAACAACCATCCACAGAACAATAATTATTTGACATTTCGAAATATATACAAATGGAATAAGATATATTAAACACAAAATAAGGACACACTGTATAATGCTGTCGAACTCATGCAAGCAACGTGCTGGGCATTCTAGGGACAGACGTTATAATTCAATAGGTAAGAAAACGACCGATGGCCAAGTAAAACACCCTTAGGTATTCTGTAAACTTTGCTATTTTGAACCAAACTTTTATTACTTTGATGCGTATTTACTTTCTTAACCAGGACCGTTCTTAGAGGTCTGCACGTTGTGCTTGCACAAAGGCGGCTATGGTTCATAATACTACTTGTGAATCAATTATTTTTGTTCTTTGGTAAATTAACTATACATTTTAAAAGTGGAGTAGATTTTAAAAGTAAATTTATTTATTAAACAAATATCTGCTTGTTCAATTTTTCGCCTGAAAGATCAATCTATAGCTTTTTTTGAGAAAATGTACAGGGATAAATACTATATTGTGCTTGCTAAGTCACCAATAATATCAAATTCCTCAAGCGATGATAACTATGACATCGATTATACATCACTATTTGAAAAAAGAAGTGATTCCGAAAACTGGAGAAAAGAAATAATAGAATATTTGCAATTAAAGGGCGCTCTAAAGGGTACAGATATTTTAGAATGGTGGAAATAAAAAACATAGCGTTTATTTTCACAAGCAGGTTAATTAATACAAAACTAAGAACCATGTTAAATGAAACTTCAAACAAAAGCTTATTATGGATTCATTTATGGTATAAAAGTAACTTGAAAAATGAAATTATAAAATATTAGTTTAAATTTTCTGTATATTTTTAGGTTTATTATATAGGTTCAAATAAAATCTAAAAATATGCTTATAATGTACGTTTAGAAATTTAAATTTTTACTTTGTTATTACAACATTTCGTTATTTTTTAAGCGTAGTAGTTGAATTAGCTTTATTGATAATCTATTTAAAATCCTAAGCCAAATTCAACTTTGTGTTTTGTTTGTTGAAAATCTTGTCCGTATGTATATGTATTATTTTTATTATACACATAGAGTTAAACATTTTATATCGTCCATTATTTTCAAATACAAACAAAATCAATACAAAAATATTGTTCTATAAAACATGTACCTTCTTTAATTAGCAAGCCATCGGGGCGATTAAAGAAGAAAATGTTAAGAAAAATTTTCACTGATTTTTTAACAATTTTTTGTTTATTTTAAGTCGGAAAATTTTTTAAACAAAAACCACCACAATTACTTCGTCTGTTGGAGACTTTACCGGATCTATACTATATAAGAATATGACATTACGATGTTTTTAGTTGTTACAGTCTATTAGTTATTAATTATTGAACCAAAAAACTAAAAAATTTTGGATTTTAGTTACTTTCAATAATTTAACATAAAAACCGATTATACATTTATAAAGATCACAATATCAAAATCCTATATAGTATAGTTGTGCTAAAGTGTCTCTCTTTGAGAACAGGCAGCAATTTACGGTTTTCGACATGTGAAGTGGAATTTCGCTAATAGAATTTGTAAATTTGGGAAATTCTCTTTTTATGGTTATTTATATCGTTTTTTAAATGACTATTTCACTAGTATCATTGTTATAAGAACATATACAATGCTAGTATAATATAATTGACTATAGAAAAATTATTTTTTGCATAAATTAATTTGCCCCCAAACATATTTTTTGAATTATTTTGTCAAAACAAATAATTTACGAACATTGGTTATTTTGCTACTTCACTTTGAGATGGAGAACGAGAGTCTCGGTATCGTTCTCGGTCTCGAAGACCAAGTCTCGGTCTCGGTGTCGAAATACTCTTTCAAGTCTCGGTCCCGTTTCGAGACAAAGACTAGTCTCGTGAACCCCTATTCTTAAACGATATTATAAAAATACCGCGGCTTTTGAATTATTTTGCCAAAAAATGCAAGTTTTAAGCTATTTCAAGATCAAGATCTAATCCCATCAGTGGCGGCTCGTGACCTTAGAAAGATACAGTGCCGCAGGCATCAGTTTATGTCGAAAATAAAATATAACTTAACTATTAATATATCTTTACAGTATTACTCCTGGCCTTCGTTGGGAACAATAATGTTAATGTATTCTAATCCTGGAACATGTTCTGCATTGCAGCGGATACATTGATTCATTATGGTCAAACGACATCGTGATTTTGCTTTTTTAAGGCTCATTAAGCACCATAGACTAGCAAACCACATGTAGAGCAAAGGTATAAACAAAAAACACTGATATTTAAAAAATCTGATTTAAATATCTATAAGCGCCGTTAATACAATTAAATATCAATTGTTTAAAAAAATAGTAGATATCCATTTATTAATAAAGCGCAGGAAGAACGACTTGTACTTCTTTCACCGTTTGTTCTACGTTAATATTCATTGAAATTAATTTGTTTTTAGAGTATTAGCCCAGGAGCAACAGAATCCGAGATAATACGAGCTGCTGGCCTAGCAAATACAGATCTGGAAGCTGTACATTCTGAAAATAAGATGTTAGAACCAGAAGATATTGGCGACGCAGTAGATATGCTTTATCAACCCCACCTCACGTACAGGTTTGTTGTCTTTTGGACTTGTGGAATATACTTATGCATTATTGTGACTATATATATATATATATATATATATATATATATATATATATATATATATATATATATATATATATATATATATATATATATATATATATATATATATATATATATATATATATATATATATATATATATATATATATATATATACAGGGTGTCCCAACTAAAAGTATCCACCCCAAATAACAAGTCGCCAAGACAAAAAAAAAATAAAACGCTCGGACCCGTCGATTTTGCTTTTGAGGGGGAAACATTTTTCGCCTATTTTCAATTTCGCAACATCACCCGCTGAGCGGGGGTGAGATTCACCCCCAAAATGTTAAAAGAAAAGGGGGGTTCAGGATACCTTATTTTGAAGGGTTTCCGACCCTGGTTACAACTGCCAAGTTTGAAGCCTCTGCGTCATTCCCGAAGAAATGGCAACTTGTCCAAAAAAAAAAAAATTAATAAATTAACTGCAAGAGTTGGCTGCTTTAAATTTAGGGGACGATGCAAGCTAGTGAAAAGATTTTAATAATAATTACTCCGGACAGAGAAAATAAAAATAGTAAATGTAAATTAATGGGGAATTTTGCGTTTAAGAAATGTTTTCTACAAAGACTAAATTATTTTATGAATTGTTCGAAATGTTCGCCATTTACTTCCATGCAATGATACAGACGAGCCTCGAATTCCTCTCGAACATTTTGAAATGTTTCAGGTGTTAACTGACGGCATTCAGCTACTATTCGCTGTTTTAAATCCTCAAGTGATTCTGGTTGCACCTTTTAAAAATCTTTGTTTTCAAGTGTCCCCAAAGAAAGAAGTCCAACGGCGTCAAATCAGGTGATCGTGCCGGCCATTCGATGGGACCTCTTCTTCCAATCCAGTGATCGGGAAAAGTATTATCGAGGAAATCTCTTACCGGACGAGCGTAGTGAGGAGGTGCTCCATCTTGTTGAAAGAATATCTGATCTTCAGCTAAATCCTGGTCGTTTTTCTAGAATCTCAGTAATCTGCGGATCGATGGCATTTTTCAAGTAAATTTAAATAACTTTCACCATTTAAATTGCCTTCTGCTGGTCCTGCTGTGATTCTTCATTCCCACCAGCGTTTACTGGGATGCCATTCTCGGGTTCCTGAATAAATGGTTATATATCATCCTGCGTTGTGACGGTTTACTTCTCCCATTTCTGGTAAAAGAAACTGCATCAGAAAAACAAATATTACCTAATGAAATGGGTATGGTTGTTTAATTTTTCAGAAATATTCTCACAAAACTCTACTCTGCGATCAAAGTCATCTTCGTTCATTCGTGAAGCAATTGATATTTAAAGGGTCGAAACTTATGGGATTTTAGAATCCGGTGAACACTGCTTCGGGAGACTCCTGATATTGCAGCTGTTTCTCTGATGGAGTTACTTGGGAACATAGCAACATGGCCAAGGACTGCAACCTCAACATTTTCATTTCTTATTGGTCTTACTCTTTCATGCTTTTTATTGACAACTGAGCCGGTTTCGAAAAAATTTGTTCCACAGTTGTAATACACTTCTATAAGTCAAAGAATGTTCGGGATAAGATTCATTAAAACTTACAGCTGCAGCTCTCGCACAATTATTGTTTCTAATGTAAAGAACAATAATTTCGATTCTCTCTTGTATCGTAAACGTCATAGGCAATTGTTAGAAACTTTCGACTTTTAACACTTTCAGACAAAATAAATTTTAAATAAAATGCACAAACTGTAATAAACGCATGAATGCTTGACACTAAATAAAGGATAACAATGTGATTTTATTTTGTTTGTTGCTGATGTTTTATGATAACAGTAAGAATGGAATGCTGATTTTTTTTTAAATATTTATACAGTGACAATTCGACAAGTTAGCTTAAACGTTTTGGCAACGGTCTGTTTCATTGCAAGGGAGTAAATGCGAACATTTCGAACAATTCATAAAATAATTTAGTCTTTCTAGAAAACATTTCAAACGCAAAAATTCCCCATTAATTTACATTTACTATTTTTATTTTCCTCTCGTCCGGAGTAATTATTATTAAAATCTTTTCACTAGCCTGCTGCATCATATCCTAAATTTAAAGCAGCCAACTCTTGCAGTTAATTTATTAATATTTTTTTTTTCGACAAGCTGCCATTTCTTCGGGAATGACAGCAGAGGCTTCAAACTTGGCAGTTGTAACCACGGTCGGAAACCCTTCAAAATAAGGGATCACTCGACCCCCCTTTCCATTTAACATTTGGGGGGTGAATCTCACCCCCGCTCAGCGGGTGATGTTGCGAAATTGAAAATAGGCGCAAAATGTTTCCCCCTCAAAAGAAAAATCGACGGGTCCGAGCGTTTTATTTTTTTTTGTCTTGGCGACTTGTTATTTGGGGTGGATACTTTTAGTTGGGACACCCTGTATATATTAAATGTTTCAGTTCTGCTCCTATGTTTTGTATAATTAACCATATTAATATTTTACAGAATGTTTTCTTATTAATACCATTAAAGCTATTTTTTAGCAAATTATGAATGCTTTAAGCAATTGGTTAAACAACAGTTTATTTATTAACATTTCGACTTGTAGACTATAGCGTATCAGCTTAAGTGATTAGGGCGATATTTGCTTCTTGAAATTATCTACCTCAAGTGAATTTTTAGGCTATTTAGAATATCGTTGAGGGTCTGGAGACCTTAATCTTACTCGCAATTTAAAGTAATAATGTATTATTTTATGTTTCAGATAAAAGAGTTAACCATCAAACCAGTTAATGAAAAATTTTAGTATCAGTGGAAAACAAAATTGAGACAAGTATATCTAATAAGCTTTAAATTTAATTAGAACTTAATACTGTTACAATAAAAGTATTGATTTTTCTTTAACAAATAGTAAATGATTAATAATAATTTAGGATTTTATCAACTTAGTCTTGTAAGTATTTCAATATTTATAATACTATGAATAATCTTAACATTAAATTAGAGGTACCTCAAAGGTTATTATATGTACCTATCTTTTTCATGCTTTTTTAATAGAAATTAATAGAAATAAAAAACAATAATAAAAAATCTATTATTTATTTTTGTAGGAGTGATTTATTTTATGTGTATAGAAGTTAACAGATTTGAAATTAATCACTGCTAGTCATTTATGATGGTCGGAGGAGGAATGGGCCGGCTTCTCTTTTGTTTCGATTCATCACCACGGAAAATTATCATATTGATGTTAGCGTCTCTTTTTGTTAG